>JARFIW010001303.1:8194917-8624482 GCA_036346225.1 Platerodrilus igneus
GCCAAGGACAGCCGCCTGGGGTTTGGTTCGTAATAGCTTTAAGATTGCCTCAGTGCTTCCTTCTAAAAGCACGTTATTTCGTTTTGTTTTATAGAAGCACAAATTTGTTATTCAGTTTATCTGTAGCTAAGCTGGTTTCTCCAGTATCAAATTTAAATTTCACTTAGTTTCGTAGATATGTGACTACACGTGGCTTCAGCATAAATTAACAGCTGCGGCTACGTCACCTGTTTGTTTGAAATATGCCGTCAACAATTGCACAATTGCAAGCAGATGTTTAGTATTACATTACTACCACCTTTGATAAAATTAGAGAATATCTTTGTGAATATTTTGACTTCAAATCGATTTTAATACTGTTAACTTAAAAGAAAGTTTTGTATATTAATTTGTAAATGACCTACACAGATCTGATTGGGTTAGAAAACCTTAGTATAACCAGTCACACTGGGTTGTAATATATTTGAGTAAGAATCAAGTTGATAAACTTTACAATAATTCTTCAAGTAATTCAAGTATTCATTTTATTTTATTGCATTAAATTTTATTTACAGAAACAGAGAAAATTCTTTCTAGTAAATTTATAATCCACGCTTAAAGTCTTTTATTCTGATCTAGTTTGATCAGACCTGATAAACAAAAAGCAATAAGAGTTCAATTTTATGGTACCCTTATGTAGGAAACATTCTTTTGCATTTTAGATATATTTGAGGGACACAAATAGTGTTCCCATTCTTTATGTGACTTAATTATTATTTTTCCTTACAGGAACAGCGTCTTATTCTGTTAAGACAGGTTTTTGTCAGCGAAGGCGATCTTTTTTTCTTTGGGTCTCCACGTCCGCCCTTAGAAATTAGCCATGCCATTTACATGAATCAATCTGGACTTGGTGGCGCCTGTTTGTTTTAGTTTGAGTGTGACCCCCACAGATTTCGACTTACCCCCATTGCTCATAGCTCTACCCAAGGAATAGACCCCTAGTTACGTCGGAAGACTTTGTTTTGCAGACACCTAACTTGGAGCATGGTGATTATAAAGTAGTGTCGGCCAGAAGTATAGAAAAGCGTTTCACTAGCGCCCATGCGTGAGGCTAGCGGAGCCAATTAGAGAAAGAAAAAAATCGTTACAAGCTTATTGCATTGATCTCAATTTTTGCAATTATCGACTTCCCAATAACATGATATAAGCCTCCATTTCGTTGATGAATACCCGTCATGGCTAGTTTTCCATCAATGTACAGAGTGCAAAACCTTCCATTTGACTTAAAAATGCTGTTGTAGCATCGATCGTGTTGCGCTTAACACTGAAAATAGATTTTTGTTTATTTCAGGTACAAGCCAAACATCACACAGTGTCGCTTCAGAACATTTTCCTTTATTCGTAACTATAAGTTCAATTTCACCTTGACCGATAGCTGCTAATTTGTGCCTTCCTACTACACTTACAAAGTGCGGTACATCGATTGGTCTAAATGTTTTAAACCAATCGTTGCGCATTGATACATGATTTGTGGCACCATTATCAATATATCATTTATCTTCAAAATCATCTGCGCTACTGCTATTCTTGTAGTTGCTTGAAAAAGTCAGTCGCCTTTTTTACTGTTAGGACCGCTGCAAAGCATCATTATATACATTCTTTAAAGGTATAGCACATTGCGCACTTTTTTGTCTGATAATTAAATTTTGCTTATTTAGGCTTTTACACTTTTGCATATTTAAACATCTAATACGATCGATTAACCACATTCGATTATTCTAACGGTGACCACCATACATTCCGCCACATCGTTCTTTTTGAATACAACGATCCTATGGGCTTCCACACACTAACACCTAAAGTATCTTTCCTACTATTTGTTAAACAAAAACTACTGGCATCGCCATGTCCGTATATGGACGTAAGCAGATGTTTGTGGATGTGTACGAGAATATGTAACCATATACATTAATCAGTCTAAGCTATTTTATTTAGTCCACGAAAACTACTATTTTTTCTAAACCACAATTAATAATCGCCTTTATAGGTTTAACATTTCTACCATTTCCCAATGACTGGTGCTACGTACATGGAAACTTTAATTTCTTATTGGAGAGAATCCTTATTCTCCCACGCACTGTTGCATTGTTGCATGCCCACCCCTTTTGGGAATATATGCTGGTTATAGGTTGTAGCATCCGCGGTTTTACTTAACAACACTTCGTGAGACCCCTTTAATCTTTTTAATCGTGTCTTTCTCGCTTACAATACAGTAGGACTTAGCCTTACTACAAACAAATTTTAATACTAGGCCTACACTAAATTTGTCTTTAAATTTCCCTACAACTTTTTGTTGACAAACGGTATATTGTATTTATTATCCGCGGGGTAGTCACTCTTTTAAGATAAATATATCTTTTTCTTTGGTATTAACTAATATTAGATTTTTCTAGGGAACCCAAACCTGTAAATAGATTTTAAATAGAACCACCTCTTACAAAGTTACACTTTATAGACCCCAAACCTCTAATTTTTGCACCATCTTTATTTAACTACATTCTTAAAACCTTTTTTCGCTACCCAAACATATGCTTTAACCAACCATTTCCCGAGAAATCTAAAACCGAGGTGCCCCGCGAACACCACGTGGAGATAACACGTATACTCTGTCAACCAGGATAGAAGCAAGAAGGATTTGGAAAGCAGGCGAGGAACTTAAAAATTATGGAATCTTAAAACTAATATATACAATAGATTTACAAAATCTATACAAATATCTTAGATTTATATCTTTATGCCCCCCATGCGTAGATTGATATGTTTCCAGGATGACGTTACGCTAGTCATCTTCGCTCGATAAACTAATTTTATTAATTATCTGCGTGTACAAGTCGTATTTTTTACTCCGGATACATACACCGGCAAGTACTCCTTACCAACCAAAATAAAGAATTAGATGCTTGGTGACTGTTAACTTCCGCTTCCCTCGTGTACACCCCAGACACATCCCAGCCCATGCTCACCCCTGCCCATGCTCAACCCAGCCCATGCGCGCCCCTACCCATGCACACCCCTGTCTATGCGACTGCTATTTCGTGGTAACGTCACAACCTTTTATAAATAAAAAGTAATGTAATACTATTCTAAAATTTTTATTCTGACATACATAACAAAAATTAAAAATATTTAATACCAAGCATGGAACCATTTAAACTTAATTTTAATACAAAGTTATACACAGAAGACAGTCCTTTCTTTATGTTTGTTTGGAGTGGTTTTAATTTTATCTAATTTTATTCTCAGCTTAAAATTTAAATCGATACCCAAGTCGTCTATCTTCTTTTCTAGCCAATAGTTTGATACATAGAGACCGTCTAGGTTTTCGAATTGCAAAATGTACCGAAATTTGTCTTTATATATAAAGTATTTGATTCCACCAACAACTAAATCCATTCCTTCGTGTAATTCTTGCAGCTTATGACAATCTTTTAATTGCAGCTTTCCCACTATATCCTGCATACGTGTCTTGTTAGCTTGATCATCTTCTTCTTGTCGGTATTGGAGGGGAATACCAAAAAAAAAAGATATATTTATCTTAAAAGAGTGACTATCCCGCAGATAATAAATCCAATATACCGCTTGTCAACAAAAAGTTGTAGGGAAATTTAAAGACAAATTTAATGTAGGTCTAGTATTAAAATTTGTTTGTAGTAAGGCTAAGTCCTACTGTATTGTAAGCGAGAAAGACACTATTAAAAAGATTAAAGGGGTCTCACGAAGTGTAATTAAGTAAAACCGCGGATGCTACAACCTATAACGAGCATATATTCCCAAAAGGGGTGGGCATGCAACAATGCAACAGTGCGTGGGAGAATAAGGATTCTCTCCAATAAGAAATTAAAGTTTCCATGTACGTAGCACCAGTCATTGGGAAATGGTAGAAATGTTAAACCTATAAAGGCGATTATTAATTGTGGTTTAGAAAAAATAGTAGTTTTCGTGGACTAAATAAAATAGCTTAGACTGATTAATGTATATGGTTACATATTCTCGTACACATCCACAAACATCTGTTTACGTCCGTATACGGACATGGCGATCTCAGTAGTTTTTGTTTAACTAATAGTAGGAAAGATACTTTAGGTGTTAGTGTGTGGAAGCCCATAGGATCGTTGTATTCAAAAAGAACGATGTGGCGGAATGTATGGTGGTCACCGTTAGAATAATCGAATGTGGTTAATCGATCGTATTAGATGTTTAAATATGCGAAAGTGTAAAAGCCTAAATAAGCAAAATTTAATTATCAGACAAAAAAAAGTGCGCAATGTGCTATACCTTTAAAGAAAGTATAGAATTGTGCTTTGCAGCGGTCCTAACAGTAAAAAAGGCGACTGACTTTTTCAAGCAACTACAAGAATAGCGGTAGCGCAGAAAAGGGGTATGCATGTATTATACAGTGCATTGTTAGTTTACAGGTAGCTCGAACGTGTAATTGATTACGACTTATAGTTCCCTCGAAGGTTTAAAAATTCTAAGCCCATTGTCGTTTGAAAAAAGGTTGGAAATTATCAGAACGGGAGCGGGTCGAAGTTTAAGTTAGATGGATGATTGACCGAATTTTTTCTACCTTTTACGAGGGAATCGGAAGTTGACAGATATCGAGCATCTAATTCTCTATTTGGGTGGTTTCGAGTATTTGCCGACTCTAGAAATAATTACGTGCTACCGACCGCTATGCGAAAGGGTAAAAGCCTACATAAGCAAAATTTAATTATCAGACAAAAAAGTGCGCGATGTGCTATACCTTTAAAGAAAGTATAGAATGGTGCTTTACAGCGGTCCTAACAGTAAAAAAGGCGACTGACTTTTTCAAGCAACTACAAGAATAGCAGTAGCGCAGAGAAGAGGTATGCATGTATTATACAGTGCATTGGTAAATTTACTGGTAGGTCGAACGTGTAACGTTAAGGAAATTATTAAAGAAGGCAAAATGCAGCCAGTTGGTGTTAAGTTACAATTTACCTCACCAAGGAAAACCATCAAAAAAAGGTAGTTCAAAGTCTACATTAGATGAATTTGAAGAAGAAATTGTGCGCACAAGTATTTATCGATTTCCAAATACACACCATAAACAACCTACAATGCAGGCTGTATTTGAAGTTTTCAAATCTGAAGAAATTAATTTCTGTGGAAAAATCAATTCGTTTAAACGATTGGTGCATAAAATGGGGTTTCGTTGGATGAAGTGCCAAGACAATTGTAAAGTCTTAATTGAAAAACCAGATATCCGAGCGAAATGGGTCGATTTTTTACGAAAAGTACAACAATATCGATCAAAATAATGAAATATTATATATGGTGGTGAAACTTACCTGCACAGATCACATACTGTGTCAAAGTCGTGGGACGATGGTTCAAATCAATGTTCAAAAGCACCATTAGTTAAAGAGAAACGTTTAATTATTATACATGCTGGTGGCAAAAAAGGTTTTGTTCCGAATGGATTGATAATTTTTAAGTCTGGACTTAAAACTGGCGATTATCACGATGAAATGAATCATAGAAATTTCTGTAGATGGTTAGAAGATCAATTATTACAAAACCTTGAACCAAACTCTATGTTAGTGATGGATAATGCATCATATCATAATGCCGAGGAAACCGAGGAAAAGAAACATACCTTTTCAGCTTAAAGATACAAAATCAGAACTATATGCAAATATTAACCAACATAAGCTCCGTGCATGCAATATGTTGTTGAAAAAATTTTAGCCAAACATGGTCATACAATGTTGCGATTGCCCCCATATCATCCTGAACTCAACCCTATTGAAAGAATATGGGCAATGGTAAAAAATCATGTTGCTGCAAATAACACAACTTTTAAATTAAAGGATGTATGGAAGTTGGCTGAAAATAAGTTCAATACCGTTGGTCATCAAGAATGGGTAAATGTTTGTTCTCGTGTAGAGAAAACAGAAAAAAATTCCTTAGTAGGGAATATATTGTTGCGAGCTACTATTAGGCAACCCGTCAAACACACAAGCGTTGTAGGGTCTGCATAGTTTCCAGGATTCTAGAATGCTTCTAGCAATCAAACACACAAAACGCCGCCAGCACTATTCATTCTCGCATGGACCGGGAAGCTTCTAGTAAGTACCAGAGGATGAATCATATCTTTAACTCAGAGTATATATAAGGCCGCTAAGAAATGCAGCAGTCAGTCTATACTTGAATGTCTAATATAAATTATAACAGTAAACGTACAGTAAACGTACAGTAAACGTAGTTGAGCTTTTAGGAGTTCAAGAATTTATACATAAATGATATATGCTGTGTCTAATGTACATGCAGCTTGTAGTATACATAAATAAATAGAAGTGTATAAATAAATAGTTGTGTTGGTGTTGTTAATGGAACTATGGTAAAGCAGTTAGTTTAAGAAGATATTAGTGCTTGTAAATTCATTAGGGTAATAGTGCTTCATTGTTAAGTGGACTGAAAACATCTACAAATAAGGCATATACTGTTAATTAGACTTGTGAACAGTGAGTAATAAAGACGTTTGTTATTACTTGTTTTAAATTAGCAAAACGCGGTAGTAGTAGCCCGTTACACTGGTGTCAGCCTGTGTGGGGTATATAGTGATTAATTTAAAACACAAATCTAAAGACATTTAAGTAGTTTGCATATGCCAGTTACAAGAAATCAAAGTAAGATGGAGGCAGAAACTTTAATGAATTTCGTCAAGGATTTTCAATCCGGTATGGAGGAGAGGTCGGCTAAACTAGAAGTAACACTTACTGAAAATGCTGCAAAAATAGATGAAAAGTTGAATGAAAGTACAGCCACGTTAGAACAAAGATTAATGGAAAGTTCCATTGCATTGAAAGAAGATTTCACTGAACAGGTAAAAACAGTTGAACAAAAGTTGGATAATTAATTGGTAAAAATGGAAGAAGATGTGATGAGGCTTCAAGAACAAATGATTTCACTAACAACGCGACCACTTGAATTACCAAGCCAAGTTGTTAATCAGAACATTCCAGAAAAAAGAACCATGGACAGAAGCGAGTCAATTCCGTCTAAATTTAAAGTAAAACCACCTACATTCGATGGTAAAACACCTTGGCCCACATATTTGAAACAATTTGAAGCTGCTGCAATAGCCAACGGTTGGTGCAACAAAGAGAAGGCTATCTCCTTAATAGTGGCCCTACGGGGGGAGGCTCTTAACATCTTACAAACGATTGCCGATCACCAGCAGAATGATTACGGCCTCTTAACATCAAAGCTTGAGACGAGATATGGAGATGCTCACCTTCAACAAGTTTACCACGCACAAGTTAAGAACCGCTCGCAAAATACAAGTGAAAGCCTGCAAGAATTCGAAGCTGACATTGCCAGGTTAGTTAGATTGGCATACCCAACGGCACCAGATAGCTTCCTCGAACAACTTGCTGTCCAAACATTTGTGGATGGCGTTAAGGATGGCGAAATACAGCAAGCGCTAAGACTAGCACGGCCAAAAATGTTGGATGACGCACTGGCCCATGCGCTTGAATTTGAAGCAGCTAAGCAGGCGTCACACAGGATGAGTCACAAAGTTCGGTCTGCCTTAGAGGAACCTGGTCAAGCTCAGAACAGCATAGATGAAATAGTCAACCGTGTGGTAGAAAGGCTGGAACTACAACGACCGCGGCGATTGCGTCTGCGATGCTGGAACTGCGGTGAAGTTGGTCACATACAGAGACGCTGTACTCAACCAAAAAAACAACCGGTTGAGCAGCAGGAAAACTAAAGCAAGTCGACGTAAGGTGGCGAACGTCGACAGCACAACGTAGTGCCCCGGAAATTATCATCCGTGCTGCATCGTCGATGGGGAGTCTGGACAGCATTTATATCGATGGAAAAATTAATGGTAGGGGTGTCCGATTACTCGTGGATACAGGAGCGACAAAAACTATTGTGAGACCAGATTTGGTTGGTCGTGGAAAAATGCTACCTGTATCGCTGTGTCTTCGAACGGCAAGTGGTGAGAAAATTTGTACTCACGGAGAGACTGCCGTTATGTTGACAATTGGGGACAAATTAATTAATCATCGAGCTGAAAATGCTGAAAAAATGGAGGAGAGGTCGGCTAAACTGGAAGTGACATTAAATGAAAACGTAGTAAGGTCAGTTGAACTGAAATCAACCCTTAAAGAGTTTAAATACGGTATGGAAGTGACACTTAGTGAAAATGCTGCAAAAATGGAAGAAAAATTGAAGGGAAATACAGCCACGCTAGAACAAAGATTAATGGAAAGCTCCATTGCATTGAAAGAAGATGTCACGGAACAGGTAAAAACAGTTGAGCAAAAGTTAGACAGTAAATTGGTAAAAATGGAAGAAGATATGATGAGGCTGCAAGAACAAGTGATTTTACTAACAACGCGGCCACTTGAATTAACAAACCAAGTTGTAAATCAGAACATTCCAGAAATAAGAAGCATGGTAGAAAGCGAGTTAATACCGTCAAAATTTAAAGTAAAACCACCCACATTCGATGGTAAATCACCTTGGCTCACATATTTGAAACAATTTGAAGCTGCTGCAATAGCCAACGGTTGGTGCAACAAAGAGAAGGCCATCTCTCTAATAGTGGCTCTACGGGGAAGCCCTCAACATCTTATAAACCATTTCCGATCACCAGCAGAATGATTACGTCCTCTTAACATCGAAACTTGAGATGAGATATGGAGCCGCTCATCTTCAACAGGTTTACCATGCGCAAGTTAAGAACAGCTCGCAAAAGACAAATGAAAGCCTGCAAGAATTCGAAGCTGACATTGCCAGATTAGTTAGATTGGCATATCCAACGGCACCAGATAGTTTCCTCGAACAACTGGCTGTTCAAACATTTGTGGATGGCGTTAAAGACCGCGAAATACAGCAAGCGCTAAGATTAGCACGGCCAAAAATGTTAGATGACGCACTGGCCCATGCGCTTGAGTTTGAAGCAGCTAAGCAGACATCACACATGATGAGTCACAAAGTTCGGTCTGCCTTAGAGGAACCTGGTCAAGCGCAAAACAGCATAGATGAAATAATCAACCGTGTGGCGGAAAGGCTGGAAAGACAACGAACTTACATGTGATTTTCCAATGCTCCACCCGAAGGTACTACATTGGCCAGGAAGCGAGTTTTTACCTGGAAAATTTTGAATTTTGCCGAACCCTTGCTATTCCAAGCAAGGTAGGGATCTTTAACGTGCGTGACAACACTCACACACGGGACCTCCATTTTACCTCTCATCCGAACGAGGGTGTATTTTTGTGAAAAATGCTTGCCTAACATTTTTCAAGCGGACCGTGTCGGGATTCGAACCCGGGACCTTGGGCGTAGTAGTCACACACATACCACTACGCCACGGAGCCGCCTAAAAAAAGACAACGACCGCGGAGATGGCGTCTGCGATGCTGGAGCTGCGGTGAAGTTGGTCATATACAGAGACGCTGCACTCAACCAGCAAAACAAGCGGTTGAGCAGCAGG
Organism: Platerodrilus igneus; assembly: GCA_036346225.1. Taxonomy (NCBI): domain Eukaryota; kingdom Metazoa; phylum Arthropoda; class Insecta; order Coleoptera; family Lycidae; genus Platerodrilus; species Platerodrilus igneus. The sequence goes on from JARFIW010001303.1 coordinate 8,204,432, forward strand.
AAAACTAAAGCAAGTCGACGTAAGGGGGCGAACGTCGACAGCACAACGTAGTGCCCCGGAGATTATTATCCGTGCTGTATCGTCGATGGGAAGTCTGGACAGCATTTATATTGATGGTAGAATTAATGGTAGGGTTGTCCGATTACTCGTGGATACAGGAGCAACTAGGACTATTGTGAGACCAGATTTGGTTGGTCGTGGAAAAGTGCTACCTGCATCGGTGTATCTTCGAACGGCAAGTGGTGAGAAAATTTGTACTCATGGAGAGACTGCCGTTACGTTGGCAATTGGGGACAAACTAATTAATCATCGGGTATTAGTAGCTGAAATCACAGAAGAAGTGATCTTGGGAATGGATCTCATAAGAGAATATGGGTTTCATGTAAACATGAAAGAAAATGTGCTTCGGATAGATGATGATGAGATTCCATTTCAAGGTAGGAGTAACCAGACGATGCAAGTTCGAATGATTTGCGATATGAAAATACCCGAGAAGGCGGAAATGATAGTAATGGGACGCCCGGATGGTACGCTCCGGGAAGGACAAGTATGCATGATGGAAGCAACTGAATCGGGAATGGGTCAGGAGGGACTTCTGATTGGAAGAACGCTGGTAAAGTCTCGAAATATGGTACTAGTAAGGGTGCTGAACATTAATCCCCATACAGTGACCCTGAAGAAAGGCATGATTGTGGTAAGTTGCATTCCAGTATGTCATATTAAACGTTGTGTGGACGACACGAAAAATAAACCAACCAACGGTTGCTCACAGCAATTGCTGGATATGTTAATACTTTCGTGTCAAGGATTAAACGGCGACCAACTGGGCAAGGTAAAAGAACTGGTCGGACGATATCGAGGTGTGTTTGCACTGGATGATAGTGAGAAAGGAAGGACAAATGTTGTGCAACACAAGATCAACACTGGAGATGCGCAACCGATAAGACAACACCCCAGGCGGCTTCCTTTGACAAAACGCAAAGAAGCCGAGCAAATTATCACCGATATGGAAGAACAGGGAGTGATTGAACCCTCGAATAGTCCATGGGCATCCCCGGTAGTGTTTGTCAAGAAAAAGGACGGGTCGACAAGGTTTTGTGTAGACTACCGGCGGCTTAACAATGTGACAAAGAAAGACAGTTATTTTTTGCCCAGAATTGATGACACCTTGGATACTCTATCCGGATCTAAATGGTTTTCGACCTTGGACTTGAAAAGCGGATACTGGCAGGTAGGCCTGGAGCCAAACGATAAAGGAAAGACTGCCTTTACAATTACTTTCTAGTTACCGCTTGAAGCGAGCGGACGTGTTTAGCAGATCTCCGCTTCAGCAACTAAGAAGTAAGTTTTTATCTAGGGTTTTTATTACTTGTTTTTAATTTATTTCATTTGAAGCTTTGTTTTTTATTGTATTTTAATTTTATAATTGTGTGGCATCAAATTTTAAATACAGGGCAGTAAAATAAAAATTTTAAAACAGAATTTAAATTAAATAAATACTAAATAAATCGCGTTCTCTTTGTAATTTAAACCAAATCCGCGTTTTAAAATAAACTAAATAAATTTCGGGTTAATAAAACAAAAATCTACTAAACTAATACTGAAAAATAATTTCGAAATAACTTAAAAAGGCATTTTTAATAATAAATTTAAAATAAAAATCGCGTAAATCGAGTAAAAAACCGGGTAAAACAACCAAAATGTGTGTGAATTTTTTATAGTGCGCGTATAATAAAATAATAACCAAAAAACAAAAATCTAAGCTTTTTTAAATCAAATAAATAACTCAAAAACTGTAAATTTTAAACAGTTTTAATATACATTTTCCGTAATTTAAGTACACGCGTACTTATACGCTCCTTTAAAATCGATTTTGGTGTAATTAAGCGGTGTAACAGTTACAAGTTGTGCTAGTTACTAAGTGATTAAGTGAAAGGTCATTTCCGGTGACTGCATTCCGATTGCGCTCGACCATTTGTTAATTACACATTTAAAAATAAAGTGTTGTTATTTATAAATTAGATATTTTAATATTTTGAAGTAATTAGTTATTTAACTCTGATTTGGCGGTTTAAAAATTTAAAATAAATAAATAGTGTTCTTTACAGTACATTTTGAATCGAGATATTTTTATTGCGTTAGGGAATTTATTTGATTCTAGTTGTTATTTTGACGCTTAGTGCTTGTTGTATTTTTGTTAAAATTTGATATTTAATTGGGCGGTTTGAAGTTTAAATAAATAAAAGATTGTTTACGGTTCACCTTTAAACAAAACATTTTTATTGGACCAACGTTTTGCGCTCTTCTAGCGTCGTAGCGGTCAAGTCGTTGCGCTGCGTTTTAGGTGTCATCCTTTGTTGATAGTTTTGTCAGCATGGTGATCCACCGCGACGAGGAGCCGTTGCCCAAGAAGAAGAGGGGAGATCGGTCGGAGTCTGATAGGTCGGAGGCTATGGGCGCTGTTGGGGGGAAACAGCTGAAGGTGATATTAAAGAACGTTATGTTAGGGATACAGGAGGAGGTACAGGAGGTAGAGGAGCCTGTGTCTGCGGCGGTCGTGTTGGGGGAGTCGGGGCCCACTGGGGTGGGAGCGGCGCCTGAATCGCCCTCAACTTCGGGAGCCCAGCGAAAGATGTCGACTAGCAGCGACGTTAGCGTTGCTGCTAGCGACCTCGATGAGCTGGACCTCCTGAGATTGAGGGTGAGGAAGGCGCACTCGGTCATCTCCGGGAGGGTGCCGACGACCTCCGCCACTATCGTCGTGGAAGATAGAATGAGGATTCGCTACGCCGTGGATGATTACCTCGACGCGGCGAATCAACTTATAGGTATGGTTAGGGCGCTGCGGCTTGTGGCTAGTGATTCTGGGAGAGCTGATGTTGTCGGGGGAAGTCCAGCGGTGGTTGCTTCTGTTTCGGGGCAGCAGTGTTCCAGGAGCCAGGAGGTGCCGATGCCGCGGAAGGCGTCGTATGCTGCAGCTGCTGCAGGTGTGACGCCCACCTTTGCAGTTAGGGTCGACGCCAGGCCAGGGGAGAAGGATGACGTCATGTCGATCCTAAAGAAGAAGGTCGATCCCGCTCGTGATGGTTTTGTTGTGGTCGGAGCTCGTAGGACTCGCAAGGGCGGTGTAGTAGTCGAGTGTGCAAACCGAGAAGATGCGAAGAAATTGCAGTCGAAGGTTGTCGGTCACTGCAAAGAGCTCGTGGCGAAGACCATCGAAAAGAAGCGCCCACGGGTCGTTCTTCCGGGGGTCAAAGCGGGAACAAAGGCGGAAGAGCTGGTGCGGTTGATCGCGTGCCAGAATCCCCGCTTCGGCGATTTGAAAATCGAAGACCACCTAAGAGAAAAGTTTAGGTTTGGCGGAAAGGGCCCTAGGGATCCCTTCGTCAACGTAGTCTTCGAAGTGACCCCCACACTTCGGAGACGTATATTAGCTGACGCTATTAACCTTAGGTGGCGAAGAGTCTGGGCCCGGGACCACTTCTCGATGACCCAGTGCTACAGGTGCTACGAGTACGGCCATAGATCGATGGAGTGCAAGAAGAAGGTACAGTGGTGCGGTAACTGTGCCGAAGTCGGACACGAGTTCAAGAATTGCCGGAGGGCAGTCCCCTGCTGTGTCGTTTGTGCTAGGGCAAACGACAGAATAGGCGGTGGTGCGAAGGTCGATACGCGCCACGACGCCAAGTCGAGTAGATGCCCCACGATGCTGAGATTGAAGAACGCAATCACACGGAACATCGACTATGGACTGTGAAGAAAAAGAAAGATCTAAAAGAAGCAAGAAGATTAAATTCGCGCAATTAAATCTCGGGAAAGGAAAAGGGGCAACAAATAACTTCGTAAAGTTATTTTTCGAAAATAATATCGACATCGAGCTTATACAGGAACCGCACCTGTATAGCCACAAAATAACAGGTTTTGGGAAGGGGGTTACCGTTTTAAACGCAAACAGCGAACGACCGCGTAGCGGAATAATAATAAATAATGGGACGTGCGCCGGAATAATCCTAAACAATCTGTCGAATGAGTTCATAACCACCGCAGAAATAAAAACGGGATTGCATACGTTTTACGTGATAAGCACTTACCTTCCGCCGATCGATTCCCGGCGGGAAAATCCTCAAACAGAGGACTTAATAAATCAAATTGAAGGATTCCTTCGTAAAATCGGTAGAAATAGAAATTTAATTATCGCGGGAGACTTTAATGCTAAGTCGCCATTATGGGGCAGCCCTATCGAAGACGATAGAGGCTCGCAGGTTGCTGATCTTTTTACGGGATGGGACCTTAGTGTGATAAACGCTAATGATTCACCTACGTTTGAGACGCATAGAGGCAGCAGTTTTATAGATATTACTGCAGTCTCGCACGAAACGTTAGAAACGATTTGTAATTGGAAACTAAGGTCGGACGAGGAAACGCTCTCTGACCATAAATTAATAACATGGGACGTTGAAACCAAAACAAGCGCAAACGAGCAGCTAACTATATTTCGCGGTTCTGTAATAAAAAAGCAAATTGGGAGCGGTTTAACGAAAAATTTGTCGAAAGTATCCCTGCGCTCGAAAATGAGCTATTTAACTGCCGAGAGGCAGACGAAGTAGAAACACTCGCGAAAAAATTGAACGACGCGGTGGTAGACGCGTCGTCGTATTCCATGCCGCAAAAGAAAACATTTAAAGACAGCGTACCCTGGTGAACCCGGGAACTTGCACCCTACCTTTTTCAGGCGTTATTAAAGGATAGGTGCACGACAGAGCATAAAAAATTATGCTCTGGCACAGCTAGCATCGACCGTCGTGGTTGCGTAGGCTGCATGAAACTTAAAATCTCGAGGGGAAGAGAATTGTTGAACTAATAACTGTAACATCAATAACTGAGAGAAAACTATAGACAAATTAATTAGCGTATTTATTAAATTTTGTTAGATATTGAATCTTGAACAAAAATATCATAAAAGTTCTATGAAGTCATTTGAAATAGAATAAATCAGTAAAAATAATGAAACTTGTTTTTATGTAACTAAAAAAATGTAACTGTGCTTTTAAAAAGCGTAAATAAGTTAACGAATGAACTTGACTACAATAAGTTTCATGAAACATGTGGCTTACATATGGACAGTATGCGTCCAGTACGACTATGTATAATTAGGAATTAAATGTTGCAAATAGTAGATGAATTGTCTGTAATATTAGTACGTTTTACAAATGAAAATGAAAAGAAAATTTAATATTTGTAGAAATCAGTTCACTTTAATTTAGCGTGGATAAATTACTTTAGTTTGTCATACCTGACACGTGCATTGTAAAACATGTGTTGTTACCGTAAAATTCCTTGAACTGACCATCTGTGGAAATCCCAATTAAAGGTGTATAAACTGTAGGAGTCCCAGGTAGCATCAACGGCAAATGATGAGGTAGAATTTTGTGTGTAACTTCATAGATCCATTATTTTAAGAGAAATATTTAACCAAACTAAAATTTGTATGTTGAGGTAATGTAAATCAAAAATACAACGGCATTGTCATCTTCTTTAAAAAACGTCAGCAAAGCTAATTTGCATCATAGCGGAACTGAAATATAGGTATGAAGACATGAGGGTAGAGAACGACCCTGAAATATAACACGTGCATTAATTAAACACGCTATAACAAATGTAAAGGAATTTAAAATGTATCTATTTAATTCTTACCATCGGAAAGGTAATCCGGTGGGATTTGTAGTTTATTAAGGTAAGGAAAACGCTAAGCTAGACATCTGTAATAATATTTAGATGACTATTAGTTAATTATTTAATAAAGGAATACATACTTGTTTCGACCTCATGGTCAATTTTGTCACCTTGAGTTTAAGACGACCTGTTGTGCACCAGAACCCAGACCAGAAATGAAAACTTTTGCCAGTACGCTTTGACAAGCAAACATCTGTTTTAATTATCAGAGAGGGGAATTTGAAGTTATAAGGAAAGGAAAGACCACAGAATTCTTTAGCAAAGTTAAACTATGAAAATAAATATCAAGAACACTGGATTATAGGCAACTTAACTAACAGGTATAAATATTTGAAACAAACACGGTACTTTACAAAATACTCATACCTTCCTATGTTCTGTGATTATAACTTATCTATTAGAAGTAAAGTGTAAATTAGGGTTCGATGGACTTTTCTAGGTAAAATGTGAGGTTTAAAGAGAGAAATAACTGAAGCTGGAACGTGGCATTTGCCATAGGTAAAATGGCATGTTACAAACTAACCACCAAGCGGGCAGAAACGCGTAACCTAAGGCGCCGCTATCAACGCGCCTCGGGAGATATAAGAGAATAACGGAGAATAGAATATAATCAAAGTTACCGCGAATATAAAATATTAATAGAAGAAACGCGAACGAATAAATTTAAAGAATTCTGCACGCAAAACTCAGAGAAAGAACCCTGGGGAACCGCATACCGCGTAATTACAGGAAAACAACAAAAAACCGCGCTCAGTAATATAAAGAAAACAAATGGCGAATACACGGAAGGTTTTAAAACCACAGTGGAATATTTACTAGAGAAATTTTTCCCATCGGATAATCCCGAGGGGGATGAAGGGTCGCACGATTTAATACGTCGGGAAGCTGCAGAGGCGCAAGGAACAGGTGCCGATAAGGCAATCTAGTTCACGAGGTCGTCAGGGCTCTTAGGAGGATGAACCCTAAGAAGGCACCGGGGCATGATGGAATCACTTCAGACGCAGCTCTGCAGGCGTGCCTGTTAGCCCCGTGTGTCTTTGTTGGGTTGTTTAATCTTTGTTTAGAAAGGGGCGTTTTTCCGCGTTGCTGGAAAATCCAGAATGTGAAATTTATACCCAAACATAAAAAGGCGGATGCGTCAGATCCGGGCAGCTATCGTCCAATTAGCTTGCTACCGGTGCTGGGGAAAGTTTTAGATCGCGTTATGACTACGCGTGTTGAACACCTAGTGCGAGACAGCGGCGGTTTTAATAACCGACAGTTTGGTTTCGTGGAGGGCAAGTCGACTATCGACGCGTTAGAGTTCGTTGTCGGGGAAATTAAGCAGGCAAGAGATGCTAAAGAGTACTGTGTCGTTGTTGCTTTGGACATTTCAGGAGCATTTGATGCTGCCTGGTGGTCATTAATCGTTTGCGAGTTAGATCGTAGGGGTTGTCCGCGAAACTTGATGTCTTTGGTCAAGAGATATTTCTCGGGGCGATTGGCACAGGTTGAAATTCCGGGTGAAGTTCTGTCGCGTGAGGTAGAAAGGGGATGCCCGCAAGGGTCATGTTCTGGTCCCACATTTTGGAAGTTGTTGTATGAGAGCATCTTTAGGGTCAAATTGCCCGCAGGATGCTCAATCGTTGGGTTTGCAGATGACACACTTTTAATTGTAAGATCGAGATTGTTAATGGATATGCGCACAAAACCGAACGAGGCGCTTAATAAATTACACGAATGGTCGCAGGCGGTAAAATTAAAATTTAACACGGCGAAGTCAGAGGCGCTTTATTTCGGCACGAAACCAGGACAGAGACCTCCTAGGTTAGAGCTAGGAGGAGAAAATCCCGTTTAAAGATTGTATTACCTACCTCGGCGTCAAGATCGACAATAAATTAAATTGGAAAGCGCACGTACAATACGTAAAAAGTAAGGGCGGCGAAATATCAAATAAAATGATGGCGGTGGCTAAAATAAAGTGGGGTTTCAGGGGCGAATCGCTGAGGACGGTTTATGCCGGAGCAATTGAGCCGGCAATACTGTACGCAGCTTCTGTATGGGCAGAAGGTTGTAAAGTCCGGGAGATGCGTCAATTGACGAGCGTACAACGCATAACCGCGGTAAAAGCGGCGAGGGTGTACAGGACCACCTCCACGGAGGCTGTCCTGGTGATCAGTAGGACTCTCCCTATCGAATATGTCCTTAGGGAGATTAGAGATAGACGATTAATAAATATAGGAAAAGGGCGCGAAATTATCGAAGATCTTAATCTTGGTAATAGGGAAATTGCAAGAAAGATCGTTGTATCTGAGTTGGGGCACCCGGCTGATATCAGAGGGATCGAGTTTGTCGAAGGTGATGAGGACGCGATGGGTATCAGAATTTATACGGACGGTTCACGTATGGACGATGGGCAAGCAGGTGCGGCGTTTGTCGTGTATAAGCAGGAAAGGGAGGTGTTTCGGTTTCAAACCAAACTCGCGAACTGGTGCACTATCTTCCAGTGCGAATTGGTAGCCATTCGAGAGGCTATCGATTACGTAATAAACCATACGGGCAGAGACGAGTATTATATAATCAGTGATAGTAAATCGGCACTAACGGCTTTAACAAACATGAACACCTCGACAGATCTCCAAGCGGACGTCTGGAGGATAGCGCGTACGGCGCTAGAGTTTCGACGTTTAAAGTTCTGTTGGGTCAGGTCAGGTAACGTAGGAAACGATAGGGCTGACGAATTAGCTAAAGAGGCCGCGACGGGCGACTTTCGAATATCACATTCATCGATACCGAGGTCTTTAATGAAAAGAAAGCTGCGCGAAAAATCAATTCGACAATGGGAAGAGAGGTGGAACAACGCTGCCACGGGCAGGTTGACCCACAAATTCATACCGAGCATAGAAGCCAGAGGTAAGATCGAGGTTAAGCTCGATCACAAAATGGTGCAGTTGATAACAGGGCACGGCGCCCTGAAGGCGTATTTACAAAGGTTCGGTCTAACCAACAGCGACCGCTGCGAATGCGGTGAGGGCGCGGAAAGCGCAGAGCACGTGCTATTCGACTGCCCGCTTGAGGCGGGAAATCGAGGGTTGGCTGATAGCAAACTAGCTATCCTAGGTCTGGCATGGCCAAAGAGCCTAGAGGAAGTCGGGGAAGTGGTTAACCAGAAGGCGTTCTGGACAGCCTTAAAAGAATTCGCGGGAAGGGTCGCGAGATTAGACAATGACAACCGCGTGTAAAATTCGGTGGGGTTGGTGGAAGGATTGTAAAAATTTTAAATTGACTTGGCGTGAGTAAGGATACGAGTATAGATAAAACCAAAACCTGATATTAAATAATAATAAAAAAAAAAAATGATAATTATACCCAAATGTTCAATATGCACGAGAAATCCCCACTCCATTAATACAATCACTGCCTATCTTCATAATTATGTGCGGAAAATCGGGAATAAATAATACCAAATAAACAATAACAAATAAATCAGAAACCCTCATTAAATTAAATCAATAAAGTAAACAAGGATAATAAAACAGAGCGCAACCGCGCATCCCCCCAGGACTTGAAAGTGAAGTGATAGTGATAGTGATTGTGATCCCCCCCAAGAACATTTAGTGCATACCCACCAGGACTTTAGCAGTGCACCCCGTCCCACCTTTAGAAGTAAGTTACAGACCACCAGATCTTCGGATGCTGGAGAATTTTGTTATCGAGGTAAGACTTAAATTGTGGCGGCTGTACTCGCACAAGCATTGATTTACATTAATTAGTAGTTTTTGAAATAATTTAAGAAGCACGTTTGGTGTGTAAAGGCGCTAGCCGACATAATGCTTGTGCGAGTGCACCTGATAAATAGGGTGATGCTTTCGCTATTTTGTGCACTGCTATATGCTTAACGCTTATTAAACATTTATTTATATATTTATATAATTATATTTATTTATATTTTATATTTACACTTTATATTTATTTATTTATTAGCATGCATTGTAGCATTTTGTGGCATATTTATTTTGTTTGACGTTCTGTCGCCATTTTGGTTGCAGTATATATTTGGGAAGGAAGAGTAGATTTGTGAAGATTGTAATCATAATGTAAATCAGTTAGGGAACGATAGGGAAAGCTAGGGATGGATTTAAATTAGTTAGCTAGATTTGGATAGTTTTAAGACGACCCTTCAGGTCGCACTGGTAAGCAGAACCGGCGTCTGCTATCCGGTATTACGGATCCCTCTCCCTCTTATTTTTGCTTGTGTCTTGTTGATCGGGTACACTCCAAAGTCGGCGCTAGGGATACCATTATTTACAACCCTGTTTTTAGTTTTTGTTTTTAGTTTTGTTTCAGTTGGTCAGATTTTTATGTTTGTTAGATTGTTAGAGCTTGTTAGGTTTGTTAGATTTTTAGGTTTGTTAGATTTTTATTTAGTTTTTTATTTAGGGTGGATTAACTATGAAGTCAGAATTAATCAGAAGCACGATTATTTTCGCGTTTAAACCCAATGTAGTACCTCCGGGTGAAGCATTGGGGACGTGGCCGCAAGTATAGCGGCCCTAATTCAAATTACAATGCCTTTACAATTGGAACTGGATTATGGCAGTTCAAGGTCATGCCATTTGGATTATGCAATGCCCCTGCTACTTTTGAACGATTGATGGAATCGATTCTGCTTGGACTGTCTTGGAAGACTTGTCTGGTGTACCTAGACGACGTAATAGTGTTAGGCCGGTCTTTTAAAGAACACCTTAAGAACCTAGAGGAGATATTCCAAAGATTACGGAGGGCAAACCTTACATTGAGCCCCAAGAAGTGTCACCTGTTTGGAAAAGAGGTGAAATACCTAGGACATGTCGTTTCGGAGACCGGAATAAGAGCTGACCCTGACAAAATAAAAACGGTACAAGAGTGGCCTACACCAGCAGATATACACCAACTACGGAGTTTTCTAGGATTGTGCACATATTACCGACGTTTTATATTGTGGTTTGCGAACATTGCCAAACCGTTAACGAAATTAACCGAAGATGGACAAGAATATGATTGGAATGACGACTGCCACAGTGCATTTGAACAACTAAAACGGCTACTAGTTACAGCACCAATTTTGAGTTATCCACGGATGGAGGGGAAATTTGTGTTGGATACCGATGCCAGTAACACAGCTATAGGAGGCGTTCTTTCTCAATTGCAGGACGGACAAGAGAAAGTTATTGGGTATTTCAGCAAGGTCTTGTCGCGGCCAGAAAGGAACTATTGTGTGACAAGAAGGGAGCTGTTGGCTGTCGTCAAATCCGTAGAGCACTTTTATAAGTACTTATACGGCCGTAAATTCCTGTTGAGAACAGACCATGCTGCACTGAAATGGTAACTGCAGTTTCGAAATCCTGAAGGGCAAGTGGCAAGGTGGATAGAGCGGCTGCAGGAATATGACTTTGACACAGAACATCGTGTAGAAACTAGCCATCGGAATGCAGACGCTCTATCAAGGAGACCTTGTCCGGTGGACTGCAATCATTGCTCCAAAATGGAAGAGAGAATAAGTGTCATCCATAGAATGACGGTAACCGATGATACTTGGCAACTCGAAAGAATACGAGAAGACCAGGAAAATGACGCCGAATTGGGACGTATTATTGAGTGGAAAAATAAAGGACAGCGACCAGCTTGGGAAGAAATTAGTATTTTAAGTAGGAGCTTGAAGGCATACTGGGCACAGTGGGACTCCTTGATGATGGAAAATAGAATCTTGAAACGACGCCTGGAATTTGAAGATGGCACTGAGAGACTTCAAGTGATAGTGCCGAGAAGCAGAGTGTTGGAAGTGTTGCAGCACTTGCACGATGGTATTTCCGGAGGGCACTTTGGCGTGAAAAGAACTCTCGAGAGAGTGAGAGAAAGATTCTATTGGCTGAACTGCAAAGATGATGTGAAGGAGTGGTGCCGGAAATGTGAATTGTGTGCCTCTGCAATGGCCCGGTCTCAAAACGGAAAGCCCCAATGAGACAGTATAACGTGGGGAATCCTTTTGAGAGGGTAGCCATTGATATAGCTGGTCCGTTTCCTGAATCAGAGAAAGGAAATAAATGCATCTTGGTTGCAATGGATTATTTTACCAAATGGCCGGAGGCATATGCTATACCTAACCAAGAAGCCGAGACGATTGCAAATGTACTAGTCAGGAGTTGTTTTGTCGTTTTGGAGTTCCGTTGGAATTACACTCGATCAAGGTCGAAACTTCGAATCGGCGTTGTTTCAAAACGTCTGCAAGCACCTTGGAATCAGGAAGACTAGAACCACGCCACTTCATCCCCAATCGGATGGAATGGTTGAAAGAATGAACAGGACGTTAGGGAAGTACCTGACCAAAGTTGTCTCTGAACATCAACGAGACTGGGACCAATATTTACATTTGTTCCTACTGGCGTACCGATCTTCGGTACATGACAGCACAGGATACTCGCCCGCTTGCGTAATGCTAGGACGTGAATTGCGGCTACCATGTGATCTTCAGTTTGGATTTAAACCTGGAGAAGAGATCGCCGGTGAAGATTACGTTAGTAAGCTTCGTGAAAGAGCAAATAGCATTTACGAAAACGTCCGAAAGAATATCCAGGCAGCAAGCGATCGAATGAAATCACAATATGACACGAGAGCACAAGAAGGTGGTTATCAACCTGGAGATTTGGTTGTATAATCCACAAAGAAAACGGGGGTTGTCGCCAAAATTACAAAGACAATGGGAAGGCCCGTACGAAGTGATGAAAAGGATTAATGATGTAGTGTACCGGATCAGAAGATCTCCCCGTGGTAAACCGAAAGTGGTACACTTTGACCGTTTAACATCCTACGCTGGCAACAACCAGGAAGGCTCGAATAAAGGGAATGGCATTCGACAAGTTACTAATCGTGAGCCAAATGTAGATTTCGAGAGTTTTATGGCGGCGTATGGTGGTTCCGCTAAGGCGAGATTTGGCGTTGTTGTTGAAAAACAGCAAGACCTGTTTAGAGCACCGGAAGAGTATTCCCTTGCACATTGCGTAGCTCAAGATCTGGAAATGTCAAGGGGAATAGCTGTTGTTTTCAAGAAAAAGTTTGGATGTGTGGATGAATTAGTACAACAGCAGCCAACTGTAGGAAAAGCTTTGGTTCTTCAGGATAAAAATCGTTATGTTTACTATCTGGTCACCAAAAATTCTTCATGGCAGAGACCTAGTTATGGTCATCTATGGGAGGCTTTGCTGAATCTTAAAGCTCAGATGATAGAAAATGGAATAACGAAACTAGCGGTGCCCAAGCTAGGTTGTGGACTGGATCGCTTAGATTGGAGGATAGTCCGAAATATGCTAGAAGTAGTTTTCCAGAAAAGCAACGTCCAGTCCAGGTCCTTGTTTGTTGTTATCAGTCGGTTGCCTACCAAGACCAAGAAAAGAGTGTTGATTGTTATTTCCAACGACGCGGTGGATGCACCAGAGGAGATAGCTGCCGATACCGTCATCATTCATCGAATTGGCGCCAAAATGTATTTACAGTTACGAGACGTAACGGTTTTAAAGAGGGGGTAGTGTTGCGAGCTACTATTAGGCAACCCGTCAAACACACAAGCGTTGTAGGTTCTGCATAGTTTCCAGGATTCTAGAATGCTTCTAGCAATCAAACACACAAAACGCCGCCAGCACTGTTCATTCTCGCATCGACCGGGAAGCTTCTAGTAAGTACCAGAGGATGAATCATATCTTTAACTCAGAGTATATATAAACCCGCTAAGGAATGCAGCAGTCAGTCTATACTTGAATGTCTAATATAAATTATATCGTGTACAGTAAACGTAGTTGAGCTTTTAGGAGTTCAAGAATTTATACATAAATGATATATGCTGTGTCTAATGTACATGCAGCTTGTAGTATACATAAATAAATAGAAGTGTATAAATAAATAGTTGTGTTAGTGTTGTTAATGGACCTATGGTAAAGCAGTTAGTTTAAGAAGATATTAGTGCTTGTAAATTCATTAGGGTAATAGTGCTTCACTGTTAAGTGGACTGAAAACATCTACAAATAAGGCATATACTGTTAATTAGACTTGTGAACAGTGAGTAATAAAGACGTTTGTTATTACTTGTTTTAAATTAGCAAAACGCGGTAGTAGTAGCCCGTTACAATATAATAGACGACATAGAAGAACTAATAATAAATGTTAATCACGATAGTGATTCTTCAGACTTGAGTTTGCCTGATGATAATAGTGATGATGATTTTGGGTGCAAACCATTACTGTAACGTGCAATATGATTGTGTATGCTATAAGGCATTTTCAATTTGTTCATAGTGCATATTGTTATTCATTTAAATAAGCAACATTATTGTATTACTTAATAATATTAATAACTAATATTTTACTTGGGTGTCTGATCTAAATAATATACTTAAGGTTTTATTAAATTTATTTGAAATCATTGAACGAGTTGTATGAAAATTCCAATCATGCTGTTTAAAGTAATTATTATGACTATATAATGTAGATAGCTCGGGGTGAAGTTCAAGCAGTGTATACCAATTACTATTTCGACCAAACTGTTTTAAGTTGAGTGTTTATTTAACTGAAACATTTGTATAAAAATAACTTTTTGTACTACAGTTAATTTTGCTACCAATCCTACAATCTGCAATATCTCCATAACTATGAATTTCTTCTTCATTGTTAAAACGATGCTTGATGTTACCAATAGTTTTTCAAGATTCAAACAATAAACTACCTATATTCAAAGTTTTATTTTTAATTGATTGTTCTAATTAAAATCTTTGAAGTTCTGTAGAAATCTACTCTTTATTAAGTTATGCTCATGCTGAATCCTTTGATGCATATTCCACAATGGATTTTATCTACACTTATAAATTCTGTATGTATTTGAAAAATTCATACTTTTAAACGTGGTTCTTAATGGTATTTGAAGAATTTTAAGTTCATTTTCCAGTTTTTTTATCTTGAAAGTTTATTCCTCCTGTTCGAATGGAATAGTAACTTTGACCTTATAGCGGATATCCCATCATCTTTCTTTATTTGATTTATTTAATTCACTTAGTCCCAAGTAGTAATATAAAACTCAAAAGTAAATACGCCTTGCCTTTTATCATAGATTAGTAGTAAGGTTAGGTATTTGTTTACACATTAATAATTTGACATTACATTAAGGGTTATTTTAGTGAATCGTGATGTTTTTAGGTTGAACTGTAAACACCGTGTTATATTCTTTTCTAAAAATTTCTCGCTTCCTGCATTGCGCATCCCAGGGTCGCTGAGATTTTGAAAAAGCTCTACCTTACTATTTCCAAATATTAAACAACGCTATTCTGATAACACAATAATAGTTCACACTTTATTGCTAGGTAACCAACACTGCTAATGTCACTTTTGACTTTGTGACATTTGGCACCAAAATTTAAAATAAAAATATAAAAATCAGTAACTAACAAAATATTTTTTAGTAGCAAGTTTTGTATTTAATTTGTCTTCATGGCAGTAATGCCAAAAGTGAGATCCTTTTGTAACATTTACTCTTTACCTTATAGGTGGTTTTAGACCTTATGTAACAAATTGGAAGATTTAGAAAATGAAATTCAGATTATGCTCATGCTTCAAGAACCGGGTAGTTGTTGTAATAGAGTAAAAGGCGCTAAAATTACAACTCGCACAGATGGCACTGTAGACAAAGTGGTGTTTGACGAACTCAGTTGCTTACAGAATAATGAACGGGACCCTAGTACGCTTTCTTCCTGGTAAATTTAAACAAGAATTAAATTTAAGTTAAATCTTAATTATGACAAGTTTCAGTAGCTGTCGCGAAAGCCGTCCACGTTCATATCCTGAAAATCACGTAGGAATAGTAGCGATGGTAGTCATCAGCCTGTGAAATATTACTTTGATTAATAAGATGTTTGCAGGAAGACCCAGGAGTTGTAGTGGAGATTCTAAAAATAGGTCATGTACGGAAGAAGTACAAAAACAATTTTGCATTTGCATTCCTCCAAAAGTTTTTCCGCCTTGCGCTTGTGGAGAAAAAAACGGACAAAGTCCAAAACAATGTGCATGTGGTAGTAGAAAGAAAAAGGTAAGGTACCTATGAACTTGCAATTTATAGTTAGTTGTATATGTATTTCCAAGTATAGTTCGTGTAATTTCTAAATCAATGTGCGTCATAAATATTATGACGTACAATGCCCGCGCTGCAGAGCCGAGCACAAGTACACTTTACTCGATAGCAAAAATTTCAATATTTTTTGACAAATTGTTGGAAATAATGTTCTCAGTATGAATCAACAAGAATTTGACCCCGCTCATGCATGAAACCGCCGTGGCCTGTCTGAATCCGCTATATGTATAGAGTATGTACATATTTATAATTAGGAAAATAGACTCTCACGCCCTCTAGTGATCATTTAAATAATTATTCTGTAAGATTTCTGTTTATTTGATCAAATATATTACATAAATGACTTGAAATTTGTTTAATCAAAGTTTAATCAAAGAAAATAAATGTCGTCGAAGTCTTCTAAATCTGCATCCACATCGTCGTAATAATTTTCCATGTTCTCTTCAAGAATCCCTGCGACATCCTTATTTACATTGTAGCCAGCAGCCTTCATAAACTCGGCAGTTGGGTCGAGTTTCTGACGATGACATTTAGTAATGAACATGAATCCTGCTAAATATCCTAGGAAGAATGATTTGACCCTTCTGTAATGAGGAATTTCGTGTTTGGCAGGAAGTCAAAGCTCCTCTATAGTGTTGGTATGTGCTCCGGTTTCTGGGTCTTTGAATGTGATGGAGTGATTGACCTTTAGGTGTTCGTAATCCAGTTCACTCAAAACATCATAGGAAGTCCAACAGTCACTAATTATTTTAAAACACTGATAACGCGATTTGACTACGTGTTAGAAAGTTATGTTTGTTATAAGGTCAAGTTAGGTTAGATTAGGTTAAACAGGAAACACTGACCTCTGACTAGGGTATTTGGTCAACTTTAATTAGGTTTGCAATGAGCGGCGCAAGCCACAAGGCAAACTTAATTAAAATTGACCAAATTCCCCACGGCCATGTCTCGCTGACTCACCAGTTTAACGGAACCGAAAACTCCCAATTGTACCAGAATTGTACCAAAATATAATTGTCGACGCTGATTTGAAATATTATATTGACCCAAATTTGAATTATTCTTATCGACGCATACTTGAATTATTCAGAAATACACTACCAATTTCAATTATTATCGTAACACATTCGAAATATTATATCAACTAAAATTTGAATATTTGAATTATTCTTCTTGTCGACACATTCGAAATGTTATATCGCCCAATTCGAAGCCCTATTATTATATTATTAGTTTAAATAAATTACCCCAAATTCTACTCACGTTAAACGGCAAAAGAAGTCTTCATAATCGTAGCACTATTATCACTTGATATTTTATTAAATATTAAATTACGCGTGACTTTCTGATTAGCAGTGACGCAGCTTCGCCCTGCATGAGTTATGAACTAACTTGTCTTATCATTGCTCTGTGTTATATAGGCTGTTACCACTTACATGTGGGCTGGGTTTTAACAGATTTGTAGATATCTCAACCAACCATGATTTTTAATATTCCCTGCATTTCAAAGTTGTTTCTGATGTAATTTCATCGGTTTTCCATGTAATGGTGTTTATTTTATACCTTATTATTCGTTATCTTGACCATACGTTGTTTTGTGTAGATATCGCCTTTTTGGATAATTGAACAAAATAAATGATGAAACCTTAATTCTACTTTGGTTTATGTATTTTTATGCGTGTTTAAAACTGCGTTTCCTTATCAAAAATGTTTATTATTTCAGCGTAATTGCATAAAGCTTTGTTAGGTTTTATCTCTTATCTTCGTATTTGTTTTATAACTAATTAGAACACTTCTCAACGCGTGTTTAATTACATGTTCCATCACTTCTTCTGAATACGCATTCTATTGTTGAAAGATTACTTAAAATTAATAACGGTCTATATACAGAGTGTTAAGTGCTTGCTATTTATATAATGTATAAATTACCTATTTTTCTGCTAAATACGCGTTCTATTGTTAAGATATGCTTACTTGCATCGCTTAAAGCTAATTATGGTCTATATACAGGGTGTTAAATGCTTGCTATTTACATAATGTATAAATTACTTAATTTTCTTCTAAATAAATGCGTTTTCTAATTCCTATTGCAATTTATGGTTACTACACGACCCTTGCTATTCAATACACCCCTAAACAACCCCTTATCACAGCATTATATATATACATATATATATACATATATATACATATATATACATATATATATATATATATATACATATATATATATTTTGCTGTGACACACCGCTTGTTGAGACGTCACTAAAGAAGTGCTGTGATACAGATACATCAAATTGCAAAACTTGAAATTGTTGACTTACCTTCCATTCTAGCTTTGCCTGGCTAGCTCAACGGAAATGTTGGAGTTTTTAAAAATGAAATCAAACACAGCAATATCACAAAGCACCAAAAAGATTTTGTTTCATAAATTTTTAAAACTCCCACTGCAATAGGCAAACTCTCACAAAAGAGCCAAAAACCATAAATAATTAATCACAAAACATTATTAAATTTTAGATAATATTCTAATTCAAAATGACTGTTTGCCATTTTAGGTTGACGTAAATATAATCTGTAAAGTCCGTAATTTTTATAGAAAAAAATGTATTTATACTATTTTAAAAAGAAAAATATCTCATATTTAATATCTAACATTAGAAAAGAGTTAACCTGAGGTAAAAATAAAAAATTAGCACATGTTAATCTAAAACAAAACATTAAATTAGCGCCAAAATAGTAAATGTCAATTACTTACAGATAAATGTACTTTAGTGTAGTACTTTGTTATACAGAGGGCGTAATACAGATTTTCCCATGATGAAATAAGAATTAAATAAAGAAACTGCTTTCATTTATTTATAGAAGTAGTTTAAAGTGGATTCAACACCTTTGTAAACCGGCTCTTGCTTCCAAACGTACGATAAGGCCTTCGTTAAGGTCGGCAGCGGTTTCTGCAAATTTCGCAGTGAAGGCGTTCTTGAAACCTACAACAGTTTGGAGCACCTGTAAGGTAATTAGAGAAAGGAAGTAAGGAATTCAAAAAGGCAACTTCACTGCATTAGGCACTAACTGTCAATTTGTTTGTTCACGATGGTAACCCCAGATAAACTCTCCGATAATCGCGTAATTTTACAAGCACTTTGAACCCCTCTAACTGTCGAACGTTGGTTGAGACAACGACCACACGTTACTTCGGGTGTGAAAAAATCTAGCAGAATTCATATAATAAACTATAGGGTCTTTACCTATTAGTGCATAAGAGTTTAATAACCACAATTTTTATACGTCATAACTTACTTAATACTACTTAAATTAATAATGGAAAATAGTGTTTTCAGTTTAGGATTAAAAAAATCCCTTATACCTAATATCAAAGTAAAGCTTGTGAAGTCAATAAGACTTCTCTCTCGTAAATCTCACAAGGATCTTCCAAACCTCAGATCTATCGATTTTGTTTATCTGCGAATCGGGCAATATAAAAGAGCACGACATTATTAAAATTTACGTTTTTTTAAGACGGTGGCTTACTTCTCTCTTAAAACCGTTCTTACACACTGTCAAGGTGAAGAATGATCAGTAAACCTTAACCCACAGATTAGTTAAATCTTGTACAGATGAAGATCTAAAATCCTAACCCTGCAAAAAGCTGGTTACAATGTATAATTACTGAAATCGTGCTAAACTGCAGTTTATCGGTTTTCAGTGACGTGCCTTTGTTAATAGCGTAAGGTAATGTATATTGAATAAACGCTGAACAGAACATATCTGGTCCATTTCGCAAAGCGAAGGTTCAACCGAGTTTGCGAATTATCTCATCGAAGCTATCACTATTTTTGAAAACGTTTTAACAACTACAATGCATTGTTGTTTTGTGTAGCATTCCATCGATCTTTGCTACTATGACTTATGACATGTCTACGGCAAAATAAAAAATTAGGCTAAATTTAAATCAGTTGTTCTACGTTTATGGCATACGGTTTATAGTTGGCTAAAAAATCCTCTGTTCAGTTATAGATGAAACGTTTTATTGTAATATGGAAAACCCATGCAACAAATATTGTTAAATGGAGCTTACGGGATTTTAGTGAACGAATTTGCTTTATTTACTTATTCTTAAGTATTTAATCTTTTGTTGACCGTGCGTGGAGAAAGTGAATGTCTTAGATTTGACTGCATGAGTAACACAAAAGTCGAAATATTTAAAATCAATTTCATTATTTGCTTCAAATTTTAGAGATCTGGACAAGAAGACAATTATGAAAATGTAACTGCAGGAGATATTGATGAAACCACAGGAATTGGAAAAGATTCACAAAAGCAAAAAGATGTTAACACCAAAGGGGATCCGTTGTCAGAAAAAACTTACATTAAAGGAAAAGAAACTGGTGGTATCGAATACAACATTGGTAGTCCGGAGGGAACTTATGGTGGTACCGATGGTGAATCTGACATTCAAACAAACATTATAAACGCAAATAGAATGCGTACAAAACCGAATGAAAAGGGTGATTCACAAGCAATCATAGCGGAGCTTAAAGCTAAAATAGTTGATTTAGAACGTAGACTTGTAGATGCTCAAAAAGAAAAAGAACGAGCTTTTAAAAGTGCTAAAAGCTTAAAATCTGAGTTTGAAAAGAAATCTACTACTGAACAAGAACACCTAAAGCACCTTAGGAAAGAAAAAGACGAGCTTGTAAAGACAGTAGAGAACGAGGTTACTCAAAGAAAGCGAACTGAGAAGCGTTCTAAGCAAGCTATTGAAAAAGAAAAAGAGAAATTAACAAAAAGGGTAGAGAAAATTGAACTTAACGCAGTACGCTCTACCAAAAAGATTAAATCTCATAGTAAACAATTAGTGCAAGCCATGCATCAACGAGACGATCACATAAAAAGACTTTCAAATACAACTGAAAAGCTTGCCGATAGTATTCGTGATAAAGAGTTTCAAAATAGGAAATTGTCAGATGCTCACAAAGAAATGGTACAAAATCATATGGATGCTCAATTACTAAACAAGAAGTTAACAGAAACCAACCAATCCCTAATAAAAGCGTCCAAAGATATAGAAGATAAATGGCAATCGGAAAAGAATAAAGCTGAAAAATTTCAAAAACAAATGCTAGACTGTAAAGAGGAATGTAAATTATTAAATGAGGTAAGGGTATATGCTATAAAGTTAGCCAATGCATATGGCTTTTTTAGGAAACAGAACGACTAAAAGAAAAGCTAAAACAAGTACTTAGAGGGCCGAAAGATATGCTTGCTTTTGCAAAACTTCAAGAAAAATTAAGAGAAGCTCGCGAACGCGAACAGAAGTATATGGAAGAAACAGAATATATAAGACAAAAAATAAAGGAGTTGGAAGAAGATTCTGAACAGAAAAGTAAAGAGTCTTGTGATGAACTTGATAGAATATACAGAGATCATAAAAAACTTCAAGCAAAACACGAAGAACTACTTAAAACTCTTAAGATTACTGAAGAAGACTGTGTTAAAAAGTAAATCACATTTGCATCTCTATGTAATAAATTAAAACAAGTATTTTTTACCTAGATTAAAAAAAATGGAAGATAACTATACAAACATTCTTACCGATTTGACAAACAAACATGAAGCTCTGCAAAAGGACCGAGATGGATTACAAAAGGATTTTGATGAACTATCCGACGCTTCTATACGTGACAGACAAATACTTCAAGAGCTTCTTACAAGAACGAAACAACAAGATATTCTAGTACAAGCACAACAAAAAGCAATTGCAGATAGGGTAAGTTGACATGGTATATTTTTTTGTACGAATGCTAGCTACTCCATATTTTTCAGGAAGACCAAATTGAAAAAGAACGAACTAAATCGGACGAGTTGCAACAAGTTATAACCGGGCAAACCTCCCAAATTCAATCATTAAATGAAAATATTAAAGAGATGACTAGTACTCAAGAGGAGAAACTAAAGGAAATTAAAAATTTGACGTAAGTGTTTTAAAATACAATAAAAATTATTATTAGAACTTCTCAATACAATTCTCAAAATATTAACTCAACTGCAGCTACATAAAAACAAACTGCTAACGACTGTCAAGAGTCTACCCTATATCGACGGTCGATTGCTTAATTAACCTGAGAATGCCACATCTTTTTCGTTACACATAAGGTTGAAGGTTTTGTCTATTAGCAGTAACAGCAAACATCACTTTAATTCTAAACTTTTCATAACCAGTTGACTTCGATAAGACCGTTTATTCATCTTTCTTATTTTCTGTAAGTTTGGGTTAGAAGGCATGTCAAAATAGACTGGTGTATGGTCTGTAATTCTCGTATTTCCAAGATTGTAGTTCTTCTTGGGTAATGATATAACTTGCTGCTGATAATCCACTAATGTTCGTTAAAGCTGCCAATAAGTTTTTGCGCAAAAGTTATCCGCCGTTGTAGTGATAAGCCGTTCTGTTTCATCATTCTTCTATACCAACCCATTCTTGCTTCAAGTTCTTTTTATGAATGTTTTAATTAGCAGTTTCTTTTAACTTCTTGCGATGTTTGACACCTTTCTAATACGAATTTTAACACTCTCTGCTCAACTTCATTAAACCTACCCTTTTTTGGTCCCACTAAAAAGATTTTCTTGAAGATTTTATATTCTTATGTTTCGTTACATCTTTTCTTCAAAGACGGATGTTTACTTCTGGAACTGTTCTTTCTTGAAGCCCTGAAGTCGTTGGTGCTCTCTGCCTCGTTTGTAAACATAACTTTAAAATTAATATGGTAGGTTTTCCTAGTATCTTTATTTATTTGTCTCTTTGATGAGCCTTTTTTCCCTACGTTACTATTATTACTCGCGCACATTTTTTAAGGGCAATAAAAAATAGAATAAGTATGCATCGTTAGAGCAATTATACAAATTACTATAACAGTTGTGAATGACGTGGACCACCGTTATCTATGAATCATTGACACAATATAAAAATAGGGACTTCCCTAACTTGGCTTGGGTGGATGTGTGGCAATCACATTATTCTGACCCTACCATAAATTATTTACACATTGGGGAATTCCTCGTAGTAGACTTAGAATACGGATTCTGGGATCATCTTCACCTCACTCCAACCACCTCTACCTCCATTCACATCCCTCTACATCACTCCACATCACTCCACATTACCCCACATCACTCCACGTCACTCCACATTACTCCACATCACTCCACATCACTTCACATCACTCCACATCACTCCACATCACTCCACATCACTCCACATCACTCCACATCACTCCACATCACTCCACATCTCTCCCATCTCAACATCATTCCACATCATCCACATCCTTCCACATAACTCCAAATCACTCCACATCACTCCACATCCCTCTCTCCCCCACATCACACCACATCATTCCACATCCCTCCACCCACCTCGACCACCCTTCATATCACTCCACATCCCTCCACATCACTCCACATCCTTCCACATCACTCCTCATCATTCCACATCACTCCACATCCCTTCACATTACTCTACAGCCTTCCACATCCCTCCACACCAATCCACATCCCTCAACATCTCTCCCACTTCTACATCACTTTATGCCCCTCCACGCACTTCCACATCACTCCACATCCCTCCGCATCCCTTCACATCACTCCACATCACTCCACATCACTCCACATCACTCTACATAATTCCACATCCCTCTCAACACCACATCACTCCACCCCCTCCACATCACGCCACATTATTTTAAATCCTTCCACCCATCTCCATTTACCCACATCTTCCACATTCGTCCACATCACTCCACATCCCTCAATCTCCCTCCACCTTCCTCCACCTCCCTCCACATCAATCCATATCACTCCGTATTCCTCCAAATCACTCCACATTCACATAATGATAAGTATGTGTTAACATACTAAATAAACTATCTTCACCCACCAGCCTGCCCACCCGCATGCAGCCTACCCACCCACCCGCCCGCCCGCCCGACCGCCCATCAAACTGTGGAAAAACCAACGCTTTAATATCTCTTTTTACACGAAAATGGACTCAGATTCCAAAATCTTTGCGTTTTCGAAAAGCCTTTACCAACCAAAATATGAACTGTTAAGAAGTGTATTCGAACCCTTAAAAAAAGAAATTAGTTACGAGTTTGAAACCTCTGCTGATTTAATGGTACCTGGAGATGTACAGGAAGATTCAATTATAGTGTTTGACGATATTCCTGCGAACAAGCCAAGCAAGATCACACAGTCTTTCTCGTATGGTAGGCATAAGAATATTGTTTGTTTTTATTTATGTCAAACTTACACTAGCACCTTAAAACACAGTCTTAGAGATAACGCCAATGCAATCGCATTATGGAAGCAGAATGACGTGAACCTTCGCCATATTTTTTTGCATCATACAAGCGGTTTTAAATTTTAAAACAAAGTAATTTTTATTTTACCGTATAGATTATGCTGATTGTTGTGTGGACTCTTATTTGACACGTAGTCACCCATCCACGTCCAAAATCGTAGAGATTTTTCCATTTAATAACAAAATTGCATTCGGAATCCATATACGCTTATATTCAAATTAAATAAAAACGTTATACCTAATTATCATTTATTCATTCTCTATTTTTTGAAATCACTTCACTTCAAATAATCTTATTTAGTTTTGTATATTTAAAGCACTTTTCCGTCACTCAATGAATAATTCAACTATTTACAACTGTAGTATTTTTACTACATGATGTACTGCAACGTGGTGTTTTAACAACTGACCTCTTGAATTTGATTTCAATTGGGTTATATAGTTGAGTCTTTGTGTGATGTCACGCGTCTAGAAGCTTTGATGCAACTTTAGCGAACTTTATTTGTCGTTTCTATATTCCCATTGGTTGAAAATATAGGTCCGCCCCCTAAGTAAACATCAAAAATCTTCATATTTATTCGTGAACCTTTTTCAATTTGTTGGATTTAAAGGCAATAATGCAATATTCATAGAACTATCGTCCTCCAACAGCCCAGAGCTATGTTAATAAATACCGTTTACCTACCTTTACTTTATCTTTAAAACATTCACGAGTTTTGGCTGTAGTTAATTGTTTTATTTTATATTATAGCTTATAAAATGAAAGTTCATTTTCTTTTACTGGATCATTCTAGAAGTTGAATACACTTTCCTTTTCCTTTGAGCATCGACTGATATTTTGAATGGATACGTTTATTATTAACTGAAAATACCATTTTCTTATGAATATTATATACGCGTTTCGTCAAAATACGACCGCATCAAATTAAATATTACATACACAACCTTAGATAAATTGGGCTTTATAATTTTTTAAAAATACAATTACAATAACTACACATTTATGTAACTAATACATCAATGAATACTTTTTGTATGAAGCTCTTTAAAAACAATCTTCTATGCACGAAGCATGCCATTATTCCCATATAAAAACACGATTAAGTTACGTTACAAGAATGAAATTTAATATACTGAGTGTTTTAGCAAATATCCTTTACTATCCAAGCAAATTAATATTTACATAATTTGAACTTCTTTTATAAATTTCTCGTAATATGCTCGGGTTTGTGGCGTCGTATGTTTACAAAATGATACTAGATGTCCTTTGATGACCTCTAATCACATAAATGGATACTGCTGTAAATTTGCTAACTTCAAGTTGTCCAAACAACAATCCTTCAAACTATAATAATCGCTACATTCACTAACATCTTCCTTAACACACATTATTTACTATTTAATTGCATAGTATCTGTATTCACATTTCACGATCTTATGTTATTGCTTCTGCAAGCTAAGTTAACAAGCAGTTTACTAATGAAAAGTGTGCTAACATTTTTTATACGTACGTCTACTGTTATGGTAATACTAGAACTGCATTTCGTGAATACATTAGAAGATATCAAAATAGAAGTCAAATCTTTGTAAAACTTCTATAATGCATTTTGAAGGTTTTGTGAATCTGGAATTGATAAACCTTGTAATAGAAATCCACATCATCAACACACTGTTGCACAGGAAATCGCCATTATTGACGCAATACTTAATAAGCCAACAACCAGTACTGAAAGTCAGAATTAGAAGTTTTAACAAAACTTTTCTATTAATAATTGGTGTGGATTTCTAGATGGACGACTTTTCTCTATTCAAATTTTACCTAATCGTTACCAAGGTATACCTTGAATTTTTAGATAATTACTTCAAGGCCTATTAAACGACATTCCTATTGGTTTGCTAAATAGAATGGGGCAACGCGTAACGGTACACCACCGCGTTTGAATAATAAGCTAAGAAATTTATACAATTTCCAACTGTACGACCTTCGTACTGTCATATGCTATTTAAAAATTTTTCAATCAAAATTAAAATAAATATTGAATTTGTTCATTACCATAATTTATAACTCATTTTAAGCAATTAAAGCCAGCAAAAGTAATTATGTGTTATATTGGTTATTTCGTTGAACGTTCGATGAACCTTTCCCTTTCTTTTAACGTATTTACTACGTATAACCAAATTTTTGATGACCCTTTACACAAAATATCTAAGTACATGTGACTTTCATATATTCAAAATAAAACTTATGCTATTAATTAAACATTTAACTCTAACCTGGTATTCTTCCGATTGATTCCAACGGGAGTTTCCTATTTCAAATCAGTTACTAGTTTTGTTGTTGTTGACCCGTAGCTCTGCGTGCACCCCAATGCTTCGAACAGTTTTTCTGCAGCTTAACGAGTGGCTTCGAATGAACGTGTTGCTTAAAGCTTTACTTGAAATCTCAACGTCTTAATTTAGAGTTTTACTATTTATTGTATTTAGTACTTAGAGGTATTGAAGTATTAGTATTGAAATTTTGTTTTGACTTTTACTTCCGTACTTGATTGGAGCATTACAGTATTGTTTTAAGTTTTACTTCCGTACTTACTTGTAGTATTGATCTGTTGTTTTGAGTTTTACTTCCGTGCTTTATTGGAGCCGTTTTAAGCCAACGGTAGAGTTTTATACACTCGTATGTTTAGACGCGCACTTATATTGTTTTCATCACTTGAAATTTTAAATAATGTGACTTTCACTTATAATTTTTAATTTAATTTCACTAAGTTGATATCTGCGTAATACTTTTGTTACGACTGGTACAGTTCGTGCTTCGGTTATGGAGTCAATATTATCAGTTTTGATGCATTATATAGGCAAGTCGTCTCACGTACTGTTATTGGTTGACTACTCGCTACCTTGTTATTCGGCCATGACAGAGGCGTTCCACTGCGCTATCATGCAGCTGGTTTGGTTTTACTTCGCGTTGCTTACTTTATGTAGACAATAATTTTGTACAGGAATTTATTGAATTTTTCGCTTAATTCTGCACGTATACCAAAACTTATGGTTCCATATTTTGTTTACTTATGCCGGGCTTTAGAAAAATGTGGCAAGTTCTACATTTCTAATGTCACGTACGCGTTTTTCCCCAATATCTGTTTTATTGCGTTATGAAATATGCTCGTTTTTTAAAAGTTTGTTTTATGCGTTTTATTGCCTTCCATTCTTTACGCAATGCGTCGAGTTTTAAAGAGATTCGTTTCACTTTTAAATATGCCTAAATTGCATTTATTAGGAGTTTATGAATGCTTTAAATGTTTCTAAAATGAATTGAATTGCACCCAGAATTATTTATTCTACTAAATGTGGTTCAGCTATTACAGAATGAGCTTTTATTTATATCATACATGTATTTAAATGTTTAAAAATGAATTGAATAACTTCCAAAGTTATTTATTTTGATTTAAGTTATCACAGAATGAGCTTCCTTTCATTAATTGTAGCTGGTTGTCGATACAAGGTGATTGGAATTTATTTTTTTGCATAATGACCGAATTATGTATTTTTTATGATTTAAATGTTTGATTTTCTTTATTTTTATAATGTACACATAAAGCATACCTTCCCTGTGACCTTATATACCCTTGAATAACCCTATTATCATAGCAATATATTATATATATATATATTATAATGTATAATTTTTCTTTACCTTTAACTATTAAACCTTTTTATATATACTCTCTACTCAACTACTTTACGTTCGATCTCGCCCGGCGTGGGTTCGATACAGAGTGAAATCTACTAGTGTCCCTTAACACGGATACTTACACGCCCTCGTATGTAAGATCCTTGTCTACAACTAAATCTGCGCAGTCTATAAACTCCGTGCAGGTTTAGACGTTCCCGTAATATTTAAACTACCATGGTTGAAGGCATTCTTATACTATTCATATTGTAACATCTCATATATAGGCAATAATTGTTTTATGAATATATAGGCAATTATTCGAAGGATTTCCGTGATTCAGGCGCGAAAATGTAGTCGACCCGTTTCTCGATCCGTGCTGTCATACGCGTGAGCTTGGAAGCAGCTGCTTGACGTACTTGATCGACCATTATTGTAGCAGATGTAGTCCGGATAACATAATTTAAAAGTGGTAGGAAGGTCCCTACCAAGATGAAGGATTCAAAGTTGGATTCGTGACAGAGGCATGTCGCCTGGAGTATGAAAAACAGGGAAGTTGAATGAATTGAAGACAATCCGCAGGAAGAAAGTCGAAATAAAACGCAAGCAGTTCCGCATATAGTCCTACATGTATTTCCAGCTATAAACTTCGTCTTTAATTCGTATGGAAATCAATAAACTTTTGACATGACGTATTCCTTTGTATGATGGTTGTGTTGTACGTGCCTGTAATCTGCAGGGGTAGTAAGTGTTTAAACTCTTTCTTTGGTGAGTACATTATAATTTGTTATATCAAACACTGACCCGAACAAGAATTAAGCTTATTTGGAAGATAGATAATTCTTTAAATGATTTGTTTTGAGAAAATTCAATAAATTTCTAAATTTTAAATGTATAAAAGTTTCCTGAGAAACAATCTTAAAGTTGTAGCATAGTTTCATACCCAAACGTGTAAAAGCTTTTCTATTAATATAAATTATGTGCCACAGAAAATAGGTAAAACAATTGGCTTGACGATTCCTGAATAGTTTTTAGTGTTTTGAATACAAGAATAGAAGTTTTGGTAAAAATAAAATTACTTTATTTAAAATATGTTAAATAGTTTGGCTAAATTTTTTGTATTATTTGTTAAATTTATATAGAGTCAATTAAGGCACATGTTGGTTTAACATCTGTCAGGTAAACACCTGGACTTGCATGTTTACTTAAACAAGTACATGTATGTAGCACAAATGAGTTGTATGATAAGCTAATTTTTAACTTTTCCTTGTGAGCCGAGAACAAAGATCTTTGCTTGAAGCATTTGTGTAATGTTATGAAATATTGATTTTATGATGGGCTTCACCCACTAGTAACTGCCTTTTTTCTAAATGCAACATCGATACTACCTTTTTACTTTATGTCTGGTCATTTTGATTGTCTTTGATTTATTTGATTAATTTATTTGATGAATTTGTTTGATTAATTTATTTGACTAATTTTTTGTATATACAAGAGCTTGAAATAACGTTATTACATATCTGCAAACAAGGTAATAGTTTTATTTCTGAAAATTCTAGCTACAAGGTTTAAGTGCATAAGAAACACTGTTGTTCAGTATCTATCTTCAGGTATAAGTTGATTCCCTTAAGGTTTATCTACGTCTTTCCTTAAGAAGATTATTTTTGGTGTTTATGTCTGTGACGTAGTGGCGCCCTAAAATTGTATAAAGACAAGTTAATTAATAAAAGACCACCCCATCCCATGCCTCCGCAGGAATAGACCCCGAGACTAGTCCGCGTGCTTATATAATTCTTTTTGGTAACACTGTTTGGCTCTATATCACCTTAACTGAAGCCACCCTCTGCATAATTAACCAAAAAGTAGAAATTTTATAACAATATGGTCAATGATGCAATTTTGAAACAAGAATAAGTGTTTACTGTATTATAACTTAGTACTTGATATTGTTCCAACTGGTGGTGTCTTCCTTGCTGTGGTGTGAAATCTCTCATGGAATGCCAATTGAGGTAAGTGATCTACGGAATAAATGGTCTACTTTAGTCTTGGGAAAATTTCTAGACTTGAATCACTACTATAACTAAATAAAATTTTTATAAATGGATACTCTTTTTTGTACGCTCTCCTGTTGTCTTCTCATTGCGTTTCACAGCTTTGTGAAACTCTCTTCGACTGTTGTTGCCTGCACGTCCTATTGCCAACTGGTATCTCACTGGAGGCTCTTCTTCACGGTTAATGTTTGATTAAACTTCCTTACTGCGCCTAAATGCATAATGATTTGCTATGTCGTTGCCTTTATTTTATATTTTCGAAGTACTAGTTTTTCCTGTTACACAAACTTCAATATCTTCTCTTGCCTTTTTATGGGGTGCACTACATTCATTTTGTTTGCGTTTCTTTTAACCTTTTTAAATTAAAACGACGGAGCTTCATATAAATACATCTTTATTTTATATCAACATTTTCAGTAATCAAATTTTAAAAATGTCATTTTTTATCAACAACCTCTATCACCTAGGTACTTTACACCCTTTGTCTTACAGCACACTTACTTATTTTTTTTTACATGTTGTATCCATTTCTATACATACTACTTTAAAACTACATCTATAAAATATTTTACCCTCCCTTGCAATAAATCACATCAAACCTGTTTGCATTACCATCTTGGCATTCCAAGCATCACCGTTCTTTGGCATTTTGACAAACATAATTTGAGCTCCCTTTGCTTATCTACTCTCACATTTTGCTGTGACTTTCCATTACCCATCTACTCATACAGTTGAGTTTAAACGTCCTTGGCCTATCTACTCATATCTTTGCTTCAAGTTTCCTCTGCTTATTTACTCTCATCTTTTACCTTACACGTCCTTCGCCTATCTACTCATATCTTTTACACGTTTACCACTTTAAATATACTCTAACCTATCTATATAGCCTTTTTACAATTGTTTTCAACTCTACATTTCAATTTAAATACTTCATTCAGCATTTCATGAGCATGTCAACTTTATTTAATCCAGTACTGTTATCTTGAATGTTCCGCTCGGATGTTTACCATCGTTGGACAGGGTACCTTTACTTATTCTGGAGCTTACAAAATCTTGAAATTGCATCATTTACCACATACCTTCGTAGTTTTACTGTTACTTTAATCGTGGCCGCCACGTTGGGCGCCAAATTTATGCTACGTTGGCTCGTAGCCGTGCGTAACACAAAGAAAATCAAAGAAATGCCCGGGCTCAATCGGAGATTAGGGGGGGTTGTAGAAAGCAGACTGACATATAATGTATGCGGCGGTAAGGAGTTAGTGACAATACCTGCACGAAAATTAGTTAAGCAAACCTGAAAAAAAAAGAATAAGCATAGCAGCAATGAAAAGTCTAGGATATTCAGTACTTTGTAGAATGTAAATAAAACTGTTTAGATAAACTATATAATATAATCACGATAAAAGCATTACAAAATTTTTTATCACAAAGTGAGGTAATATTGGGGAGTAGCAGAAACGTTTCCTCACACACCAATTAAACATAAATCAGACAAAATGTTAACAAAAAATAAATAGGTAAGACACAATTGATATGAGTAATTCAGTAGTATTGGTTTTTTTTCTTTCTTTTTTTTCTTAATAGCAGGCAAGTCTATTGTAAAAGGTATCAGAACGACGAAGATATGGCAAAACAACGGATAGACATTCAAAGTAATAACAAGTAGGAAATAGTTCAACTTACAAAAAGTCCTTCAGTAACGCTTCCTTGCAATTGAAGTGTGGGATTCACGATGTCCTGCACTAACGAAGCACTTCACCCGTGACTGTGAGGGTGTTGATGGAATTTCTTACACTTTACACTAATCACACCTACGTATTTCACTAGTGTTAGCAGCAAACATTATCATACTGATGGAACTATGTAGCATTGATAAATTTCTTGTTAATTCTATTTCCTGAGACAATAATTTCGAAATATTTTGTAACACAAATCGTAAAAAATGGTAATAAAATTTAGAATCACGGGCCTTCAAGGCACGATGTAATGCATTAAACTAACAGTAACGTGAGGTGTTCTATTTGCTACCTATGGTAACAAAGAAAAATCTAATGCTTTTGAATAACGAAATTTGCGCAAACAATGATCTATTTTAGATTCTTTGGGGTTAGAAAATTCAGAAACTACAGTATCAACTGTCTTTACATGTGAATGAGATACATGTTTATAAGAAGCAACCTTTTTTCTACTAAACCTGCTACAACTGTATCATCGTTGTTTTTTTTTAGAAACACTCGAGCTTAAAACTGTATTTGGATAATCCAAAGTATGCACTGCTCTGATAAAAAGGACCACGAAGACTAGATCGCACATACAGTTCAAATATAAAAAGACAAATCAACTAAAAAAACGCAATCAATAAAGCAACGCGTATCACTAAGTCAATGTTCCGTAAAACGCACGTGCAGGTCGAGTACAACAAGTTCTACCACTTTTATTTCCAACAGAAAAGCAACAAAAAAAACCAATTAGTAAAGCAACGCGCATCACTAAGTCAATGTTCCGTAAAACGCACGATAAGTTCTATTACTTTTATTTCCAACAGAAAAGCAACAAAAAAAACAATTAGTAGAGCAACGCGCATCACTAAAACCGTCCGTCAATGACCTTAAAACCGCACTTGTGGTCAATCAAACACGTTCGCCTATAAAGCATACTTCCTTCAAAAAGGAATTAGAACTACACACTCTACAGTTAATATACAACTTTTATTTCACAAGAAAAACAACTAAAATCGTGCCGTGCTTGTTCATGGACAATTCGAAAATTGATACCGCATTAATTCTCACTATTGTCAAAGCAAAGAAGAAACAGTATTTTCAACGTAATTAATATATAGGCACCAAGAACAAACTACAACTCCTCATCTGTTTATTCAACTCGTTGCTATTACAACCTCTTATCGTCTATTATCTAGACTTGTATATCCACATAAGGAACAAAATCTATACGAACGGCAAGACAAGAACGATGCAATCCACTCATTATAATACGACGCATTCGCCTAAGGAGTTAATAAATATAAAATATAGAAATAGTAGTTACAGAAATGTATTTACTAATTGGGAAAAAGCGTAAAATGTTAAGCTATAAAAATGCACGTTACAGATTCCTCCCTAGCAAAATAAAAACGTCGGGGCGAAAGAAAAAAAAACGACAGACAAGGAACCAAACAAAAAAAATTTTATTTTTTTTTAACCGGTCCGAAGGACCAACACCAGTATAAGAAAAGGAACCTTTTTTTTTCAAAAGAAGACAGTCATCTATCGTAACCAACAACGACAGAACAGGTAAAGAAAGCATCAAGTAAACACCCAATGAGGATTAAAGCTCTTAGCTACTTTCAAAAACGTCAAAAGACGGATGTCTCCAAAAGGGACATTTCTGTTCTCCACCTCAAAGAAAAGTTTTGGCTTCCCGCGGAGAAACCAAGAGGAAAAGAAAAAAAACGAGGAAGAAAACTCGTAGCAAACCAACTAGACGACACAACTGTCAACCTCAAGTGTGCAGCAAAGAAAGAACCAAGACAAAGCAAAGGACAGAGGCAAGCTAGTACACAATCTAGAATACTTCCGACTGAGGTAACACAGATTCGTATGAAACGATTACTCAAGCAAAGTATGGCTAACAGACCTACAAAAGCGACCAAGTCGAAATACTTAAAGGAAAAGAAAATAGACCTGAAGCCTACCTCAAGGAATGGATGTAGAAAGCGACTATAATAGTCAAATAGTGAACAAATGGTAGAACTAAATTTTTGCTAAATTAACGTCCCACCGACGTTGATTATCAGAAACGTAAGAAGAAATCATAGTTTTCAGGACTCTATTAATACGTTCGGCCGGATTCGCCTGAGGATGATAGCGAGCATTAAACAGAATTTTTGTTCGATAAGAATCACAGAGTTTAGTGAAAATATTACTACGAAATTGTACACCATTGACCGCAATTAGATACTGAGGAGTACCATACACCAGGAAAATATTTTCCTCATGGTTCGAGCAACAGCAGCGGCCGTAGACGCACGTAGAGGAAAGAAACAAGCATATTTTGTAAAACAATCGGCAACAACTAAAATGAAAGAATTACCTTTAGAGGATCTAGGAAGAGGTCCGACAATATCAGTACATAGGACTTGCCAAGGACGAGTGGCAGTAGCACGGGGAGACATAAAGGCAGGAGGTTTCTTTTGTTCGACTTTGTGTGCAGAGCAAATTTTACAACGAGCGACGTATCGAGCAACAGCGGCTCTAAGTTTAGGCCAATAGTAACGCATGGAAATTTTAGAGACAGTTTTGTGGACACCAGGGTGACCTGAAGTAGGTAGATTATGATTTTCGTATAGAACCCGCTGGGAACTACTAACTTCCAATCGTCTTGAGGAGGTTGGAGCAAAGACTGTTTAGATTTTACATGTTTATATAGTAATTCGTTTTCCACATGCCAGTTACTGTATAGTTTAGTATTGGAATTAACACGAGTCCGTAGCTTACGATACCAAGGATCCAAAATTGGCAGAGTAATAGAAGATTTAGGAAAGTCATCAATTAAGTCAATTTTAGGTACTGAGCGAGATAAGGCATCGGGAACGATGTTTTCTTTACCTTTACGATGTACGATGGTGAAGTTATATTGTTGAAGTCGTACAGACCAACGAGCTAAACGACCGTTGGGGCTTTGTAGATTATTCAGCCAGATAAGCGAGTGGTGATCGGTGATCACAGTAAAGTGAGAACCCTCGATATAGGGACGAAATTTCTCAATCGCCCAAATAACACCAAGACATTCTTTTTCGGTGGCGCTATAGTTGCGTTCCGCCTTTTTAAGAGAACAGCTAATGTAGCTAATGACTTTTTCGTCATCACCCTGTTGTTGAGTCAGCACAGCACCCAGACTAAAATCAGAGGCATCAGTCTGTATAGTAAAGGGCAAAGAAAAATCAGGACAACTCATCACTGGAGCCGTTACCAAGTGTTCTTTCAGCAGCTTAAACGCCTGCTGACATTCCGAAGACCAATCAAATTTAGAATTTTTCTTAGACAAAGCAGTAATTGGAGCAGTAGGAGCAGAAAAATTTGGGATAAAGCGACGATACCACGAGCACATACCAACTATGCGTCGTACTTCAGTTACAGTAGTAGGAGGAGGAAGATTAAGAATGGCCGAAATTTTTTCTGGGTCGACATGGAGTCCATGACGATTTACTACGTATCCCAGAGAACGGAGTTCCGGTCGGCATATAATGAATTTATCTCTGCGAAGAGTAAGACCTGCAGAATTTAAACGAAAAAGCACTTTCTGTAGTACCACCAAATGTTGTTCGAAAGTAGGGGTAGCGATGATCACATCATCTAAGTATGCGAAACAGAAAGGTTCAAGATCAGCACCAAGCACACGATCTATAAGTCGCTGAAATGTCGCTGGAGAATTATGAAGACCAAATGGCATTTTAGTAAACTGGTATAAACCTCTACCAGGCACCGTAAATGCAGTAATCGCCTTAGAATTAGAAAGAGGTATTTGCCAATAAGCAGAGCGAATGTCCAAACTAGTTAAGAATTTTGCGTCTCTAAGACGGTCTAGAATCGTAGAAATATAAGGAAGGGATAGGCATCTTTTCTGTAACCTCATTGACCTTTCTAAAATCGATGCAGAAACGATATGTGCCATCTTTCTTAGGCACCATAACAATAGGGCTAGACCAAGCGCTATTAGATGGTTCTACAACACCACTTTCTAGCATCTCATCCAGAGCTTGATTGACATGTCGAAGTACCGTAGGGGACATGGGATAATATCGTTGCTTGATAGGACTAGATGTAGTACGGATCTGATGTTCAATGAGATTAGTACAGCCCAAAGGTAAAGTATCATCTTTAGGAAACATCTGTTGGACTATACGAGACAATTCGGATTGTTGCATGATCGACAGATCGGAAAGAGCATTGATCTGACTGATCGAGACAGTAGAAGAAGAACCGAAAGTCCATTGACCCGTTCGAAAATCTGGGACAACACCCATAGATTTCCAGAAGACAATGCCTAAGATCATAGACTGAGAAATAGAAGGAACGACTAGGACGTCAAGAAGAATAGTTTTATTTTCGACCGACATGGGTAAAGTAAGTGACCCGAGAATGTCACAAGCTTGACCATTGGCTACCGTACAGCTGTGGATCTCCGTTTGGGACAAAGGCAAAGAAAGAGAATAGAGAATATCCCAACCAGGACCACCAATAATCGTACGCGAAGCGCCAGAATCAAGCAAACCCTTAAATTCGATGTCGAAAATAGTAACAGTAAGATAAGGTCTGTCGTCCTCACGAGAACTAGCTAAAATATAATCCAGAATATATTTAGATCGGTCATCAAGACCAGAGAAAGGATTTTCTGAGGAGATAATAGGTACCGAGACAACTGTAGAAGGGAACTGGTCGGTTTCTCGGCTTAGCGACTCGATCGGTAGTTTAAATTCTTGTTACAACTCGTACAATTGGTACGGGTAACATTAGGTTTACCACAACCATAGCAATGAAGTATTTGAGGTTTAGTTCAGGAAGGAGACTTGTGTCCTCGTTGTCCACAGTTCCAACAGGTAACGGAAGAATTAGAAATATTTTTAGGAGCATCACTTGCACCAGGTGTAAATGTTTTCGAAGTAGTAACACCAGAATGGGGAGAGACATAAGCAGAAGTAAGTTTGCTGCGAACCGCAGAACCTGTATAAGCTAAGTCAGGCTCTAGGAGTTGAGAAAAGTTCAGAGCAGGAGGAGACTTGAAATTATCGGCTTGTATTTTGCGCTGTTGTAGTCTGCGACCTACACGCAAAAGTTCCGTAATAGTATTCAGATCAAGCAAAGCTAATTTGGTTTGGTAGAATGGGATAAGATTTGGTAAAATAATTTCGAGTTTCTGTGGTTCAGAGAGAGAGATTGTTAGACGAGCAAATAAATTTTCCATCGTAGCTAAATATACACCAATAGACTCTGAGGGACCCATAGTACGTTGCTTTATTTCCCCTAAAAGTTTTTCTTTGTAATTAAATGGTTGAAATTCTTCCCTTAATAGTCGAATAACATCTTGCCAATTAGTTAGGGATTTTCTATACGCTCTGAATAAAATTAAAGCTTTTCCCGAAAGTAAGTCTGATGCCGAAGAAAATAGTTGAGAAGCAGTGCCGAGCATAATTTGTCCACGCGTAATAGAAATGCATTTAAAGACATACGGTCATCACCCGAAAATTTTAAGTCCCATTTAGACACTAGCTGTCCATAACTAGACGTAGCAATTGATTTAGAAATAGATATAGGTATAGGTAATTCATCAGAAGATTCAGCAGAAGTAAGATCATCCTCAGTATCAGTAGTAGTCGGATTAATAGTAGCCGTAGAAACAAGTGGTGCCCTAGGTGAAGTGGAAGAACGTCTAAAGCGACGGTATAACCTATCGCAATCACTGCGTAAATTACTAACACATAGCAACAACTTTCGCTGTATGACTGTTTCAGCGTCAGAAGTAACATTCATGCGTTGGATTCTCCCTTTGAGATGCATAGCAAGGCTAATAATACGTTTGCCGTCGGCAGTTGAAGTATCACCATTAAAATCTTTACTCTTCGTAGTTAATTCAGTTAAACCTTCAGTCACGGCTTTATTATCAGTCTGAAAATCGATACCAGATTTAAGTGGACTTAGAGTTTCAGAAGATTCCATTTTCAAAATATTCCTAAAGGATTTACGAAGTTCGGATACAGGTACCTTTGCATCGAACCCACGAGAACCGACTTCATATTTGAGTTCAGCTTCATGTAAACGATCAACTTTTAATTTCCAATAGTCCCCCATTACTACAGAATCAACAAACACCCAAATATTTAAAGACACAAAAACGAATTATTAGGCTTGTTCGATAGAGAAACTAAATTAACGAAATAACTAAATACTAAACAAAATCCAGTTCAAACGAGAAGGAAAAAAAATAATTTCGGGCTCCACGTTAGGGCGCCAAATTTATGTTACGTTAATCGTGGCATCCACGTTGGGCGCCAAATTTATGCTACGTTGGCTCGTAGCCGTGCGTAACACAAAGAAAATCAAGGAAATGACCGGGCTCAATCGGAGATTAGGGGGGGTTGTAGAAAGCAGACTGACATATAATGTATGCGGCGGTAAGGAGTTAGTGACAATACCTGCACGAAAATTAGTTAAGCAAACCTGAAAAAAAAAGAATAAGCATAGCAGCAATGAAAAGTCTAGGATATTCAGTACTTTGTAGAATGTAAATAAAACTGTTTAGATAAACTATATAATATAATCACGATAAAAGCATTACAAAAATTTTTATCACAAAGTGAGGTAATATTGGGGAGTAGCAGAAACGTTTCCTCACACACCAATTAAACATAAATCAGACAAAATGTTAACAAAAGATAAATAGGTAAGACACAATTGATATGAGTAATTCAGTAGTATTGGTTTTTTTTTCTTTCTTTTTTTTCTTAATAGCAGGCAAGTCTATTGTAAAAGGTATCAGAACGACGAAGATATGGCAAAACGACGGATAGACATTCAAAGTAATAACAAGTAGGAAATAGTTCAACTTACAAAAAGTCCTTCAGGAAACGCTTCCTTGCAATTGAAGTGTGGGATTCACGTGTCCTGCACTAACAAAGCACTTCACCCTTGACTGTGAGGGTGTTGATGGGATTTCTTACACTTTACACTAATCACATTTACGTATTTCACTAGTGTTAGCAGCAGACATTATCATACTGATGGAACTATGTAGCATTGATAAATTTCTTGTTAATTCTATTTCCTGAGACAATAATTTCGAAATATTTTGTAACACAAATCGTAAAAAAATGGTAATAAAAATTTAGAATCACGGGCCTTCAAGGCACGATGTAATGCATTAAACTAACAGTAACGTGAGGTGTTCTATTTGCTACCTATGGTAACAAAGAAAAATCTAATGCTTTTGAATAACGAAATTGCGCAAACAATGATCTATTTTAGAATCTTTGGGGTTAGAAAATTCAGAAACTACAGTATCAACTGTCTTTACATGTGAATGAGATACATTTTTATAAGAAGCAACCTTTTTTCTACTAAACCTGCTACAACTGTATCATCGTTGTTTTTCTTTTTAGGAACACTCAAGCTTAAAACTGTATTTGGATAATCCAAAGTATGCACTACTCTGATAAAAAGGACCACGAAGACTAGATCGCACACACAGTTCAAATATAAAAAGACAAATCAACTAAAAAAACACAATCAATAAAGCAACGCGTATCACTAAGTCAATGTTCCGTAAAACGCACGTGCAGGTCGAGTACAACAAGTTCTACCACTTTTATTTCCAACAGAAAAGCAACAAAAAAAACTAATTAGTAAAGCAACGCGCATCACTAAGTCAATGTTCCGTAAAACGCACGACAAGTTCTACTACTTTTATTTCCAACAGAAAAGCAACAAAAAAACAATTAGTAGAGCAACGCGCATCACTAAAACCGTCCGTCAATGACCTTAAAACCGCACTTGTGGTCAATCAAACACGTTCGCCTATAAAGCATACTTCCTTCAAAAAGGAATTAGAACTACACACTCTACAGTTAATATACAACTTTTATTTCACAAGAAAAACAACTAAAATCGTGCCGTGCTTGTTCATGGACAATTCGAAAATTGATACCGCATTAATTCTCACTATTGTCAAAGCAAAGAAGAAACAGTATTTTCAACGTAATTAATATATAGGAACCAAGAACAAACTACAACTCCTCATCTGTTTATTCAACTCGTTGCTATTACAACCTCTTATCGTCTATTATCTAGACTTGTATATCCACATAAGGAACAAAATCTATACGAACGGCAAGACAAGAACGATGCAATCCACTCATTATAATACGACGCATTCGCCTATGGAGTTAATAAATATAAAATATAGAAATAGTAGTTACAGAAATGTATTTACTAATTGGGAAAAAGCGTAAAATGTTAAGCTATAAAAATGCACGTTACATTACATATGCGCGCGGTTTGTGTGAATAAATACTTCTTATACGAGTCGTGTTTCTATTTGTGTGGACTTCAGCCTCCTGTCTATGCCACAGGTTTTTCTCTACTGAAACTTTACCTGGCGTTACAATATATATATATATATATATATATATATATATTGCTGTGAAACCTCCTCCGTCTGCAGGAACTGGCCCTTTCAACAAAAAAAATTCTAGTCCCACCTATTGATGCATCATAAACTGCTGTGATCCTGTTTTCGCCTCGGCTGCTCACCTAATTTTATAAACCTCCTCATTCATAAAATTAAACAACACATTCCTACCACAAACATCAACGTTAACTCTATTTACATCAATATTCAGAATACATTAAATTTTCAAATTAAATTTCAGCATAAAATTCAGTTTTAAAAAGAATTTCAAGATTAATTTTATTATCACTTTAACGTGCATCCAGAATTAAAGTCCTTGTTGGATGCTACTAATTAATATAACAATATAAGCAGACCGGAGTCTGAGTATAAAGGAGCATCTACCACCCTTTACGTTAATTAACCAGGTTCGTCTAATTGAGCTCAAAGACATACCCAAAGTTTCATCATATTCCCGAACATCAATACTAAATACCCTTTCTACTTAAACAAGCAAATTTCATCTTAAAATTAAAATTTTATGGTTAGTACAATTTCACTAATGTCCATTTAAAGTAAATCAATTATAAAGTTATTCAACACACACAAAAATGTCAAACAAAATAGTATAATTTACCTGAAGGTTACTGTCCTCGAAGCTTCAATGTACATCGTCCCTTTAGTTAACCACACCATTCCAACAGGATTATATTTACGGCTTCTAATTCTCAA
Organism: Platerodrilus igneus; assembly: GCA_036346225.1. Classification (NCBI taxonomy): domain Eukaryota; kingdom Metazoa; phylum Arthropoda; class Insecta; order Coleoptera; family Lycidae; genus Platerodrilus; species Platerodrilus igneus. The sequence goes on from JARFIW010001303.1 coordinate 8,245,258, forward strand.
CGCTTTTAAAATTTTCTCCATCACCATTTATTTAAAGTTGTTTCTGGGCTTTTCCGGAACTCATCTGTGTATATCTGACCCTTGTTTCGTGGATCCAGACACGTATTTGAACCATTTAATTATTAACACCCCCGAAAAATAGCAAAGAATTCATGCGTCTTTCACCAATATACGCCAAAACTGACTACTTTTGTGTATACATTTGTCGTTGTAAATTTTGCTAATTGGTACAGTGATACTAAATTTTATTACCTTGTATCTAAGTGCACTGAAGTACATTCATGTTAGCACGTAAATAACAAACTATTTTGAATCACTAAAATATACGAGCAAAATTTTAAATTATTTTATCAAACTAAAATGCACTGTTTAACATCTTGAATCAAGTCGCGGATGTAAGAGCTTTTAACGCATCGAATAGTCAAAAGTCTAGGAGACCGAAATTCATATTACCACCGGTATATATAGCAAAAAGCCTGTCTGTCGGTCTGTTCCCCAAAACAGACAATTCTTAAGAATTTCTCATTCTATGTTCCCAGTCCGTCGCTCGCGCGTCGGTTTTTACGAATTTTTACTCGCCCCATTTAAATCTCAGAAATTCTCACACGGCACGGAAACATGTCCGAGAAAAACTAATTAATTTTGTACAGAAATTGTTGTTTCTACCTCTGATATTTGCATCCTATTTTCAACCAATTGTGACCCTCGTGACGTTGCTTAAATCACGCCTTTTACTATATGTGTCTTTGCTTGACGCATTTTCTCTTTCCTTTTCTAACCTGTTCGTATTGGTGCAAATTGTTATTCTTTATTATCGATTATATTTTAGTCCATGTGGACTATCTGGGTTTAATAACCCCGTATCGCACATTCTCGTGAATATTAAGCCCCGGTTTCTCCAAGATTCTTTGTAAACATTAATTATCTGCAAACTTTTCGCCGTACGTGATATTTAAACTACGCAGGTGTTCAAAATAATATTAATTCTCAGCGCTTTTTAAATAAACCCTGTTTTGTATTTCGTGCTAAAGCATCTGACCGTTTCCAATATCCTTAGAATCGACATGTTTATCTAAACAAATTAAACTGAAATTGCCTTTTAAAATACGCAGGTGTGTTCAAACATCCTACTTCTAACTAACACTTCTAGGATTTGCATTTCATTGGGTTTTTACAAGTTTCTATAGATATTATCTGTTACTAACGATTCAATACCGGTTACTTGAAATAGAGTTAATTAAGATAAATTTTGCACGTAATTTCCATTTGTTTAGGAATAATTACATTACACGCAGAGCTTTCCAATACTGCTTCTTTTGATATAAAACGTCTTGTACATGGTTTAAATTTCTTATTTTTACTGAGACGACCGAATTTATTTATGCTTCATGGTTTTAACAAAGCGTATTATTTAATAAAATTCCTTATACACGGTAATTAAAATTATTTGATGTGATTATTTAATTTTCTACCCTGGTCTAAATATGAGTATTTTCCCCCTATTTGAATACAAATAATCCCACTTATTTGAATGCAAATATTAAGCATTTAGACAAAAAAATTACAAAAAAAATTGCCTATCTCTCTCTACCCTTATCTATCTAACTTACCTACTTTGTCTCCAATTCAAAAAAATATTTACACCTACCCTATATCCCTATCCTATTCCTAACTCTCACCTAATTCTCTAAACTGAAATTATCCCTAACTTCATCCTACTTATCCATCTAATCCTATATACATCCTATATACCTATCCTATTCCTAACTTTTAACTAATCTTCACTATACTTTACTTCCCCTTACCTAATCCTATATGCCTATCCTACTCTTACTCTATTCCTAACTCTCCACTAATCTTATAAGAAATATCTACACTTAACCTATCTTATTTTCTTCCTACATTTACTCTTTATTCTCATCCTAAACCTATTCCTACTTATCTCCCATATTTATCCTATACCTAGCTTTATTTTCTATAAACACTTACTTCTACTCTTCTATCTACACCTATTCTATCCCTATCCTATTTAAATCTAACTCTCTTCTTGACCCTCCAAGTCTTTCTTCTCACCATCCTAATACTCTTCATCCCTATTTCTCCCCCTTCTATATCTATACTTAACATCTCTATTATCTCACATACAATAAACTTATCATCCCTCTTATCCTGACTCTTAAATATTACTTCTTCTTCAGTCCCTACACTTGTCTGTTTCTCATTTATTATTGTTTCCCTTTCTGCCGACAAACCCAACGATACTACTTTACAATTATCAAATTTTTCCCTCTACGGAAACTCCTATGTACCTTCTAGAATGCTTGTGTAATGGAATCCGCCAGAATGAATTCCTTATATCTACTTTATTAAAAACAAACTTGCCACTTAACCTCATCAAAAGTAATTCTGCCTTCACCTGCTCCCGATATGCTGCTGTTGCTTCTACCCCCACTACTTCTGCATGTTTTTGTATTAAAGCTTGAACCTCTACTCTCCTATCCTCTGGACATCTTATCGTGTTGATCTGTTTACCTTCATCATTCTCTACCTCTATTACATTAATATTCAACCCCGTGTCATCCTCTGTGACTTCATAACTGCCCTTCCATGGCACTACCCTATCTTTAATCCTTACTACCTTCCTTTCCATATCTTTCAAAACCCCTAACTTCATCATACAGTCAACACCTAAAATGCTCTGAAACTTCAGTCCAGGCACAATTACAAACTCCTGTTCACAGCTTAAACCTCCTATATCTATCCTAAGCACCACAACACTATTTACTACAGCAAACTTCTTTTTATTTGGAGCTACTAAATGGCTACGCTTTATAGGCATAATTCTATCACAAACTTTATCCCTAATTTTGCTGACGAATTCCTCCGATATTAAACTCGCCTCTGCCCCTGTATCAAGTAATACTTCTACATTATTCTCAAAAATTTCTAAATTAATAATTGGCAAACATAATTTTTCCTCAGTTTCTGGCTCTACTTCCTCCTCAATTTTGAAAAATTCACGTGGATGTTCATATACATTTACACTGAAATCTAGTGGTCTGTCGCGTTCTAAAAATCCTGTCCAGGTCTGTTTTCCCTACTCGGTCGTGGTCTAGCCGTCACCTCAGCGTATGTCCTAGGCGTTTCCACTCGTTCCGTGTCTGTATTAGCAGTCCCGCTCATGTCTGGTGAACTATTCATTCTGGTAGGTCCCGGTCTCTGTGCAGGTCCCCTTACTAAACTATTACTCCTAACGTATGGTCGTCTCTGTTCCCAATTCTGTCGCTGGTATCCGTAATTATTCCCCCTTCTAGCATAGTTGTCCCGTCTATTGTCAAACCTAACTGTGTTGATCTGTCTTTCCCTATTATCCCGAGGTCGTCCACTACTTACGTCGTCGTACCTCTGCAGGTATTCTAAAAATATCTCTCTGTCCACTATGTTCTGTAGTGCTACGTGTTGTCTTACTTCTACCTCGAAGTGTCGTGATAAATACTTAATAATTTGTCGGTCCGTCAATGGTGGGTTCAGTTGCTTTGCTATGCTATACTTGCGTATAGCATATTGCTCCTACTTCCTGAAAATTCTCCTTAAATTTCCCTGTGATTAAGTCGTCTCGTACCTGGTCTTGTCTGTGGTCACTCCAGTAGTGCTTTAAAAATCTGTCTTCAAAGTCCATGTAGGTGTCTATGTCCTGTCCTACTAAATTGTACCACGCTTCCGCATTGTCCTTTAATAAAGCCTTTATCGTATTCAGTTTAGTCTGTTCGTCAAATAAATTTCCCACTAGATTTCTTACACTATTAATAAAAATTCGTGGATTTACCCTGTTATCGCCATAAAACTTCATGTGTTGGTCCAATGATACTCCACCTGTAGAAAATCTGGGACCTTCCCCCGTTAAATTTGACATGTTGTATTTGATACTACTAACTTCGCGTTCTACTCTGCCTAACTAATCCCTACATGAGTCCGTCACTTCAATCAGTTTTACATTAATCTCTTCTTCACAGAACATGCGTACTTCGGACTTTAAATGTCCCATTTCCTGTCGAAGACCTGTAATATCACGCTCATTTTTTTCAACCCTATTTTCTACTTCCCCCAGTTTCACGGTAAGACTATCTTTAAATTCTGTAAATTCTTTAGTATTTTGTTCAATTTTCCCGCTTATCTGCTCTAATTTTTGGTTGGACTCCTCCCTCGCTCTATTAGATTCTTCGCTTAGCAGTTCTAATTTTCTGTTGGACTCCTCCCTAGCTAATCGCATTTCCTCTAACATTCTCATCATTAACTCATTTCCTTGATCCCTGATTCCGTCCTCGACTGATCTCTACTGCCTCCAGCTTCTTCCATTTTCGAAATTTTCTCACACAATGCACTATCGTCACTTCCAATTTCCACTCCTTGACTCCTTAACCACTCCTTTCTCTGCATACGTTCAAATCACTCACACACACTCTAAAATACTCCTAAATTTATACACACACAAAAACTCTCTCTCTCAGATCGCCAGTTTCCTGGAATAAAATCACAAAAATTTTATTTGGAACTCGAGCCTCACTTTTGGGTCGCCAAATTTGCTGTGAAACCTCCTCCGTCTGCAGGAACTGGCCCTTTCAACAAAAAAATTCTAGTCCCACCTATTGATGCATCATAAACTGCTGTGATCCTGTTTTCGCCTCGGCTGCTCACCTAATTTTATAAACCTCCTCATTCATAAAATTAAACAACACATTCCTACCACAAACATCAACGTTAACTCTATTTACATCAATATTCAGAATACATTAAATTTTCAAATTAAATTTCAGTATAAAATTCAGTTTTAAAAAGAATTTCAAGATTAATTTTATTATCACTTTAACGTGCATCCAGAATTAAAGTCCTTGTTGGATGCCTACTAATTAATATAACAATATAAGCAGACCGGAGTCTGAGTATAAAGGAGCATCTACCACCCTTTACGTTAATTAACCAGGTTCGTCTAATTGAGCTCAAAGACATACCCAAAGTTTCATCATATTCCCGAACATCAATACTAAATACCCCTTTCTACTTAAACAAGCAAATTTCATCTTAAAATTAAAATTTTATGGTTAGTACAATTTCACTAATGTCCATTTAAAGTAAATCAATTATAAAGTTATTCAACACACACAAAATGTCAAACAAAATAGTATAATTTACCTGAAGGTTACTGTCCTCGAAGCTTCAATGTACATCGTCCCTTTAGTTAATCACACCATTCCAACAGGATTATATTTACGGCTTCTAATTCTCAACGCTTTTAAAATTTTCTCCATCACCATTTATTTAAAGTTGTTTCTGGGCTTTTCCGGAACTCATCTGTGTATATCTGACCCTTGTTTCGTGGATCCAGACACGTATTTGAACCATTTAATTATTAACACCCCGAAAAATAGCAAAGAATTCATGCGTCTTTCACCAATATACGCCAAAACTGCCTACTTTTGTGTATACATTTGTCGTTGTAAATTTTGCTAATTGGTACAGTGATACTAAATTTTATTACCTTGTATCTAAGTGCACTGAAGTACATTCATGTTAGCACGTAAATAACAAACTATTTTGAATCACTAAAATATACGAGCAAAATTTTAAATTATTTTATCAAACTAAAATGCACTGTTTAACATCTTGAATCAAGTCGCGGATGTAAGAGCTTTTAACGCATCGAATAGTCAAAGTCTAGGAGACCGAAATTCATATTACCACCGGTATATATAGCAAAAGCCTGTCTGTCGGTCTGTTCCCCAAAACAGACAATTCTTACGAATTTCTCATTCTATGTTCCCAGTCCGTCGCACGCGCGTCGGTTTTACGAATTTTCACTCGCCCCATTTAAATCTCAGAAATTCTAACACGGCACGCAAACATGTCCGAGAAAAACTAATTAATTTTGTACAGAAATTGTTGTTTCTACCTCTGATATTTGCATCCTATTTTCAACCAATTGTGACCCTCGTGACGTTGCTTAAATCACGCCTTTTACTATATGTGTCTTTGCTTGACGCATTTTCTCTTTCCTTTTCTAACCTGTTCGTATTGGTGCAAATTGATATTCTTTATTATCGATTATATTTTAGTCCATGTGGACTATCTGGGTTAAATAACCCCGTATCGCACATTCTCGTGAATATTAAGCCCCGGTTTCTCCAAGATTCTTTGAAACCATTTGTTATCTACACAATTTTCGCCGTACGTGATATTTAAACTACGCAGGTGTTCAAAATAATATTAATTCTCAGAGCTTTTAAATAAACCCTGTTTTGTATTTCGTGCTAAAGCATCTGACCGTTTCCAATATCCTTAGAATCGACATGTTTATCTAAACAAATTAAACTGAAATTGCCTTTTAAAATACGCAGGTGTGTTCAAACATCCTACTTCTAACTAACACTTCTAGGATTTGCTTTTTATTGGGTTTTTACAAGTTTCTATAGATATTATCTGTTACTAACGATTCAATTAACTTCAATTAAAAATAATAGCCTTTAATTTTTAGTGAATCCTAACTAAATATTAGTTATTATCTGTACGTTTTGTTCAATCCCGGTTACTTGAAATAGAGTTAATTAAGATAAATTTTGCATGTAATTTCTCTTTGTTTCTTTATTAGGAATAAATAAATTACACGCAGAGCCTTTTTTTTAATACTGTTTCTTTTGATATAAAGCGTCTTGTACATAATTTAAATTTCTTATTTTTACTGAAACGACCGAGTTTATTTATGCTTCAAGGTTTTAATAAAGCGTATTATTTAATAAAATTCCTTATACACGGTGATTAAAATTATTTGATGTGATTATTTAATTTTCTACCCTGGTCTAAATATGAGTAATATATATATATATATATATATATATATATATATATATATATATATATATATATATATTCCAATGAGTCTGAGGTTGAGCGTCGATAAAAGTTGCTGTAGAATGAAGATGCCCGTTGTTTAATTATCTTTAGCTAGCTCTCTTAAAAATAAAATCTGTAGAATTAGACATCATATTTATAATGACACGAAATATTCTTTTTACAAACAATCTCTCAAATACTAATTACTACATCCACAACACCTTTTCTGTTACAAACAATATCTTACATCTAAAAGTTTGGAAAAATAACTTTCTCTCAAGATAAACTTTAAATATAAAAAGAAGGGTCCAAAATTGCCACGGCGGCTTTGCCTTAAGAAAAACATCTTAAATCTTACAAAAAACATAACTTCTTATTCACTTGTACTTAAAATAGAGTCCAAAGTCTCTTTTATAATCAGAATGAGCACACTTTAATCTTAAATTTATACACCAATAACTCCTTAACTAAGTTTCATTATGTACATAATTTGTCCAAATAAGTCAAATAACTCAATATTCTCCCCTTTCAAATCGGATTTAAACGTATCTGATCAGATAGGTTTAATAATTTTTTTTATACTGGCACAACCACCCCGTAGGCTGCTACCTGTCAAATCAGATTATCGACTTGTACACACACTACTCTAAGTTCGAATACTAAAATATTCTTATCATATAACTTGATCAGTCAATAGATGTCTTTTTAAAATTTTAAAAAATATAACTTTAGTTTATCGTAAAAAATTTGCTGGTCATTGCCTTTGTCCAGAGCTTAATCATCCATTTATATTACAGAAACCGTTTTAAAATACCATTAAGTACCATTAAATACCAAAATTACCATTCCAATTCCATATATTCTTTTATTCAAATTAGTAGTCAATTATTATTTATTTATTTATTCTCCATTTTTGAAACCATTTCAGGAGCTTCAAATAATGTTACTTATTTCTGTGCATTTAAAACACTTTTCCGACCCTATTTCAAGAAATAATTTATACTACTAATACGATACATGTTAGATCGACCTCTAACTGCTAACGTATCACATAATTTAGCATTATGACGTTAGAATGACTTACCCCGTATTTGACTTCCATTGGGTTATATAGGCAGATCTGCGTGCTAAGTAGAAAAATTTAGCGAGTATAGTTGTCGTTTCTATATTCGGATTGGTCCTAAAACTGGATTTATCTTTTTACGTAAGTATCGACAAAAATTGATTAACTCTAGTCGTTGTTCATTGGTTATTTCTCGAAGTATAATGTAACATAAATAGATTTGTCGTTCTCTAACAACGTCAAGCTATGCTAATTAATTGACGTCGTTTCTTATTAATTTTTAAGGCTTTTGGCTGTAATTAATCTTATTTTATGTTATGATTCAGAGTATGTCGTTTAGCTTTATGTTCAGTTTTAATACTGAATTATTCTAGAAAATTGAAACACGTTTTTTTGTTAAAAAATTGAAATTCCTTGCGAAATTAATCAATGCGTTTCCATTAAAATTTATTATCAAATGAAAATATAAAAATTAAAATATAATACATGCGAGTTCCTGCAAAATGCGCTTTTTAACTATAACGTCAATTCGTCATAGAGTATCTGCACACGATCTCTTTTATTAAGTATTCTGTGGATAAAGCTCCTTATAAACGTCCACTTACTCGCAGAACATGGTAAATATCGTTAGTCTTATCTTAGAATTTATTCACCATTAAGTTTATGTAATGAGAATGAGACCCCTTTAATCACGGTTTTACGCATATACTCAATATACTAAGCATTTTCCCCACTCCATAGAAATTAATATTTACATAATTTGAGCTTCTTAAATTTTTCCTAATTTGTTCGGGTTTGCGGCGTTGTATATTTACGAGATGACGCTATATGACCTTTCTATGACTTCTAATCACATCAATATATAATAGTATAGGTGTTATGTAACTCGTCGCATCTTGAAAATTTTAATTGTGTAACTTTGATATTATTTTGTAAATTTCTGGATACATACTTACACTAAAAATTTTTTTCGCAAATTCTAGAGCGAAAAAATTTTCAATAATTTAAATAAACCGTACATTTCTTTACCACAACGTAACTGATGCCAATTAATTTTAACGTGGCATTGGTGATATCGTAAACTATTGTTACAAATATTGAACTAGTTTTCCATTTTAAAAAATCCACTACTTCTAGCTACCTAGTAAACTTAGTGACCTAAGTTTTTATCGTCCTCTCAAATGTAACATAGTGGAAGTGGGAGATTCGTTTCACTAGCATTTAATAAGTATTTAGAATAAATTCTTATTCCAACAGATGTTTATTTTCATAATGTAATTAAATGTATTTCAGCACACAGCTACAAGAAGAGAAAGATGCATCGCTTGAAATAGAAAAGAAAATTAAGGAAAACGAAGATAAAATTAAATCCTTAAATTCAACTATTACAGAGCAGCAATATCAGATAGAAAGTATTTCTGATGAGGTTAATATGGCTAAACAAGAAGCTCAAAATGCCAAAAATGAGGTAATTAAAATGGAAGAAAAACTTGTAAATGAAACACAAGAAAAATCTAGTCAGCTAGAAGTTCAGGTACTAACTTTAATCAAATCTGACTAAGTTAAAGTGAATGTTTCAGCAGATGACAAAACAAAATGCGGATGGTAGCGGCGTACAAGATTCTGGTTTTTCTGGTGGTCTAGTTGGTCCTAAAGGAACAGGGGAAGTTAATGCTATTGAAGGAAGACGCTTAGGCGATTCAAGTGGCGCAGGAAGAACCATCACTGGTACTGTTGCAGATCCCACTACGAGTGTAATTGCTGGTAATGATGCAAATACTGTGGTTAAGGGTACTGGTGGCATTACATCAAATACCATCGTTTGAAAACACCAGGTGGCGATTTCTGACACGGTCCGCTTGAAAAATGTTAGGCAAACATTTTTCAGAAAAATACGCCCTCTTTCGGATCATTGGTTAAATAAGTCCCGTGCGTGAATGTTGTCACGCACATTAAAGATGCTTTTCTTGCTTCGGTTGGCAAGAGTTCTGCTAAATTCCAAATTTTGAAGTAAAAAAACTCACCTCTTGGCTATTGTAGTATCTTTGGGTCTAGCATGGAGTATTTGAAGCATACTATTTTGGAAGCACCGGTGCAAATACCATGTGAACAAAAACATTACGATCTTGGAAGGCTGCGTCTCCTAAAACGTATTTCGTTTAATTAGCAGGCTGAAGTAAAATTTGCGCTACAATAACAAAACAAGCTACATGTTAAATAAATGTTGTGTCACACAATTTAGTTGGGATTTTACAAAAATTCTTGAAAATATCTTCTTTTATTCAAACAAATTAATGGGTCTTTCATGTTTTCAAATACGTTTTAAAGCATATGCTTATCTACTAATTCGCACTGCCTCATAATATATTACGTAAATTGGCTATCGCATTTACTGGATTTTATAAAAATTGATTTTTTTAATTGGAAACAAGAAAATTGTCCAGAGACATTAAATCACATTTATAAGACGAAAAATGGCAAACACTTCATTGGAAGAAAAATTCAAGTAAATAATTCATTTTGTCACAGGTGTTATCCTGTATAACCTTTCTAAAAAAAAAAACTATAGCTCTTCACTTTACAATTTATTTCTAAAAACTTCCAGAAAACAATTGATTCATTAGGCCTTTCGCGTGATACAACACAAATTTCTATTTTGCAAGATACAAGGCTGTAATGCAGATTTGTTATCTACTACATATACTGACAATTTTTATATTCAAGTGACATCGCGTGTCATCGGTGAAGATTCTTTTATCCCAAACATTGTCGTCATCAGATACTTATTTCTACAACAACGACAAATAACTTTCTGGATGTAATCTTGCGGTAGCAGTCCTAGTTACGCCCAAGATTCCGGGTTCGAATCCCAACACTGTCCGCTTGAAAAATGTTAGACGAGCTTTTTTCACGCCCTCGTTTGGATGAGGGGTAAAATGGAGGTCCCGTATGTGAGTATTGTCACGCACGTTAAAGATCTCTGCCTTGCTTGGAACAGTAAGGGTTCGGCAAAATTCCAAATTTTTCAGGCAAAAAAAACTCGCTTCTTGGCCAATGTAGTACTTTCGGGTGGAGCATTGGAGAAAAAATCACATGTAAGGTAGCAATCCTTGATACATTTGTATTTTGTATACATTTAAATTTCGGTTTCACAACTTGCATCAACTTTTGAGTCATGTTACTATAAAGAGAGCAACATCTTTTACTTAGTAAAATTCTACTAAACCGATCGTACCGCAACCCTAAGCTCCAACTTCTACTGCATATTCAAAGCTTCCCAAGGCTGCCCCGAATGATCAATCTTATCTTTGGCCCTATGAAACCTTGTTATTAACCTTTCGTTAATCCTCAACATCCCTACACCGAAATTTTTGTTTTTGCTGATGATTTACTTACCTTATTTACGGTAACTCGCGCTCCTCACTTGAATCCACAACTAACATCCTAACAAACTGAATCCTGGTGGCCCCAAAACAGGCACTCCTTTCCCCTACAAAATCTAAAATTCTGCCTCTAAAAGGCCACTGTGAACTTCACTGTGGTTCTAAAATTCGTATGTTAGGAACTCCATTAGCCCTAGCCCTCTCCAACTCCGTTTCCTACTTAGGTATCCATCTCAAACCCAGGCTAAAAATAATTTTCCACTAATCCAACCTACGATCCCGCACCACTCGCTACCAAAATCCATGCATGTTTTTCGCCCCACCCAAAAACTTACACCAAACAAAATAATTATTTTGATTATCCGATACGGGGTTGACTCCTGGTACCCCTAAACAACCTCACACTCGCGAAGAATACTAAATCCTATAATTCGCCGCTTTTTTCTCGACGCAACAAGAGCCTTCAGAATCACCCCCGCCAAGAGGTGGAGGTGATTCTATACATTCTACTTAAAATTGTGCCCTTAGAGATCCTCTTTCATGCATCAATCCAACTCTATAATCTAAAACACAACCGCCCCATTTACCTGCACGACTGAATACTATTTCTACGAGACAATGATAGACTTACATAAACCCCTTTATCCAAAATTCGCTCATACATTCCTGGCAATAACAGTGGACCACTTACCTTACTAGCTGATATACCTATTGCGGTTTTCCCAACACTACACTTATTCCTAGCAACATCCCATTCTATAGCTGCTCTACCGTCCAATTACTCACAGGCACGGTAAATTCCGACAAAAACTTCATTGCTTTAATCTTATCCCCTCTTTACTATGTCTCGGTCAACAATACATATTCCTGAAACCCTACACCGCTTAATAAACACTTATCTTAGTTCAACTTTTCTTCAACATGGTCTGAAACTTGCAATGAACCTCGATCCATTCTCACTCCCCAAGCATAACTTTCCTAGTCTCCAGCAGCCAGTACAATTTCGCAAATGTTTTATAGACATCCTAATCAACAAATCCCCCATCTCCTAACTGATAATGCGTTTCTCTTACCACTGATCTCGTCCACCACTTAGTGCACAATACATTACAACAACACTGTACAACGCACACATGAACTGCGGCCTGATTCCTCACTGCGAAGAAGACGACAAGTACCAACAGCTCAACATCAACAACACATTTACAATTACATAAGACTTGTAAACTTCAAATACTAAAATAGTCGTTTGACCTGGGTATAGTATACAGCTCTGTCCAAATAGAAAAAATTAAAAATAAGCCCGCGCGAGTACCAACCATTAGGTTTATTAAACTTCAATATCCGCCAGTATTACAACAATCCCAGCTAAAAACGAATACTAAAGGGTTATTTGATGATAATATTTATATTGAGCTTTTGAGGACCCAAGCGGATAAAATCAGGTGAATTTCGTCAAAATGACAGATCGATTCTGAGGTCAACCATCTAGGGTAATTCTGACACTTTAATGAATTGGCATGTTGAAGCTTTGTGATAATATCATCAGAAGCTCGGGTAATTTCGACATTATCTCAGAAGCTGTCCAGCACACTACCACTTCTGCGGCCTGTCCAGGACTGCAGCAGCCCCACAGCACCTTCCACAACGTCGTCAACTGTACTTTATTCGGCAGTTTCTATGGCTTGTCAGCTCAGTGTTTTTGGAAAATATTCAGATCGGTTGTGCTGTTCGACTTACCACTTTTTTGACGTCTTCTACGGTACCTCCCCGGCTGCGTCGCGTTCTCATTAGCGACAAGTAATTCTTCGACCCTTTCAGATCCGCCGCGCTGACCGGTACTTTGCAACCATTTCTACGGCACCGTCCACAACGCCTTCTACGTCACTAGCTACAGGTATCTGTGCGATAGCAGTATGTCTCACTAACAGTGAGCGTGTGTTGTTGAGTTGTGTGTGTGTGTGTGTGTGTGTGTGTGTGCGCGCGTGTGTGTCCGTATTGCAAGTTTCGTTCTTGACCTTCCTAGCGGTATATAGTTTTTGCGTTTTTTGTCAATTAATAAAAACACTTCTCTCCAGTTTATTTCAAACGCTGTTTTCTTAATAGACGTTTCAGCCGACTACTTTGGGCATTTATCTATGGTATTAAGCAGTAAGAGAAATACCAAAATTTTTAACTTAACAACATAGAAGAAGGGCCAAAGCATCTGGCAAAAATGTCTGGTAAGAAAACATTTTTAAATAAATTACAGAAAACTATTGACCAAAAACCGAACAACATATATTTGCATTTTTTAGCTTTAAGGTTATTGGACTTAGTGTACTTATGTTTGAACTTATTATTAAATTTAACCTGCTTATGTTTTCTGTGCTACTTTTGGAGTTAGATTTATTGTCCATTATCACATGTATTCATATGTTTAACTGTACATATATTTATTTACCTGTTTTGTTATCTAGATTCAAAAGCCTCCGCCTGTAAATATACTTTCATTTGTATGTGCTCAATACTTTGTTTTAATATCCAAAACCCATGTGAGACACAGCCAGTTTTCTGACAAGCGTTATAAACTTTTCTCTAATTGCATTGTCCACATTTAAGGATCTGACAAAATATTGTAGCGGGCTACTGTTAACCCGTTCACCAACAAGTAATAACAAAAGTTTTTATTATTCACTATTCACAAGTTTAATTAACAGCAACTTCGTACGGGCCTTCCCATTGTCTTTGTAATTTTGGCGACAATCCACGCTTTCTTTGTGGTTTGTACAACCACAAAGAGATCTGCGACCTCTTCTCCAGGTTTAAATTCAAACAGAAGATCACATAGTAGCCGCAATTTACGTCCTAACATCACGCAAGCGGGAGAGTATCCTGTGCTGTCATGTACCGACGATGGGTACGCCAGTAGGAACAAATGTAAATATTGGTCCCAGTCTCGTTGATGTTCGGAGACAAATTTAGCTAGGTAGTTTCAACCATTCCACCCGATTGAGGATGAAGTGGCGTGGTTCTAGTCTTCCAAATTCCAAGATGCTTGCAAACGTTCTGGAACAACGCTGATTCGAAGTTTCCGACCTTGATCGGAGTGTAATTCTAACGGAACTCCAAAGCGACAAAACAACTCCCTCACTAGTACATCTGCAACCGTCTCAGCTCCTTGGTTAGGTGTAGCATACACTTCCGGCCATTTGGTAAAATAATCCATTGCAACTAAGATGTATTCATTTCCTTTCTCTGACTGAAGAAACGAACCAGCTATATCAATGGCCTCCCTCTCAAAATGATTCCCTACGTTACACTGTCTCATTACGGCTTTCTGTTTTGTGACCGGGCTATTTCCAGAGGCACATAACTCACATTTCCGGCATCACTCCTTCACATCTTCTTTGCAGTTTACCCAATAGAATCTTTCTCTCACTCTTCCGAGAGTTCTTTTCATGCCAATGTGCCCTCCGGAGATACCATCGTGCAAGTGCTGCAACACTTCCGGCACTCTGCTTCTCGGCACTATCACTTAAAGTCGTCGCTCAGTGCCATCTTCACACTCCAGGCGTCGTTTCTAGATTTTGTTTTCAATCACCAAAGAGTCCCACTGTGCCCAATATGCCTTCAGGCTCCTACTTGAAGTACTAATTTCTTCCCAAGCTGGTCGTCGTCCTCTACTCTTCTAGTCAATAATACGTTCCAATTAGACGTCATTCTTCTGATCTTCTTGTATTCTTTTGGGTTGCCAAGTATCATCGGTTACCGACATTCTATGAATGACACTTATTTTCTCTTCCATCTTGGAGTAATGATTGCAGACCGGACACAGTCTTATTGATAGAGCGTCTGCATTCCGATGGCTAGTTCCTACACGTTGTACTGTGTCAGTCATATTCCTGCAGCCGTTCTATCCACCTTGCAACTTACCTTTCATGATTTCGAAACTGCAGTAACCATTCTAGTGCAGCATGGTCTGTTCTTAACAGAAATTTACGGCTGTATAACTACTTATAAAAGTGCTCTACGGATTTGACGACGACCAACACCTCCCTTCTTGTCACACATTAGTTCGTTTCTGGCCGCGACAAGACCTTGCTGAAATACGCAATAACTTTTTCTTACACGTCCTGCACCAGAACGCTTCCTATAGCTGTGTTGCTGACATCGATATCCAACACAAATTTACACTCCATCCGTGGATAACTCAGAATCGGTGCTGTAAGTAGAAGCCGTTTCAGTTGTTCAAATGCGCTGTGGCAGTTGTCATTCCAATTATATTCTTGTCCATCTTCGGTTAGTTTCGTTAACGGTTTGGCAATGTTTGCAAACTCTAGTATAAAACGTCGGTAATATGTACACAATCCCAGAAAACTGCGTGGTTGGTGTATATCTGCTGATGTAGGCCACTCTTGCACCGTTTTTATCTTGTCAGGGTCGGCTTTTATTTCGGTCTCCGAAACGGCATGTCCTGGGTATTTCACCTCTTTTCGAAATAGGTGACATTTATTAGGGCTCAAGGTAAGGTTTGCCTCGTGTAATCTTTGAAATATTCCCTCTAGGCTCTTAAGATGTTCTTCAAAAAATCCGCCTAACACTAACACATCGTTAACATACACCAGATATGTTTTCCAGGATAGTCCGTGCAGTATCGAATCCATCAAACGTGCAAAAGTAGCAGGAGCATCGCATAATTCAAAGGGCATAACCTTGAACTGCCGTAATTCAGTTCCAATTGTAAACGCAGTTTTCTCTTTATCGTGTTGCTCCAAGCCTACCTGCCAATATACGCTTTTCAAGTCCAAGGTAGAAAACCATTTAGATCCGGATAGAGTATTCCAGGTGTCATCAATTCTGGGTAAAGGATAGCTGTCTTTCCTTGTGACATTGTTTAGCCGCCAGTAGTCTATACAAAACCTTGTCAACCAATTTTTTTTCTTGACAAGCACTACCGGGAATGCCCATGGACTATTCGAGGGTTCAATCACTCCCTGTTCTTCCATTCTTCCATATCGGTGATAATTTGCTTGGCTTCTTTACGTTTTGCCAAAGGAAGCCGCCTGGGGTGTTGTCTTATCGGTTGCGCATCTCTAGTATTGATCTTGTGTTGCACAACATTCGTCCTTCCTTTCTCACTATCATCCAGTGCAAACACACCTCGATTTCGTCCCACCAGTTCTTTTACCTTGCCCAGTTGATCGCCGATTAATCCTTGACACGAAGGTATCAACATATCCAGCAATTTCTGTGAGCAACCGTTGGCTGATTTATCTTTTGTGTCGTCAACGCAACGTTTAATATGGCATACTGGAATGCAACTTCCCACGATCATGTTTTCCTACAGGGTCACCGTATGCGGATTAATGTCTAGCACCTTTATTGGTATCGGTTTTCCAGACTTTACGAGTGTTCTTCCAATCAGTAATCCCTCCTGACCCATTCCCGATTCAGTTGCTTCCATCATGTATACTTGTCCTTCCCGTAGAGTACCATCTTGGCGTCCCATCACGATCATTTCCGTCTTCTCGGGTATTTTCATATCACAAATCATTCGAACTTGCATCGTCCGGTTACTCGTCCGTTGAAATGGAATCTCATCATCATCTATCCGAAGTACATTTTCTTTCATGTTCACATGAAACCTATATTATCTCATGAGATCCATTCCTAAAATAACTTCTGTAATTTCAGCTACCAACACCCGATGATTAATTAGTTTGTCTCCAATTCCCAACGTTACGGCAATTTCTGCGTGAGTAGAAATTTAATCACCACTTGCTATTCGAAGACATATTGATGCAGGTAGCCCTTTTCCACGACCAACTAAATGTGGTCTTACAATAGTCCTTGTCGCTCCTGTATCCACGAGTAATCCCTGCCATTAATTCTACCATCAATATAAATGTTGTTCAGACTTCCCATCGACGATGCAGTACAGATAATAATCTCCGGGGCACTACGTTGTGCTGTCGACGTTCGCCCCTTTACGTCGACTTGCTTTAGTTTTCCTGCTGCACAACCGGTTGTTTTGTTGGTTGAGTACAGCGTCTTTGTATAAGACCAAGTTCACCGCAGTTCCAGCATCGCAGACCCCATCTCCGCGGTCGTAGCCTTTCCAGTCGCCTTTTGTTTTCAAACACGCGGTTGATTATTTCTTCTATTCTGTTCTGCGATTGATCAGGTTCTTCTAAAGCAGACCAAACTTTTTGACTTACTGTGTGTGAAGTTTGCTTAGCTGTTCTTCTTAATCTTCTTTGGGAATTAAACCACTCATATTTTTTAAAATGATCTTTATTTACGTTTCGATCCATGACCTAGGATCGTTGTCAAAATAATAAAAACTTCAAGTTTGACGTTTATGACATAAATTGAAGGTTACTTTGATTTATTGATGTTTAAAATATTTGGTTTGAGTACACTAAGCAAAAATTTTTAAAGTTTAAGAGAATGATTGCCTTCAATTTGTGTTGCGACCTGGGATCGACTTTCCTAAGGTAGCCAATACGCTTAACATGAAATCAGCTGATTAATTTTTATTGGTGAATTTTATATAAATTCAATAATTTGGGAATTGGAAAACATTTTTTAACATGTTTCTATTTATACAATTGAGAGATTTCTAATTTTATGTCTTATTTTACCGAGATTCAGTGAAGGGGGTTAAGCAACCTGTGGCTACCAAGATCCCCAACATTTATAATTTGTCGAAATAATGGTTTTCTAGTTAATATGCTTATTGTTATGTAATTAGTTATTGTATGTATAAATAGAAATCATGTATGTAGGCTGTATTTCATGTTAATATCGCAAGGAAAACCCAGGAACAACTTGCAATGCTACCTAGATATTGTGTGCATTTGATCTTCATTTGTTATTTCTGTTGTTATTTCTTTTAGTAATGGAATCCATTGTTTACTGAAAGTCACGGATTCGTTTGCAACGCAGTTATTTTTTTTTTAGGGTTATATAGGCAGTTTCTTTGATTTTGCGTTTTTGGTTGTTTTCTTCTTTGTCGATAATTTTTGCGTCTTCCCATTTTATTTTATGACTGGAGTCCCATGCATGTTGGCAAATCATGGATTTTTCAGATTTTCTATTTTTTATTTATGATTTATGTTCTCTTAATCGAACTTCAAATGGTCTGGAACTTTCCCCTATATAAAACTTATTACATTCGCACGGTATTTTGTAGATGCAGTTTTTTGAACTTTGTATTGCGTTTTTGGGTTTTGTTTTTGTTAATTGTGCTCTTAGTGTATTGTTGGTTCTAAATACTGTTTTAATTCTAAATTTGTTTCCTATTCTTTGAATTTTTTCGGAGAATCCTTTTATGTATGGTATTGAGAGCATTTTGTGGTGTGTATTGTTGTTTTTGTTTTCTTTTTCTTTATTTTTAGGGTTATTATTCATTTCCTTTTCTATTATTCTTTTAGGATATTTGTTTTCTATTAGTATACATCTGATTAGGTCTTTCTCTTTCTTTTCTTAATTTTGCTCTATCATACATGGTTTTGATAATTCCTCGTTTGACACAGTGTGGGTGGTTTGAATCGAAGTTTAAGTATCTGTTTGTGTGCGTTGGTTTTCTATATACCGATGTATTAATTGTTGTATCGTTTTTGCTAACTAGAATATCTAAAAGCGGAAGTTTTACATGTTGTTCTAATTCATATGTGAATTTAATAGTTGGTTCTATTTCGTTAATTGACTGTACAAAATTTTTAATTAATTCTATATTACGAGGCCAAATAGCATAAACATCATCTACGTATCTCCACCAGATCAGTGGTTTCAATTCTTGTGTGAATATTACATCTTTTTCGAATTCCTCCATGAATATATTACTAAAGATTGGCGATAGTGGACTTCCCATTGCCATTCCGAAGCTTTGTTTGTAAAATTGATCATTTATTTGAAAATATGTGGTATTTACGCATAAACCAAGTAATTCCATAATCGATGATATACTTAGTTTTGTTCTTTTTTTAAGATTGTCATCTTTTTCTAGTTTGTTTTTTATAATATTAAGCGTTTTGTTTATAGGGACATTTGTGAAGAGATTTACTACATCAAAGCTTACCATTGTGTGTGTATTTTCAATTTTTATGTTTGATAGTTTTTCTAAAAAGTGTTGGTTGTTTTTAATGAAAGAATCCGTTTTGCCTGCTAATGGATTTATAATTTTTAGTAGAAATTTTGCTAAATTATGGCATGGTGAATCTATTGAGCTTATGATAGGTCTTAGAGGAATGTCTTTTTTATGAATTTTTGGTAGACCGTAAAAGTGGGGTGGTTTACTGTAATGCGGGACTAGTTTACTTCTTTCTTTGTCTTCGAATTCATTTTTAAATTTAAATAGAGTTTTGTATATTTTATTTTCAATTGATTTTGTTGTGTCCGTTTCTAAACTGGTGTAATTCTCAGTGTTCAATAGTGCGTTGACTTTTGTGTTGTAATCGTTTTTATTCATTATTACGGTTGCATTGCCTTTGTCAGCAGGTAGAATTGTAATTGAATTATCGTTTTTTAGATTGCGAATTGCTTTTATTTCGTTATTACTTATATTTTGCTTTATTTTGTGATTATTTTCTATTTCGATTTTGCATCGTATTCTAAATTCGTTTGCTTGATCTTCTTCTAGTTGGTTTGCTGTTTTCTCAATACAGCTAATTATTTCAAAGGTTGGTATTGATTTTGGTGTTACTGCAAAGTTAAGGCCTTTTGAAAGAATTGATTTTTCTGTGTCGTTAATAGTTCTGTTTGATAAATTTATCACGGTGTTTAGCATGGTGTTCCTGTTTCTAACGTTTTAGCTTGTGTGTTATTTTTCTCTATAAATAGGTTATTAAATTTCTTTATGTGAATTTTTTTTGTTTTGTTTGGAAAATACTGATTCGTAGTAGGTTTTTGCACTAACGAGAATTTTATCAAAATCATATTTTGTTACCTCTTATTCGTATGAAATTTATAATGCCCTCAATATCTTGTTTTAACTTATAAATAATGTGTCTGTGGTTTTGTAGTATTTTGGAGTATTTGCTTAGCTGCTTCAAATTCAAGCGCATGAGCCAGTGCGTTATCTAACATTTTTGGCCGTGCCAATCTTAGCGCTTGCTGTATTAAGCCATGTCTAACACCATCCACAAATGTTTGAACAACTAGTTGTTCGAGGAAGCTATTTGGTGCCGTTGGGTTTGCCAATGTAACTAATCTGGCAATATCAGCTTCGAATTCTAGCAGGCTTTCATTTGTCCTTTGCGAACGGTTCTTAACTGGTGCATGGTTAACCTGTTGAAGGAAAGCGTCTCCATATCTCATCTCAAGCTTCGATGTTAAGAG
This sequence comes from Platerodrilus igneus, assembly GCA_036346225.1. Classification (NCBI taxonomy): domain Eukaryota; kingdom Metazoa; phylum Arthropoda; class Insecta; order Coleoptera; family Lycidae; genus Platerodrilus; species Platerodrilus igneus. The sequence goes on from JARFIW010001303.1 coordinate 8,265,913, forward strand.
GCTGTAATCATTCTGCTGGTGATCTGAAATCGTTTGCAAGATGTTAAGAGCTTCCCCTGTAGGGCCACTATTAAGGCAATAGCCTTCTATTTGTTGCGCCTACCGTTGGCTATTGCAGCAGCTTCAAATTGTTTCAAATATGTCGGCCAAGCTGATTTACCATCGAATGTGGGTGGTTTCACTTTAAATTTTGACGGTATTGACTCGCTTCCTACCATGCTTCTTATTTCAAGGATGTTCTGATTTACAACTTGGTTTGCTAATTCATGTGGCCGCGTTGTTAGTGAAATCATTTGTTCTTGCAGCCTCATCACATCTTCTTCCATTTTTACCAATTTACTGTCCAACTTTTGCTCAACTGTTTTTACCTGTTCAGTAAATGTTTTTTCAATGCAATGGAGCGCTACATTAATCTATGTTCTAGCGTGGCTGTATTTTCATTAGACTTTTCTTCCATTTTTGCAGCATTTTCACTAAGTATCACTTCTGGTTTATCCGACCTCTTTCTTTCCCGGATTTATAATTCGTGTGAAAATTCATTAAAGTTTCTGCGTCCATTTTATTTTGACTTCTTGTAACAGGCATATACAAACTACTCAAATGTCTTTAGACTGGTGTTTTTTTTTAATTAATCACTATACACCCAACATAACCTAACACCTGTGTAGCGGGCTACTATTAACGCGTTCACCAATTTAGAACAAGTAATAACAAAAGTTTTTATTATTCACAATTCACAAGTTTAATTAACAGTATATGCCTTATTTATAGATGTTTTCAGTTCAATTAACAATGAAGCACTATCACACGAATGCTATTTACAAGCACTAATATCTTCTTAAACTAAATCCTTAACTATGTCTTAACAACACTAACACTATTATAATTTATCTATTACCCTTTTGTCTATTTATGTACAAGCCGGCGGTACAATATGCACGTTTACATAACACAAATTTATATTTACTATAGGACTTTTAAAACGTAATGACCAACTAACTATACACCATATGATTTATATACGACATTTGGATATAAAGTAACTGATGTACACTCATCGCCGATCTTATATATACCCTAAAATTTATAATCTGGTGTTTGCTGGATTGTTCTAGACTTCTGTAGAATACGGTTCGTTTATGCAACTTGCGTGTTTGACGGGTTGCCTAATAGTTCGTAACAATATCTTCTTTCGCAGTGTTATTTCTTTAGAAACCCAGTAGTGCTTGTTTGAATTCCTCCAGATATAATTTGACTAAATAATGCCAATCTCCACTTTGCAAAAGCCGACCATTGCAAAAATGACGTCCTAAAATTAAAAATCTTTTATTTTTGAATAAACGTTCTAAATGTTTCTGTTACATAATTCTTAGATGTTTATATTGGAAGTATTAATAATTCACCCTGAAAGCATTTAAATGTTTCTTTAATGAACGTTTTCAAATTTTTCAAAAACGCCAGTTGCGTATAAATGTTATCAAACTGCAAAACGCATATTTTCTTCACATGTTGTCACTACATGCACCAGTGCAATTACTATTGAAACATTGTTGCAAGTATAGATACAACCATTGTTACAGAGTTCGTTTCAGGTACTGTGACGGGTATCCCTGCAGATGCTGCTGGTGTTGTTACTTCTTCTGCACGTGGTGAACCTTCAAAACTACTTTGTTGCCTTGAAGAAAAAATTGTACTACTGCAACGCGAATCTCAACTAGAATTGGATCTAGTGCTGCAGCAAAAGGCCCATGCAGTGAATGCCGCTAGATTTGCAACACAACAACTTGTTGATACTGTATATGATTTTAAATGTTTGATTGAAACCCACAAAGACGTACAATTTGTACTACAAAGAGTGCTAAAAGAAAAGGAACACGAATTTAAGGTATGATATTTTTCAAATAATGACGTTTTCACAGAGTGAAATAGTCTAAATTTAATCCTGGCAAGTAGTTTTAAGTTTAGGACTTGTAGTTTTTGTAATTCATAATACTGTAACGAAGTTTCATTGGTAAGTATCTATCATTTCTATCAAGCACAGCTATTGTGTATTGGCAATTAATTTATTTATTTAGGCACATTACAGGATGCATCTGAAACCTTAGCGGTCTGGGGCACAGAAATTGCGGAATATAATAATTAAAAGAAAATTATTACAACTTGTCTTACATACTATTTGTGGTGGGTTTTTTATACGTTTACTGCACTGCCTACCACCACAGCTGTTTGGCCATCAAGCAGTTCTTGCATTTTTGTAACGAATCGTGGGATTATTATACTTAAAACTACACCTTTCACAAGTGGCAATCGACTACCTTCTAACAGCCTGGGATATTAACAAGTTGCCTACAACAAATCATCACGTGGATTCCAGGAAAATCACTATCAATAAATATTAATTAAGTATATTGAAAGATGTAGGTGTACCTTGACGGTAAAGTTAAACATTAACATGACCAACTACCATAAACAGATTTAGACTCGTTAAATAGGTTTTTGTACTAAAGTTTGTTACTTAAAGGTAAAAGTTTTAGTTGCTCACGTGCTTGCATAGAAGGCGCGATATATTACACAGAATTTGCAAAAAGATTAATATAATTTAAGCTTCAAATTAACGATGTAAATTAATTATTAACTCGCTTATCTTCTAATGTAATACATATTGGCATGCTATGTACCAAATAATTATTGTTTATCTCAGTTTGCTTGAGTGCGGTTGTCACTGTAATTCATATTCTGTGATGAGCTTGTTGCTAATTTTGTAAAACGTTAAACTGGGAACGCAGATTAGATAAAGTGCGATATTGGATAGGTATAGGAGTCGACGTGATCAACTTCACTACATCACAGGTCTATAATGCACTCCGCATCTGTCCTTCAAGATACGTTTCCGGAGAACTTTTGATGACATTTATTATGCGTAACACCCTAAGCAATATTAATACAGTATTCCCATTTAATTCATTATTAACTAAAATAATTTGTGGAGCATTTTTTTAATGCGAACAAGCTTGAGCTATCCTTCTCTCTTCTTCGACTTCTAGCTGATCATTATTGTCGACCAGCTACGGCTCCAGATGACATAAACAACTTTAGGTTTATCGTGAAGTTGCTTCTAGATTTGGTTCACCACATCGTTGGTGCTATTCTATACTACATAACAACCTTTCATCTGCCGTAGTTTTTGTGACAACTCGTGATTTATTTGAAGCTTCGGTAGTGTCTCTGTTTAAGTATCTGCCTTCTTCCTACGCGTTAGTGTAGTATCTGGTTTTCATCCTGTCCTTGCTACCTGAATATTCTCTAGAATGTATGAGATTCAGTCATCTGTAGTTCGCTTACATAGTCTTTCTTTGCATGTTCTACAGGTTTGCTGCCAAACTAAACATCACATGGGAATCGTAACTAACATTCTAATTTCACAGACGCATGAATTAGATCGATATACTCGTAGACTGATGATCAGTAGGTCAGCAAAAATCATTGTGAGTATTGGTCCCAGTCATGTTGATGTAAGGCATCGGTTTTAATAATGTTCTTCCTAAACATTGTATTCGTTACTTCCGCCAATCTATCAGATTACCAATAGTGAGGCGTTGTCCTTGCGCTTTTTAATTACGAGATGTCTACAGTTATTTTAAAATTAATGCAGCTCAACCCAAAACAGATTTCTCTTAGAAGTATTTCTACAACTCTTGCAGTTCTTTGATTTGGAATGACGAAATGATCCTGTGTTCATTTCGTGAAATAGGCTAATTGTCACTTTTTCAAATTATCGCATAAGTACTTTGCGCTTGCTCGAAAGATCCATTTTCAAATGCGCACATGAGACACTTACAGCTCTTCTTCTTAACATCTTTTTGCGATAAGTTTATCAAAACTTCTCTGTCACAAATTCAAACTTCTTCTCACACAAAAATATCCTCTCGAGTCCCATCATACAACTGGTTCAATACTATAAACATTCGGTTCTTAAGTACTACAAGCTGAATTTTGCTTTGAATTAATCTAAACTTTCTAATAAATCAGCCTAAACTGTCTCATGTTCTTCTGCATTCCATTCTAAAATTAACTTAAGTGTAGGGTCGTTCCCTGGTCGTCACATAATCGTTCTAGATGCCAGCTTCTGTCAGTAACTGACCATCTACACACAAGACAAAACAGCATCTTTCTATACAAGGCTCAGATACTACGATGGCTAGCTTTATTCCAAAATTACGATTTAAATTTATATCCCAACAACCGTTTGATCCATCGCACTGCTTAGCCAATGTTTAAAAAAATTTGTTACCTGGAAACCACTACACAGCCTGCATTTGCTATCCAGCCCTCGATGATATTACCGTCTATGATGCGTAGGAGCTATGGAACCGCTCTCAAGTTGAGTCACACCCTTCCAGTCAGCACGCAGCTATCCAAATCAAAACTGCAAATCAGCCCTCGACGATGTTACCGTCTATGATGCGTCGGAGCTATAGAACCGCTCTCACGTTAAGTCACACACTTCCAGTCAACACGCAGCTATCTAAATCTCATCATCAGCAAATCACTCTTCAATGCATTCACAATTGCCAACCCATCTTGGGACAACTTGCAATTCCCAACAACCAAAATAATTGCAGTCTGTACTTACATGACTTACAGAAGCTTCGCTTTTATTTGTATAGATCTTTCAAATAGCAAGTGCTACAGCACACCCACTTGTGTGTAATAACAACTTTTGAAAAGCATTAAATAATATTTACTATTATTAAAATTCACGTCGATGACAAGCGAAGAAAATAAGAGAGCTTCTCACCCACTTACAGTTGGTTATATAGACCAGAAACACCCCCTTGTAGTTTAAGTTTCCACCACACATAAACAAACTTTTTCGGTATCCTCGTAGCTGTTGGCACACTTCTGAAAACACAAACCCCTAACCGACACCAAACTCTACATAATTTCATAACCAAACATCAACGGTCTTCATCGTCCCGGAATTTTCAAGCACGTACTCCACAAAATACCACGAAAATCGTTTCTACCCGGGTAACGGCTGGTCCGCTTCGCCGAAACTAGCCTCAACTGAAAATAAATTCCTTTAAGATTCACGCTCCACATGTAAGGCAAACCTACCTCTTTCTTCATTTATCTCGTCTACAACCATTTTCTCTCTCACGCTTCATTATTCAAATCCCACTTCGATATGTTCCCACTCTAAATCTTAGACAATCACGCGTCCAATAGTATTTCTTAATTTCTCTCTCTATTTAAAATCGATATCTTGTACAAGCAACATCCACAATTATCTTGCTTATAGCTTCAAAATCGTCCTTGTTCGTTCCTTACCAAATCTAACCGATTTCTGACATTTGCATCTCACTCCTTTATATGGTATAACCAGTCTGTCCCTGTTTTCCTATCGATACGTGCCTGCCTTAACGTCTATTTGCATTCTTAGAAAATATTGATGTTTTGATGAGATTGTTAACAATACGCGCCCATACATGTAAATGTAAAACGTGCTTCTTGTAACTGTCGAGTTTTCGTTTATTGATTTTTTTCCTATTCCTTTCCAGCAAGCTCGTATTTTTAGCTGCTATCTTATGCTTAAATAATATTGAAATGTATCTACTTCACCAACATTTTATACCCGTAAATTATTAATCTTAATGAAATTATAATGAGAAAGCTTTTTAACTATGGTACGCCGTTATGCTATAATTAAAGCTTCACCCTCATCCTGTACACAAATGAATTGCCTTGTTTGATAGTCGCTTAACTTTTATCGACTCTGCTCACTAAATATTGAAATTTCCTTACAAATAAGTGCAAAGTCGAAACCAAAATAAAATTAACCCTAATCCCATCCTGAATTTCTGTTTGGATCTCTTTAACAAATTCCTCCGATACTAAACTCGCCTCTGCTACTGAATCGAGAAACGATCCTACACAATGATCCAAAATTTTGATCTCTACCACCGGCAAACAAAATTTCTCCACTTCTTCTGGTTCAATTTCTTCTTGTATGTCCATAAATTCTCGCGGATGTTCATATTTACATACGTCAATTTCTAGAGGTTTATCTAGCTCTAAAAATTCTGCCTACCTCGATTCTCCCCACTCGGTCCTGGTTGTCCTTCCACCACTTGTATATACGCTCTTCAGGATACTTCTTGTCCATCAGCCCTTTCTGTATTATTCATACTGTAGATATCCTGTTCATTTCCGACGAGCTATTTTGCCTTTGAACCTTCGGTCTTGGAGTAGTACCCCTCGTACTGCTACTGCTCATATAAAAACTACCCCTTTGTTCCCAGTGATTCCTAAAATTCTGATTATAATGTGTACCTCTCTAATTGTTGATATTTTCCCTCCTGTGTTATCAAATCTTACTAGGTTTACATTCCGCTCTCTACTTCCCTAGATCTTTCAGAACTTACATCATCATATCTTTGCATGTACTCCAAGAATGTCTACCTGTCAACAATGTTCTGTAATGCAACATGTTGCCTAACTTCTATCTAGAAATGCCTAGATAGATATTGAATTATTTGACGATCAGTCAACGGTGGGTTTAATTGTTTCGCTATACTATACTTACGAATAGCATATTGTTCACAGGATCCTGCAAACTCCCCTTTGTATTTCTCTGTGATCAAATCGTCCCTTACTTGATCCTGTTTGTGATCACCCCAATAATGTTTTAGAAATTTCTTCTCAAAATCTAAATATGATGTTATATCCTGCCCTACCAAATTATACCAGGTCTCTGCGTTATTCTCTAATAAGGCTTTCACCACATTTAATTTAGCCTGTTCATCATACAAGTTGCAAATTAAGCTCCTAATATTATTTATAAAAATTTGCTGGTTCGCCCGATTATCTCCATAGAATTTCATATATTGTTCTAAAGACATACTCCTGTGAAAATTCTTGGACTATCCCCGCTAAAGCAGTAATATTTTGTTTTATCCCCGTGACTTCTCCTTTAAACCTCCCTAACTGATCTCTATACGAATCACTCACCTCTGTCATTTTTCCCTTTATCTTCTCTTCACAAAAATCATAACTTCTGTTTTTAATTGCCCTATTTCCTGCGTAATATTAGTTATATTCCTTTCATTTCTCTCTACTCTCATTTCAACCTTCCTCATTTTTACCGTTAAACTATTTTTGAAATCCGTAAACTCTTTGGTTGACCTCTCTATCTTCTCCCCTAACGTTTCTGTCATCTGCTCCAACTTTCGGTTCGATTCTGCACTCATCTGCTCAAATTTTCTATTCGTGTCTTCCTTAACTCCGCTTAATGTCTCATTCATTCTTTCAAGTATCCTCATTATCAGCTCATTTCCTTGTTCTCCCGATTCTGTCCCTAATTGATCCCTACTACCTCCGGCTTCTGCCATTTCTTGTGCTGGTTTTTCAAACAAAGCACTATCGTCACGTCCGATTTCCACCCCTTCACTTCTTAACCACTCCTTTCTTAACATTCGTTCACAACACACCGCTCATACATCCACTAATTCTAACGCAAATTAAAAATTTTTTATAAAATTATTTACAAGACAATTAACCCTTTAAGCTTTGGTCGCCAGTTTCCTGAAATACATTTTTATTTATTTGGAATCGAGCCCCTCACGTTCGGGTTGCCATAATTCTTTTGTAACGTCCTGTATGATTCTCTGGGTCACTAATTCGAGCCCCACAAATTGGATACCATAATTCTGTGTGTAGTTAAGGTTCTATTTACTTGAGCCCCTCCGTTGGAAAGCCATAATTCTTGTGTGGTTACCATTGGAAATAGCCCCAGCGTTGGGCCGTCATAATTATTGTGAAATCCATTTCGGTTGCTCCGCTCTAATTCTAAAATTCTTCTGAATATTTCAAAGAAGCTTACCTGGACCGTTGAAAATCAAACTTCACCTAACTGTCACTAAGCTATAATCTGAAAAATGCTTCCCTACAATCCTATAAAAAAAAAACGCAACTACCAAAATACATCACACTCTAATTACACAAATAAAAAAAATTACCTTCTAAAGCTTCGTCCATTACAACAGTTAACATACATAGAATTACAAATCTTTGTGAAAAAAGCAATTCATTTTTAAAAAGTGTTCGGATCAAATACTTTTCATTCTACATATACCCTATTTAAAGTAAGTGGGCTAACCTCATACCTGACTTTAACTCCTGTCTTAATATGATCTCACAGTAAAAACCCTCTTAAACCTGATGTGCAAAACTTATAGCACGGCAATAACAAAAATCTTCTTTACTTTGTACATAAACAACCTTTGTATCATTATATTATTGATCCTTTTCTACATGAACATATTTTCATTTAAATATAAAGTTCCATAAATTTTTAAGTCCATAAAAGTCATAAAATAAGCACCCAAAAAGCACAAAGTGTCAAAACACATCAAATAACTCAACAACAATGTTATAAAAAGTTTGTTACCTGGTAACCCACTACACAGCCTGCATCTGCCATCCAGCCCTCCATGATGTTGCCGTGTATGATGCGTCCGAGCTATGGAACCGCTCTCAAGTCGAGTCACACCCTTCCAGTCAGCACGCAGCTATCCAAATCTCATCATCAACAAATCACTCCTCAATGCATTCACAATTGCAAATCCATCTTGGGACGCCTTGCAATTCTCAACAACCAAAATAATTGTAGTCTGTACTTACATGACTTACAGAAACTTCGCTTTTATTTGTATAGATTTTTCAAAGAACAAGTGCTACGGCACACCCACTTGTGTGTAATAACAATATTTGAAAAGCACTAAATAATATTTACTACTATTAAAATTCACTTCGATGACAAGCGAAGAAAAGAAAAGAGCTTCTTACCCCCTTATAGCTGGTTATTTAGACCAGAAACACCCCCTTGTTGTTTAAGTTTCCACCACACATAAACAAACTTTCTCGGTATCTTCGTAGCCGTTGGCACACTTCTGAAAACACAAACCCCTAACCGACATAAAATTCTACATAATTTCATAACCAAACATCAACGGTCTTCATCCTTCCGAAATTTTTAAGCACGTACTCCACAAAATACCACGAACATCGTTTCTACCCGGATAACGGCTGGTCCGCTTTGCCGAAACTAGCCTCAACTGAAAATAAATTCCTATAAGATTCACGTCCCACATGTAAGACGAACCCTAGCTCTTTCTTCATTTATCTCGTCTACAACCATTTTCTCTCTCACGCTTCGTTATACAAATCCCACTTCGATGTGTACCCACTCTAAATCTTAGACAGTCACGCGCTTCCCTTATACCTGTAACGTCCAATAACATTTCTTAATTTCTCTTCCTATTTTAAAATCGATATCTTGTACAAACATCTTCCACCTTTATCTTGCTTATAGCTTCAAAACCATCCTTGTTCGTGCGTTACCAAATCTAACCGATATTTGACATTTGTATCTCACTCCTTTATATGGTATAACCAGTCAGTCTTTGTTTTCCTATAAATCCATGCCTGCCTTAACGTCTATTTGCATTCTTAGAAAATATTGATTTTGTGATGAGATTGTTGACAACACGCGCCCATACATGTAAATAATCGTTACCTAGAACGTGCTTCTTGTAACTGTCGAGTTTTCATTTATTGATTTTCCTTCCTATCTCTTTCCAACAAGTGCGTGTTTTTAACTGATTTCTTATGCTTAAATAATATTGAAATGTTTCTACTTCACCAACATTATACCGGTAAATTATTAATTTTAATAAAATTAAAATGAGAAAGCTTTTTAAGTATGGTACGCCGTTATTCTATAATGAAAGCTGCACTCTCATCCTGTACACAAATGAATTGACTTGTTGGATAGTCGCTTAACTTTTATTGACTCTGCTCACTAAATATTGAAATTTCCTTACAAATAAGTGCAAAGCCGAAACCAAAATAAAATTAACCCTAAATTCCTACATTAAGTTACTTAATTGTTACATTAGATTTCTAAGATACCTATTTAATTTTTCAATAAGCGGTATTTACATACGCCAGCCTACCCTAAGCTGACCTATGACCTATCTATTTACTTCTAACCTACAAATTACATAGTAATATATATATATATATATATAATGTAATGTCAGGGGGAGGTACAAGGCTTCTAAGGGTAGATTTGTGTTAAAAGGGGTGTATGCCAAATAAAATGATTCATATATCAGATCCAGTAATTCAAAAACCATATTTTGCCGTACTTTACATATGCTAAAGTATTTACCATGTTAGTTTGAAATGTATGTGCCAAAAGGTAAACTAAATGACTTGATGACGTTGATAAAATGCACAGTGCTCAAGGTTTTATACTAAGTTGCAATTTAAGAGGCCATTGAAAGTACATTTGCCGTCTGAAAACCGGATGCGTCTACGGATGTCTACTATCAACCAAGCATCCAGGTCATATGTGAATTATTTTGGCTTTTTATTTAAATAGAATCAACTTTTGGACAAATTTGTAATTTCAAAATTATAAGTAATAGCAGTGTCAAATGTGATTGGAGAATTGTGAATTATTTAGGACAAATGATAGAATTATGTACAAACTAGAAAAGTGTAAAAGGACAACAGTGAAGGTATTTGTGACACAAAATAAGGGATAAAATGTTATTGGATATTTTTATTTATGTAATATGTGATTAAGTAGGCATGATATTGTTGTAATAATCGCCTTGGAAAGTAAACAAGGGAATCTTTTTCGATTGAATTTTGTGTAAAGACGTATTTTGTAAACCTGCGCTAAAATTGTTTAAATATTTTGAAAAAGAAATAAATGTGTTTGAATTTGAAGAGTTTAATTTATTAAAGTGGAATAACGAGAAGCATCAGTGGTTAGTTAATGAATAGCGACGACGAATTATAGTGAAGATTGGTATTAGTGAGATAGCGAAGCGGCGAAAAGTACGATTGTTTAGGAACGGATTTGATAAAGGCAGAAGGCATCGGTGAGGAATTGTAAGCGTGAATAAGATTTGGATTGATTTGGTTACGGATTTATGGTTAATGGGGCATTGATTGGATTGATTTGGATATAGAGTTATGTGTAGCGGGTCATTGAGTGGTTTTTAAGACAAGGAACGAGGATAGATTTGGATTGAGCTGAAAGGAAAATAGGTTTGGATTGAGCTGAACGGAGAGTAGATTTGGATTGAGCGATTGGAGAGCAGCAATTGGAAGAGTTAAAGGCTACGAAGAAAGTAATACGGAAGAATTAGCGCAGGGGGAAGTAAACAAAACGGTTATTCTAAATTCTAAAATTCGGGTTATTTATTTCAGATTGGGGATCAACAAAATTATACTAAGATACCTGGAGGCGATACGAAAGTTTCCAACGATAGTGAATCCATGTAAAGACGCATACGGCGACAAAGATCTTGAGCCAGCAGTAAAAAAGGCCAGCATCGAAGTATAATCCAGGTGAGTGCTGTGAAATATCTTAAAACGTCAAAGTCAGAAATTGTGTATTATTAATTAATTTGGCACAAGGCTACGTTGATCATTAAATTTTGGCATATACAGTGGTAAATTTATATAAAAGTAGTAAAACAAAAGATAGTGCAGTTTGGTTGGGCATTGCACATCTACTTACCACCGAACCCACGGTAAGTAGGTGGACACCCTGAGAAAAGAGTTCATATAGTCGAGGCATAGTAATAAACATTTTGATTAGATAACCAACCAAACGTTGCAAAAGTACGGGGCGTGCAATAGGTGTTTGCACATTATACAAAAAAGCATTGAAATTTATAAGAAGGGGCGCGCGGCGACACAAAAATAAAGTAATAAAGTAATAAATTGAGGGGGTGGTACACAAAAATATATATATATATATATATTACTCATATTTAGACCAGGGTAGAAAATTAAATAATCACATCAAATAATTTTAATCACCGTGTATAAGGAATTTCATTAAATAATACGCTTTATTAAAACCTTGAAGCATAAATAAACTCGGTCGTTTCAGTAAAAATAAGAAATTTAAATTATTTATAAGACGCTTTATATCAAAAGAAACAAATGGAAATTACGTGCAAAATTTATCTTAATTAACTCTATTTCAAATAACCGGTATTGAACAAAACGTACAGATAATATCTATAGAAACTTGTAAAAACCCAATAATGCAAATCCTAGAAGTGTTAGTTAGAAGTAGGATGTTTTTTAAAAGGCAATTTCAGTTTAATTTGTGTAGATAAACATGTCGAGTCTAAGGATATTGGAAACGGTCAGATGCTTTAGCACAAAATACAAAACAGGGTTTATTTAAAAAGCTCTGAGAATTAATATTATTTTGAACACCTGCGTAGTTTAAATATCACATACGGCGTAAATTTTGTAGATAATTAATAGTTTCAAAGAATCTTGGAGAAACCGGGGCTTAATATTCACGAGAATGTGCGATACGGGGTTATTAAACCCAGATAACAGTCCACATGGACTAAAATATAATCGATAATAAAGAATATCAATTTGCACCAATACGAACAGGTTAGAAAAGGAAAGAGAAAATGCGTCAAGCAAAGACACATATAGTAAAAGGCGGGATTTAAGCAACGTCACGAGGGTCACAATTGGTTGAAAATAGGATGCAAATATCAGAGGTAGAAACAACAATTTCTGTACAAAATTAATTAGTTTTTCTCGGACATGCTTGCGTGCCGTGTGTTGAAATTTCTGAGATTTAAATGGGACGAGTGAAAATTCGTAAAAATCGACGCGCGAGCGACAGACTGGGAACATAGAATGAGGAATTCTTTAGAATTACCCGTTTTGAGGACAAAAGCGACGTGCCGGCTTTTTGCTATATATACCGAGATGAATATAAACAAGCCCTCTTAGACTCTTCTTAGACTTTTGACTATTCGATGCGTTAAAAGCTCGTACATCCGCGACTTGATTGAAGATGTTAAACAGTGCATTTTAGTTTGATAAAATAATTTAAAATTTTGCTCGTATATTTTAGTGATTCAAAATAGTTGGTTATTTACGTGCTAACATGAATGTACTTCAGTGCACTTAGATACAAGGTAATAAAATTTAGTTTCACTGTACCAATTAGCAAAATTTACAACGACAAATGTATACACAAAAGTAGGCAGTTTTGGCGTATATTGGTGAAAGAAGTATGAAGTTATTTGCTATTTTTCGGGGTGTTAATAATTAAATGGTTCAAATACGTGTCTGGATCCACGAAACAAGGGTCAGATATACATAGATGAGTTCCGGAAAAGCCCAGAAACAACTGGTGATGGAGAAAATTTTAAAAGCGTTGAGAATTAGAAGCCGTAAATATAATCCTGTTGGAATGGTGTGATTAACTAAAGGGACGATGTACTTTGAAGCTACGAGGACAGTAACCTTCAGGTAAATTATACTATTTTGGTTGACATTTTGTGTGTGTTGAATAACTTTATAATTGATTTACTTTAAATGGACATTAGTGAAATTGTACTAACCATAAAATTTTAATTTTAAGATGAAATTTGCTTGTTTAAGTAGAGAGGGGTATTTAGTTTTGATGTTCGGTAATATGATGAAACTTTGGGTATGTCTTTGAGCTCAATTAGACGAACCTGGTTAATTAACGTAAAGGGGTGGTAGATGCTCCCTTTATACTCAGACTCCGGTCTGCTTATATTGTTATATTAATTAGTAGGCATCCAACAAGGACTTTAATTTTGGATGCACATTAAAATGATAATAAAATTAATCTTGAAATTCTTTTTAAAACTGAAATTTATGCTGAGTTTTAATTTTGAAATTTTAATGTATTCTGAATATTGATGTAAATAGAGTTAACGTTGATGTTTTGGTAGGAATGTGTTGTTTTTTATGAATGAGGAGGTTTATAACATTAGGTGAGCAGCCGAGGCGAAAAGAGGATCACAGCCGTTTATGACGCCCAATCTGTGGGACTAGAATTTTTTTGTTGAAAGGACCCAGTTCCCGCATTCAAAGGAGTATATCACAGCAATATATATATATATATATATATATATATATATATATCATAAGTATTTTTTACACAAGGTAAGTTGATAAATACTAACGTATTACAATTAATGAGATGAAATAATAACTTAGACTTTTTAAGTAAAGCCAAAATGATCATTTCAAATAGAGCTAGTAATTGAAAGAAGGAAAATATAAGGTCTTGAACAGGATTTGAACCTGCATCTCAGTTTTGCCAGAACTGTGCGTTTACCAATTACGCTACCGAGACCGATGGCTATAATTGGGAAAATTACAAATCTAAATCGTGTACAGTACTGTATATAAACCTAACTTTCAATTACGTTTAGCATTTTTGTCAATCATATCTGACATTGTCAAGTTTTTGACTTACGTCAGATATAGAAAGGAAGCAACGCTCAAAATCACGGCTATAAGCCAAGTATTAATATTTAAATATTATAAGTATTTTTTACACAAGGTAAGTTGATAAATACTAACGTATTACAATTAATATATATATATATATATATATATATATATATATATATATATATATAGGCAATTAAATAGGACCAGTATAAGTATTCTGTTAACAAACACTCACCAGCGCGTCAAGTTGATGGGTTTTTCACATCTACCCCAAGGACAGAGGGAAACAGATGGACCCAGGACATCATCAAGCTGTGCATCCTTCTTACTCGAACAGCCGTAGTTCACGTACAGTAGTATATTAGGCTTACTAAACGAAACGGTAACTACTCAATTAGTCATAAGTCAACGTAATGAACAGGTATTGCCCACCAGAGAAAGCTGTAACACGTACGATTAAAATTAGATTAATTACGAAGAAAGGTATATTTTTACAACAGAAAGCACTTAACACACGAACGGTGTGCACGAAATTTTTGTAGTCAACGACAAATATTCTTTGTCGTATAGATGCAGAAAGAATAAAGTAAGGAACTCGTTTTATAGCAAGAATTAAATTCAATCACAGCGTTATCAAACACACAGGTGTTGACAGAAACTCGAAACAGACTTGATCAGATAAGTGTGAAATATTATTTCAAAGAGTCTTTAGGATTGGGTATTATAAGAATTAATTATATTCTATAGTAATATGCATAAGACGACGGATAATTAAAACAAGGTACCGATTATTTAAATTATAAAGGAACTATCCATTTCACAGCAAATACGTTTAAATGGAATTGTAGTAAAGCGTACTTATTGTAATGTCTAATATACAGGGAGGTATATGGGTATCAAAAGCAGAATCTATACGAATAAACAATTAAATAAAATGGCGTAAGGTTTAGTACACCGTTGAAAGGTGAACGTAACAGTATGTTTGTACTAGACCTTATAGAAAACGCCTTACAACATTATAAGTTCCCAGGGAAAACAAATGCTTTAATAATCAAACCTATTGAGGAAACTTATATATTTAAGTTTTTCGGAAACATCTTACAATCTTTTAATACAAACGTTTTGACACTAAATACCAGATTTTAAACGCCATTTTAATATTTTCAAAGTAAAGATTTTTGATAAGTAAATACCAGCTTTCGCTATATCCAAAATAAAATAAATTTCCATTCTTTGTTATAATAAAATTTTAGTTTTTTCACGTTATCAAAATAGAATGATTTAAATTTAGAAGGTAGTCAAAATTGTTAATAAACCTTTAAATGACTCAAAATTACATAAGGACTGTGAAGTCGTATAGATTAGAAAGTTTATTATTCCCTTCTTAATAAAAAGTAAAAACGAAATAGTTGAAACTTAATATTTATATAAAGGATGCATAAATAAATCGATTGGGGAAATTTAAAGTAACAAACGTTTTTGCCGAACAAAAGTTACTTTCTAGGTTCTTAATAACTAATAACAGGAACACTTTATACGAACTTTTATAAAATCTCCAAGTTAAAATGTTCATTAATTGATGGTTGGCGGTAATTTTAAAATTTTAATATAAATACCGGAGGAGTAACTAGCTGTAGCTACCTTGGCAACAACTAAAATCTATATATCCTTGAATCAATCCAGTTATTTTACCAAGTTCCTGTTGGAAATTCCGGAACGTTAACAATTGAATGTTCCTAAATTAACATTCCTTTCTCTAATATTAACAGTTGTCAATACTTAAGGAAACAATTCTTCTTAAAAGTAAAATTTGTCAACCTGGTGGATGTATTTTTGAACTTTGTTGACTAACCTTATTAATCCAGCTCGATGTCTATTTATTCTAAGGTTAATTGTATTTGCTCAAGTTTTGCATGTTATATCTTTCAATCATCTTGACGAAGTGTCCAACAAAAGTATTTTTCCTCCATGAAACGACTCAAAATCATCCTCGGTAGGATCCGGAAGAACGAATTAAAACTGCAAATTGAAATTGCTTTTGTTATTTTTCTCTATCTAACATATGCAAAATTATCTTGATAAAACATTAACATAAACCAAAGAAGGAACTTTACCATTCATGTTATGGTTACATTATATGCGTCAAATTTCTACATTACTAATAAAACTAGATGAGTCATAAAATTCCAATAACTTAAAATACAAAATAACGATGAAGTCATTCTTAACCTTATAATGGTGGCATAATGAATTTAAAAACCTATGGGCATAAACAATTTAAGATTACAAAATATACTAAAATAATCCTCTTAGATCAAGAATATACGTACACTTAAGTTGTATTTCTCAAAAGAAGTAACCCTGACCCTATTGGTGGGATTTATTAATACAAAAACTTTTAAAATGAAATATGGTTAAACATTTCCAAGAATTGTTACAAGTTGAATAAAGTGAGCTTCAAACTGGACAAAATTAGAATGCTCCAATGTTTCTTTTTAAGTAATCGTTGCAATGGTACACACTTTAAGTAACGGATTGTTTCTTTGTTTCCATAGCTGGATCTAATAGCATTACTTTTTGTCCACATTCCCTTTTAATGTTTAATCGAATAATGTTGCCTAAAATTTTAAGAAATAATTTAAATAGAATATAATTTATTTTTTATCTTTTACACAACTATTTTCGACTATTAAACAAACGCACTTGTAATCTACGATTCTAATTATGAATGTTAATCTGCTTTATATAAATGTTTTTCATATTTTTTTGTTTACAGGTGCCCATGAAGCCACGCAAGCGTGTTGTAAAAGAGGTACTTACTTCCTTTAGACAAGTTTTTAAATCTGTTATTTTCAATTTGTTGTAGAAACCTGAGATACAGGATCATTTTAGAATGCAATGTGTTAATCCAGCCTGCATTTCAAATAGACCTGGACATTCGTAAAAAGCTCAGTGCAATTGAAGCAGAATTTTTCAAATATTACTAACTCTTTGGTATTTTACAAACTTATGGGAAAAATAAAGAACTTCTATACAAGGCAAAAAGAAAAACTTAACAATGTATACATCAAAACCCGAGTTAAATAAACTTGCTACACAATAAAAGATATATTTCCTTTAGTTGCTTTGAATTTTCCAGTTGTTCGAATATTACAGGGTGTTACAAAACTAGATGGCAATATGATAAATCATATTTTTGAAGTAAAAAAGTGACCTTTTTACGCATTAAATATGTGTCAAAAATGCGTCCCTTTTAAGCAATAGCTCAAAACTCAAATTTTGCGGATAACCGATCTGGGTCCTTACCTTCAGTAAATCTTCAAAATGAACACTACAAGATCTTAAACACTACCGTATCTTATACAAATGCCCCAGATTGTTGCTAATTACATACTTTAGTTATGACACGCACATATCACTACGAGCCAACGTCATAAAAGTTCATCTCAATATAATTTTTATGAGTCATTTTCGTACAGTGTAGATTTTACTGACATAATTGTAACACATGACCTTATAGTGCATGGTATGGTATTTATGAAAATAATAATTAATCTTCTTCATATACTTTTTGTTTAATAATTTGAATTCCGAAAATGTTCTTTTCCTAAAGTAAAATCATAATTGTTTAGTGTAGTGTATATTTTGCCGAATCAAATTGCATAGTGACGTCATAAATATAAACAAATAATTATGAGAGGATTCTTTGGTTTATTTTGTTGTAATTTGTCAAAATTAGAAGAATCTGTACTAAAATTGCTCGGAGAAAGCTGGTACCATGTGGAAATTTCTAAAGTAGTTTTAAATGCTTAAATGAATGTAATTCTTATTATTATATTGTATAAATTTTAAAAATTGCTTTATTCTACGATAAGGACAGTATTGAAATGAGTAGATATGCTACAGGCATCAGCATTAGGTCTTCAGTCCTAGAACTGGTTAGACGCGTGCCATCATTGTTCCCTATTCTGAACTAACCTACAGATTTCCCTGAAATATGCACAGTTTGCATCTATAACTGTCTGATCTAGGTCTACATCTACCTCTTTTTTCCTGTCTCTGCTTGTAATATATCACATACTACTCCCCAAAAATGCCTTAGAACGTATTCCGCCCTACTATTTCTCTTTTTCCCCAGATATCCTTGTTCCCCTACTATTTCTGTAACTTATTTGTTATTATCTTTGTCTGTCCATGCTATCATCCTCATACATATGAAGCAAAGCATTTCAAAAGGCCGCTACCGTTTTTCTGTCTGCGTTTCAGACTGCCCGTATTTCATAGGCATACTGTGCTGTGCTCCACACATATTCTTTCAACAATTTTCTTCTTATTCTATGTTTGTTGTCTTTCCTCATAGGCGCTGTTCTTTCTTGTTATATGCAGTTCGATAACTTTCTATTGTTTTACCGTTATATGCCCTATTTCTCCGACCTTCAATGGTTGTGAAGGAGGTAAGCAGCCTGTGGCTGCCAAGTTCCTCCAACACTTAACCATTTGGCGATTTAATATATTTTCCAATTTATCTTTTCGCACAGTCAACATTAGTTGTAGGTATTTCGCAACTAATAACTAGTTGTTTATACTAATCATCAGATTTATCTGCGCTTATTTTTTTGTCATTAGGTCTTCCGTCTCAAAACTGGTTGGACACGTACCTGCACTTATTTATATTCTGAGCTAGCCTACATAGTTCCCTGAAATTTTCACACAACATGTGTATTCAGCTAGTTTCCTTTCTATTGTTTTCTAATTTTATACCCTATTTTACCGAATTCAGTGAAGGAGGTTAAGCAACCTGTGGCTACCAAGATCCCCCAACACTTAGACATTTGCCAAAATAATGGTTTTCCAGTAAATCCTTTCACACACTTAACATTATTCGAGAATATTGCCCAACCAATTCTTGTAGTTACTTATAACAATCATCATGTTTAAGCACAGTTATCTTTTCGTCATTAGTTTATCCATCTTGGGATTGGTTGGATGCGTACCTCCATTGATTTCTATTCTGGGCTAGCCTACACATCTCCCTGAAACCCCTACAGCCTACATCTTTTACTATCTGTGTGCAGTAGTCTAATCTAGGTCTGCCTCTTCTTCTCTTTTTTCCTATCTCTGCTTCTAATATATTCCGCACTATTCCCTCATGCCGTAGTATGTGGCCTATCATCCTATCTCTCCTATTTTTTACCGTTTTCCACATATTTCTTTCTTCCCCTATCATTTTTAGTACCTCTTCGTTCTTAACTTTGTCTGTCCATGATATCTTCATCATACGTCTGTAGCACCACATTTCAAAGGCTTCTACCTTTTTCTTGTCCGCTTCTCCTACTGTCCAGGCTTCACAGCCGTACAGTGCTGTGCTCCACACATATGTTTTAAGCAATCTTTTCCTTGTTTCTATGTTTGTGGTGTTTGAGCACAGTAGTTGCTTTTTCTTGTTAAATGTAGCACGACCTTGTGCTAATCTTTGTTTTATATCTTTTGTGCTTTTCCCATCTTGCGTTATTTGGCTTCCTAGGTAGCAGAATTCCTTAACCTCTTGTAAGTTCGTGTTAAATACTTGTATTCTTGTTTTTGATTTATTTTCCCTACCTTTGCAAACTAGAACTTTAGTTTTAGTTATGTTAATTTTCATACCGTATGTCTCTGTTAGAACCGTTTCCATTTCATTAAGAGCAGCTTTTAACTCTTCCTTGCTAGACGCTAATACCGCTATATCATCTACAAATCTAAGCATATCAATTTTTTTGTCCCTACATAGTAATTCCAAATGTCTTCCTGCATTTGACAGTATTCATTGCCTCTTCTATGTACAAGTTAAAAATCAATGGGGATAGGGCACATCCCTCTCTCACCCCTTTCCTAATGTTTACTTCTCTACGTTCCTGCTCTAATTCTATTACTGCTGTTTGCTCTTTGTATAAGCTATGTACTATTCGTCTATCCCTATAACTCATTCCAATCTTTTGAGTATTTCAAACATTTTTTTCCATTATACATTGTCGAATGCTTTTTCCAGATCCACAAACCCTATATACATGCTTTCCCCTTTTTCTATTGTTTTCTCCATTATCACTCTCAGAGCTAAAATAGCCTCCCGTGTTCCCCTGTTTCGCCTAAACCCAAATTGGTCTTCTCCTAGTATTTCTTCAGCTCGTTTTTCCATTCGTCTTTGCACAATTCTAGTTAATATTTTTGACACGTGTGCTGTCAAACTTATTGTTCGAAAATTTTCACATTTATCCGCGCCTTTCTATTTTGGTATAGTTACTATGATGCTACGTTTGAAATCTTTGGGTATCTCGCCTGGCTCATACATATAGCTTACAAGTTGGAAGAGACGTTCTGTTACTGCTTGTCCAGCGGCTTTTAGAGTTTCTGCTTGCACCTTATCTGTACCCGGCGCCTTACCATTTTCCAGACTCTTTAATGCTAATTCAAACTCGTCTCGAAGTATAGGATATCCCAAGTCATCATTTTCAATGTCTGATTCCTGTTCTAATCCAGTTAGTTCCTCTCCTGCATATAAATTCCCTATATATTCTTGCCATCTACTCACTTTCTCTATGTTTTCTATAATGACGTTTCCTTGTGCGTCTCTTATATTTTTGCTATATGTCTTTATATCCCTAAAATTCATTCTAATTAATTTGTATGCTTCGTCTGTCTTTCCTATTTTCATCTTAGTTTGTACCTCTTTGCACTTTTCATCAATCCATTGTTCTTTAGCTTTCTTGCATTTTCGAATAATTTCCCATTTTATGGCTTTGTATCTCTGTTTTCCTGTTTCGTCTGATTTATTTTTGTATTTTCGTCTTTCATCTATTAAATTCACGATATCCTTTGTTATCCATGGTTTCTTATTTTCTTTTTGTGTATACCCCAGAATATCTCTGGCCGCCATGTCTAGGCTGGATTTAATGTTATTCCATTCTGTTTCTACTTCCTTAGTTTCAGATATTTCCCCGATATCATTCAGCAATTCATTTGACTTTTTTTCAAATCTTACTTGAATATCTTTATCTTTTAGTTTCTCTAAGTCCAAGTGCCTTTTTACGTTCCTTTTTTTTCAGATTTTTAAATTTAAGTGCGGCCTTCATAATTACTATGTTGTGGTCAGTATCTATATCTGCTTCTGGGTAGCTTCTACAGTCTTTTACTTGATTCCTAAACCGTTGTCTAACAAGAATGTAATCTATTTGATATCTTCCTATATCTCCTATATCTCCTGGCATCTTCCACGTATATCGTCTTCTAGCATGATGTTGAAATAATGTGTTTGTGATGTGTTGGCAACACTTGTGCTACTCACGCCGCTGAAATTGTTGTCGTCCCGGTAACGCTATGAACTAAAGAGAGGGTGCCTTGAAAACTGAATGATTTAAATGTCAAAGAATTGTTATTGTTTATTACTTGAATTTATTTAGAATTAAGCTGTGTATTGACGAGAAAAAAAAGGGAAACCAAAGTAAGTAGTGTTATTATAACTAAAACGAATTGTAATTATTGTTTCAATATATAGTTTTTTAAAGCGATACGTTCGCTAGAAACCTGTGTTTGCATCTGGCGGACAAACTGTTCCGAAAATTGGAATCCTGCTTTAACAAAATCTTTAAAAAATTTGAAATATGAGTCATCATTCAGACGTCACATACTGCGCCACATGCAAGCTGCCAGAGGACGGTGACATGGTCCAATGTGACGATTGCGATGATTGGTTCCACTTTCACTGTGCTGGTGTTTCCGCTGGTATCGAGAGGATAGCCTGGACGTGCTTTAATTGCAAACACAAAGAAAACCTCAATATCGAAATCCAGCGGCAAGAAGACAGGGTAATAGTGAACAATGAACAGCGTACGCGCACTGTGAGCGTTGAGCAAAATCGAATACACACTCAAGCTGAATTTACTAATAAGCCTAGTTTTTCTGATACTGAATTAGAACTTAAGTACTTAGAAGAAGAGCGACAAGCTAATTTGCGCTACTTGCAAAAAAAGGTATGAGCTATTGCAAAGGCAAAATAATGCGTGCAAAGACAACTCGCCTGGGCGTTCGAACGCAATAGACTTAAGCTACACAAAGTCTAAAGACTACATTGCACCGGGCTGTTCTAGCAATAGCATTACGGGTGACTGTAGTCCGACACAAAACTTGCTAAATTATGAATCTTTGCCTCTGTTTACACCTGCTACACCTTTGCGAGCAGAACACATTCATGCTCGACAAGGGTACCATGACTTGCCGGTTTTCAGTGGAAAACCCGATGAATGGCCGGTCTTTATAAGTAGCTACGAAAACTCAACTAGACTTTGCGGTTTAGCAACGACGAAAACCTACTTCGCCTGCAACGATCATTAAAAGGTAAAGCCTTAGAGTACGTCAGTAGTCAGTTAGTAATTCCCGCTCTGGTTCCTGACATCATTTCTACGCTAAGAATGGTATTCGGAAAGCCAGAATATATAATAAATAGTTTGCTAGAAAAAATACGCGCCTCTAGTGGTGTTAACGTCAACAAACTTGAAACGTTGATCGCCTTTTCGATGGAAGTTAAAAATTTAACAGCAACTATACAAGCCGCAAAACTTGATTGGCATTTAAATAATCCTTTACTTATCCAAGAGTTGATCAGTAAATTACCAGCCCAAATGCGTCTAGAATGGGCCATGACCACAAAACGTAATGTCGAAGTTAATCTCTTGACCTTTAGCCTATGGCTTTACGAATTAGCTTGCGCGGCGAGTTCCGTAACATCAGTTCCTCCAGCTGTAAGTCAAGACGAAAAGCGTAAAACGCATCGTGTCGCCTTTCACAAGGGACAAGAGACATTGGAAACCAAAGCAAAAAAAGATTGGCGTCAAGGAGAAACACACAATTGTGCAGCGTGCTTACAAGATCATAGCATCGAAAAATGTGACGTTTTTGAGAAAATGACATACAATGACAGATGGGATGTTGTCCACAAGAAACGGTTGTGTCGTTCCTGTTTAAAGTTTCACAATCCACGATTTTGCAAAGAACGACACGAGTGCGGAATAGAGCGTTGCACTGCAAAGCATCACCGGTTACTACATAAAATGGTAGTAACACGCGATACTAACGTACAGCCAAATACCGTGGCAATACATGTACAAAAAAACTTCAAACGTACTGTACCGAATCGTTCCTATTGTAATTTACAGTCAAAAAGCTTCTGTAGCAATTTATGCGCTCCTTGATGACGGTTCTGGGCCAACCATAATAGAAAAAGACGTGATAAGGCAACTGGATTTAAAAGGTGAAACATCTGAGTTATGCTTGCGGTGGACCGATGGTTCTATTCGTGTCGAAAATAACTCAGAACTTGTAAACCTTAAAGTGTCCAGCAAACACAACCCCAACCAAACCTTCACGTTGCGGGACGTACACACCGTTAGTAAACTAGACTTACCTACTCAAACATTATTCATGAAAGAACTTGAGGTGAAATACAAACATTTAAAAGGTCTACCGGTAGAGTCGTACCAAGATGTTGTACCACGAATGATTATCGGTCTAAACAATAAGCACGTGGCCATGCCCATGAAGTTTAGAGAAGGCAAAACCACGGAACCAGCTGCTACTAAAACACGTTTGGGTTGGACAGTTTATGGAGTGTTAGAAAAGGAAGACGTTTGTGGGTCCGTAAATGCGTGCTTTCAGTTACACATCTGCGAATGCGATAGCGACATGGCATTACACAAACTCGTTAGCGAAAGCATGACGCTTGACGATATGGGCCCCGAAAACCCAGCACGAAATCACACCGATTCCGATAAATTGAAAATGCTCGAAGCGTGTGTAAAACGAACGGAAACCACTTTACTTCTAAGCTTCTGTGGCGTGCAGATAACATAACTTTACCCGATAATTATAATATGGCTATGCGCCGACTAGTATGCTTCGAAAAGAAGTTAAATCAGGATGCAGGGCTCAAGGGTTTAGTAAGTACTCATATAGACAGCATGCAACAAAAGCGGTATGTGCGAAAGCTTACCCCATCTGAAATAAAGCAAGAGTACAAACGGCAATGGTATTTACCTATATTTTAGTGCGTAATCCGAATAAGCCAAGTAAAATAAGATTAGTGTGGGACGCAGCGGCTGTACACCATGGTACCTCCTTAATGACTGTCTTGAACAAGGCCCGGATTTGTTACGTCCGCTTCTTCAAGTTTTATTCAACTTTCGTATTGGTAGAGTTGGAATTTGTGGTGACATATGCGAGATGTTTCATAGTATTCACATTGATGTAGAAGATCAGCAGTGTCAAAGATTTTTGTGGCGCAACTGCGAGAAGAATCGACCACCAGATGTTTATGTTTTGCAAGTTATGAGCTTTGGCGCATGCTGCTCGCCATCGGTAGCGCAGTATGTCAAAGATAAAAATGCCGA
This sequence comes from Platerodrilus igneus, assembly GCA_036346225.1. NCBI lineage: Eukaryota > Metazoa > Arthropoda > Insecta > Coleoptera > Lycidae > Platerodrilus > Platerodrilus igneus. Next base: position 8,290,665 of record JARFIW010001303.1, read on the forward strand.
AGAATTTTCTAGGAGTTTCCACGCGCCGCTAAAGCAATACAAGAACGTCATTATGTTGACGACTGGCTCGACAGCGTTGATACTCCAAGTGAAGCTATTGAATTAGCCAAAATGTTATTGAAGTTCATAAACGTGGAATTTTCATATTCGTAACTGGCTTTCAAATTCTCGAGAGGTAGTGGCTGCGCTCGGTCCGCCAGAAGTAAAAGAAGACTTTTGCCACGCAGGGCAATCAATCGATCATGTGGTTCAGCCAGAAAAAGTACTTGGTCTGTGGTGGCAAACAAGTAACGATACTTTTACGTTTAGTTTAAAGTATACAAAAGCCAGCACTGAAATTCTACATGAAGGAAAGGCACCAACCAAAAGAGAACTTTTAAGACTGTTGATGTCAATCTTTGACCCCCTCGGCCTGCTATCATGCTATACGATTCAACTCAAAATCCTGCTGCAGTGCGTCTGGCGTACTGGAATCGAATGGGACGAAACAATCCCTAGTGAGTTGATACCTAGTTGGAAGCAATGGCTTTCACACTTAGAACTAGTGCCGCAAATTCACATTCCAAGATGCTACAATAACGACGTGAGAGCACAAGACTGCCTAATTGAATTGCACGTGTTTGTGGACGCAAGTGACTGTGCGTATGCCGCTGTCGCATACTTCAGATTCGTTTACGAAAACAAAATTCATGTTTCATTGATAGGTTCTAAGGCAAGGGTAGCTCCATTAAGCCCAATATCTATACCCCGCATGGAACTTCTCGCTGCAGTACTGGGTTCTCGCTTTGCATGGCATATAGTTAAAGAACATGAGCTTGTAATCAGCGATACACATTACTGGTCAGACTCGCAAACTGTTTTAGTATGGATTCGTTCTGACCCACGAAAGTACAAACAATTTGTGATGTACAGAATCGCTGAAATACAAACGAATACAAATGTAACGCGGTGGCACTACCTACCATCAAGACTAAATGTTGCTGACCTGGCTACGAAGTGGCATAATAAAAATGTATTTGAACCGTCGAGCGCGTGGTATTCGGGTCCGGAGTTCTTGCAGCTACAAACTGACCAATGGCCCCTGCAAAATTTTAAATCAACGAATAATTACATTTTTGAACCGCAAAAAGAGATGCCTGAAAAAATCGTGGCGGTCCAGATAAAATGTTCTCCAGCTGTTGATACCTTCCGCTTTTCAAGATGGGAACGCTTGGTGAGATGCGTAGCTTACGTCAAACGGTTTATAAGAAGGGTGCGCAGAGCGAAGCAAAACGACTTACAAGTTAGTACGAGCGTAGTGGAACTAGAATCGAACCATCTGACAGGGAAGAGTTAACACAGAGCCTAGAATTTCTTTACAAGCTTGCACAAACGCATTCGTTCTCAACCGAAATGGTGAATTTGCAACGAGACCCCAGATATATTCTAGACAAAGGAAGTACTCTTAGGAAACTCTCTCCCTTCGTTGACAACCTGGGAATACTACGACTGCATGGACGGTTAGATAACGCCCCAATCGCAAGTGAAACAAAGCACCCAATCATTTTACCAAAAGATCATAGAATCACGTATTTGCTGATTGACTGGTACCATCGTAAGTACCATCATGTTCATCACGAAACCGTTGTTAACGAAATCTTTCAAAATTCTATATCTCAAGTTTGCGACGTATATTGCGAACAGTTAGAAACAACTGTCAAGTCTGTAAAAATCGTAACATTAAGCCCAATCCGCCAGAAATGGGTCAACTACCCGAAGCACGTTTAGCACCGAACTCTCGCCCGTTCACATACGTTGGGGTAGACTTTTCGGACCATTTCTAGTGGTAATTGGAAGACGTTCGGAAAAGAGATACGGCGTCCTGTTTACGTGTCTGACATGTCGTGCAGTACACATTGAAGTAGCCTATTCGCTGTCCATGAACTCGTGTGTAATGGCGATTAGGAACTTTAGTAGCAGGAGAGGCATGCCGGCACAGATGTTTAGCGACAACGGCACAAATTTAACGGCAGCCGAAAAGAGTTAAAAGAAGCTTACAAGCAACTGGACTTTAACGCCTTGCAGGAACAATTTACTACATCCGAAACTAAGTGGACCTTCATCCCACCCGCTAGTCCTCACATGGGAGGTTCCTGGGAGCGGATGATACGTTCTGTGAAAACGTGCTGTACCATATTGTAACACCCGAAACGAAATTATCAGATGAAAACTGCATAACCTTTTCCTAGAAGTTGAATGTATTTTAAATAGCCGACCGCTTACTTACCTATCGCTAGACACCGCAGAACAAGAGTCACTCACACCAAATCACTTTCTGTTGGGCAGTTCTTCTGGCGCTAAATTGCCAGGCAAATTTGACGCAACCGACCAATATATTAGAAGTTCTTGGAGACACTCTCAGTTTTTAGCTGATAAATTTTGGAAGAGGTGGGTGACTGAAGTGCTACCGACTCTTACTAGAAGAAGTAAATGGACCGATCAAGTCAAACCGCTGGCAGTAGGTGATGTAGTAATAATCATCGATCCGAACTTTCCTCGCTGCACTTGGCCCAAAGGGATCGTAATCCAAACCTTTGCTGGTAAGGATGGCCAAGTTAGGAGCGCCCGTGTTCGAATAACCAATGGAGAGTACCATCGTCCGGCAACCAAGATTGCAGTGCTTGACGTGAAGGGGATCGCTCCGAACAACGCGTAGTTGCCACTAGTAAGGTATAAACTCACTCGGATCGTTTTACCGGCGGGAGTATGTTGGCAACACTTGTGCTACTCACGCCGCTGAAATTGTTGTCGTCCCGGTAACGCTATGAACTAAAGAGAGGGTGCCTTGAAAACTGAATGATTTAAATGTCAAAGAATTGTTATTGTTTATTACTTGAATTTATTTAGAATTAAGCTGTGTATTGACGAGAAAAAAAAGGGAAACCAAAGTAAGTAGTGTTATTATAACTAAAACGAATTGTAATTATTGTTTCAATATATAGTTTTTTAAAGCGATACGTTCGCTAGAAACCTGTGTTTGCATCTGGCGGACAAACTGCTCCGAAAATTGGAATCCTGCTTTAACATGATGATTAAATTGTTCTTGTCGCAAAATTCTACCAGCCTATTTTTCCTGTCGTTTCTCGTGCCTAAACCAAATAAACCTACTACAGCTCCTTCCCTCCCCTCACCTACCACGGCATTAAAATCCCCCGTAATTATTAAATTTTCATGTCCTTTTACGTATCTTAATATGTCTTCGATATCTTTGTAGATGGCTTCTACCTCTTCGTCACTGTAGCTAGAGGTGGGCATGTATACTTGTATTATTACTGTGTTTACCGGTTTAGATTCTAATCTAACCATGAGTACTCTTTCGTTCTTTTGTAAGTAATTTTCTACACAGTATCCTATCTTTTTCCGCATAACCATCCCCACACCCAAATTTCCTTCCTCTGCTCCTGTATGAATTACCCTGAAGTCTCTACTCCAAAAATCCCCCGCCTCTGACCACCGAACTTCGCTGATCCCTACTATGTCTAGTGATAACCTATTCATTTTGATTTTTAGGTTCTCTAGCTTACTTGCTTCATACTTCTAACATTCCACGCTCCGACTCGCAGAATGTTCCCGACTCTTATTTTTAACTTTCCGATCGCATCCTCCGAAGTAGTCCCCTCCCGGAGATCCGAATGGGGGACTATTTTAACTCCGGAATCTTTTACCCCAGAGAATGCCATCATGTTGTAACAATTTAAGTACGCTGTGTACTTGGAAGATAATGTGGTGGTTTCCCGTTGCCTTCCAAATCGCGATAGTGTGTCTTAGACTGTCATACCGACCCCTATGGTCTCTGCCAATCTAAGTACCGAGAGAGCCGCTGCCCTCTTTCGGGGACCTGTCTTAGTCTGGTTCCTCACTAACGACCCTACTACTTTGGTTGGACCTGTAGTTTGGCTCTTTAGCTCATTAGAACACGCAAGCCATTTCACCTGTTCTAGTGATTTAGAACTTCTGCAAGGTGCAGGTCCATTCGAAATGGATGCTACAGGCGTACAAACGTAAAATCTTGAAGTGTAATGTTAAGTCCTCTAAATCGTATCCACTCTGCTGGTATGATGTGAGTTATAGTTGTGGCAACTTCATTGTTTAAGCAAGCAATTTCGGTTGCTTCGATTGTTGCATGTTCTCCATTAATTCTACAATTACAGGAAAGATGTATTGAAAGAGCTGCAATTGTAATTAGCCCTCCAATGGAAAATGATTTGTTTCTACATACGACGGATGAATTCGCATACGGGTGAGTTACCACATACACGTTTGCTTTAATACGGGTGATGAATTCAGTTTCTATACCAGTATCTCTACAATGGAATGGACAGGCTTTTGATAGCTGTGATGCTGTTCGCTCGTATAATAACTGTTTAGCGCATGATATGGTAAGAGCGTTGTTATCGTATTGTTGATTTAATAAACATAAATCTTCATGAAATGAATCACATCTGGGAGTGAGTAATGTCCAGCCTGTTGATATTTGTACCATCGCAATATCATCTGTGGGAACATTTACTGAGCTTGTATATGAATTCCATGCGAAGGGTGACGTAAGGAGTTTCCTTACTGTAAGTCCACGTAGTGTCCGATGTATTAGCGGTACATGGATTCCTCCAATGCATTGTCCTTGGATATGGTGTAACGTTTTGCCTTGCTAATGGGTTTTTACTCCTATATTGCCAACTGAAAGGCACAAGGATAATTAAGGAGGATTCCTGATGATGTAAAAAGCCTAAGGTTAGTTTAGATGGAAAACGGCTCGTAGATAAGGAAGCCTCCAAAGGCTAAGCGGCTAGTCAAGTGATTTGCTCTGGGTTGGGGTCGGGGTTGGATTACGACTAAAAATATAGTGAATATGGCGCCACCGAATTTTTGAATACAATGAAGACCTAATTTTTTGTCTGTTTGTATAAGGGGAATGCGGAAACCTATGCTCAAATATCGCTGTACTAAAAATATTACGTGAACACAACCCTTACAAATTCTTACCTTCTGGCTCGATATTGATTGTTAAAGATGCACTGCTACACCTGTAATCAAATTAAACCAAGACTAGCACAGTTTGTGCAATCTGTTAATTAATTCAAAAAAGTTTATAATTACTAAGAATCAAACCTCATTCATTCCAACTAATAATCATAGACATGACCGAAATGAATTTCTATTCTCTCAAGTATCAGTTGAAAATTATTTACAAAAATTTATTTTAACAAATTTACTTCAAATAATTCGACTGTGTTAGTTATAGTTAGGAAAAATATGTACTTATATACACAATAAACCTTCTCAACACCTATATCTCACAAAAATTAGATAGTGTTGTTATTTTAACATTATAAAAATTTCGCAATGATTATTCTTGTTATTGTTCAAACTTGATTTTTAAGAATGACTAAAGGTATACTACAGATTTTTTTGTTAGCCTTCGGTAGTACTACTTAGAAACTTCACATTTAAATTGTATTTTAAAATATTTCAAGTAATAAATATTGTAGAGCAAAATGAAACATTTTAGTTATCTGAACTTAGATAATTTTATATTCAATATGATAGTTTCAATTTTGTAAGTCTTGAAAATTAACCCTTAATATACGTATGTACTGCCCTCTGTAATCTTTTCGTTTGTACTAATGAAAAATAAACGTGAAGTCTATCAGGTTTTCTTCATAAATAACAAAGTTATCCAGAGGTCAACAACATAACGAACTAGAAAATTTCCACGTCGAACAAATAAAAAAACTTACTTGTTTGTCATTCCAAATGTTACAACTTGACGTACTTAAAGAGCACTAATTACGTACCAGATGTTTATCCATCAAAAGAATAATTGCGATGTACTTGAACTATTTTCGGAATATTTAATGATAATTGAAATCTTCTTGTTACAATAATAATCAGGTTAGAGTTCTCCAAAATTACATAAATTAAATAATCTTGTTACAGAATATCAAACGAACATCACGTGTATCCACGTCAAATAATTTGCACTGCAAATTTAAATTAACAAGGGCCCTAAGGCTCGATAATACTTATTGTTGTTCAAATGCCAACCATTTTCAATTACGCCTAGTTTAATGCAAACATATTTTGTGAAACTTCGACATGTAGTGCACCAACAAAGACGATTTCATTTTAAATCGACTTTTTTTCTTCACATGGTTCCAACACCAAGCATAACAGCTTGACAATATGTTCTTATCACAAGACTTTCTTAAGCAACAGCTAATGTGAAAGTGCTGTATTCTGACCATAGAGTAACTTTCAGAGTGTTAACTTAATAGGAAAATTTGTCCGGACGCTATAAAAATGTACCTCACTTCATTATATAGATTGAAGAATGATACTATCTTTATCCATCAATATGTAAAGTGTACTGAGAGGGCGTAAAATGCAATCATAAATTTTACAGATTTCTAGATATTTTCCGGCACGCAACTGTCAGGTTGACAGCTATCGGTGTTTAGAAAGTTAAACCAGCATATAAACAAAATGGCCCCTACTGTTTAAACGTTTTTGTGTTTATATTTAACGTTTATGTTAATTTTTTCGTTTATGTTTGTTATTGTTTCGTTTATGTATATGTTATTCGTTAGTGTAGTTTCTTGTATTGAACTAAATAACAGCGCTTTAATATTTTCGCTAGAAAAGTGTGTTTAATTTTAACTGCAAGTTGTTATATTATTGAGCATTAAGAATTTTATATGAACTAACAACGTATTATCATTATAGTTGATTTGGTAAGTATATATTATCATTGATTTTACATCACTATTAAAAAGTTTGTAACTCTTGAATATTCAACTCAAGCTTGCACAGTGTTATACCTACTTGTAAGTGATTCGTATAACTTGTGAACTATTTAATAAACATGAACATCAAAAATATAACAATAACTTTTATAGAACGAGAACATATAACTCGGGTTTTAACTTGAATTATTTATATTCTACTTGAAGTCTCTGTTATTTTGTAACATGTCATTACTGAAAAACAAAACTATATATATATATATATATATATATATATATATATATAAAAACGGAGATCTATGTTTTTGACTTGAAGGCGCAGGCGTTTAGATTTTGATTTCCAACATTCCCCTTTAAAATTTAAACAATTTTAGGTTGAAAGAACCTATGGTTGCATAAGGATTCCTGTTAAGCTAGTCCTATTAAGTTCCTTATGTAATGAAGACGGTTTCTTTCCAACGGCTTCGTTAGTCCATCAGCTGCTTGATCCTTAGTCGGTATGTAGCTGACTTTCACTTGACCTTGTTGAACGTAATCACGAACTAGTAGATAGCGTATCTCAATATGCTTAGTGCTTCTGTGCAATTCGGGATTGTGTATCACTTTGATAGCACTTTGGTTGTCGACGTTGATAATCGGCGTTTCAGTGTTACCAATAACTTCAGAAAATAATCTGTTGATCCACACAGCATGTTTGGATGCTTCATTGCATGCGACTAGTTCGGCTTCCATAGTAGACTGAGCAATGTTCGTTTGTCGTTTGCTCATCCATGAGATGGCAGCACCACCGTACTTGAACATAGTGCCTGTCGTAGACTTTCGATCAGCACTACTGGCAAAATCAGCGTCACTGAACATTTCCAACTGATTATGGTTACGATGGTAGACAAGTTTCAGTTCTTTTGTACCTGCTAGATAGCGTAATATTCGCTTGACGCCAGACCAATCTTCTTCTGTTGGATTAGATGCGAATTTAGCCCAGTAATTTACAGCGAACGTGATGTCAGGACGGGACGCGTGAGCTAGGTACATCAGACTTCCGAGGACTTTGCGGTAGGGGGCTTGCGTAGGTTTGGAATTAGGATTTCGGTTTAAACTGCATTTTTCGATAGGGGTTGATACGGGATTGCAATTTAACATTCCAAAATTAGTTAACATTCGTTCGATGTATCCCTTTTGATCGATTGAGATTGATTCGTCCTGTTGATTTATCGAGAGACCGCGGTAGCTGGTACATTCACTTGTAGTTACTTTGAAGTTGGTTTTCAATTCGTTTATAAACTTCAGAGTGATTTCATTCGAGGTTGATATGACCAGGCCGTCATCAACATAGATTGCAACAAACAATCTTTCATCTTGGAATTCTCCAATAAATAGACACGGGTCTGCAAAGCTTGGTTTTAAACCATATTTCTTCAATACTCGTGTGAATTTCTCATTCCAACAGCGAGGAGCTTGCTTCAAACCATACAGGCTTTTCTTCAGTAAGCAGACTCTGTCGGTTTTGTCATGATATCCTTCGGGTTGCTCCATGTAGATTTCTTCTTGAAGATCGCCGTATAGGAATGCGGTCGTTACATCAAATTGGTGTAAAGTGTAGCCTTGAACAGCAGCAATACTGATTAAAGAGCGAATGGTATCAAGTCGGGCAACGGACTGAACGTTTCTTCGTAGTCTATTCCATATCGTTGAGTAAAGCCCTTTGCGACAAGTCGTGCTTTATAACGTTCAACGGTTCCATCGGCTTGGTGTTTAATTCGAAAAAACCACCGATTTTTAATTATTTTGCGATCTTTTGGAGGTTTGACTAATGACCAGGTATTGTTTTCCGCAAGTGATTTCATTTCGCTGGTCATTGCTTGCTTCCACTGATCAGCTTCATCGCCATTCATTGCTTCGTTGTAGTTGGTTGGTTCAACGTTACATAGGTACTGAACCTCGGGTTCATGCACATCATCGTTTGATTCATCAAGCCTGTAACGTATCGGTCGTTTAATCTTTGACCTATCGCGAAGAGACATTTTAGTTTCGATTGACTCTTCTTTTTCTTCTTCGAAGCTTGATTCGGGATTCGTGATCGATTCGTTGTCACCAACACTAACTCTTGATTCAAAATCATCTACTTCGTTTTTGACTTGATTTGGAACGGATTTTCGATTATTTAGTAAAGTCCATTTTAAAATTAACTCCCCCTGGAACTTTACGTCCTTCGAAATACGGATTGACTTGCGTGACGGTATGTATACTCTGTAGCCATCTTTATCGTTGTTGTAGCCAATAAGTATACCTTTTCGGATTTTGGATCCCATTTCTTGCGTAGTTGATCGGGAATGTGAACATAGCATTCGGTACCGAAAATTTTGAGATGCTCGAACGGCGCTTTACGATTAAACCAGAGTTCAAACGGGGTTTTGTCCTTCACTTGAGTTGGACCTGTACGGTTTAATACGTAGACAGCTGTGTTGCAAGCTTCGGCCCAGAGTCGTTTAGACATATCTTTAGCGTGTAGCATCGAGCGGGCAGCTTCACATATGGTTCGATTTTCACGTTCGGCGGATCCATTTTGTTGCGGGGTATAGCTTGCGGTCATTCGAAATTAAATACCGTTGTTTTCGAGTAGCTTCTTGTATTGTTCGTTGTTGTATTCCGTACCACCATCGGACAGCATAGTTTTAATTACGTGACCACTAGTTTTGGCGAACTGAATAAAGATTCGGGTTTTCTCAACAACTTCCGATTTGTGCTTGATGAAGTATAGAGTGCGAAATTTCGAGTAGTCATCTTTGAATTCGACGTAGTACCGTGATCCATTCATAGATGGCTCGGGCATTGGCCACAAACATCAGTACTAATTATTTCACCAACCTTGTTAGCGCGTACTGATCGAGTTTTGTAGCTTTCGCGATGATGTTTTCCGTAAATGCAACCTTCACAGAATTCATAATCATCTTCAACTTTGATGCCTTCAAGGTTTAGAAACTTCTTTACGTGTTTCTTGCTTTGATGTGCGAGTCGTTCGTGCCATAATTGAAGTTGCTGAACTTCGGTCAGCAGTAGGCTTTCGTGTTCGGGTTTAATTTTCGAATTACCTGACGGCTTCAAGATTCGTAAATTTAGCTCGTAGATTCCGTCTCTAATTTTGCCAGTCATACAGGTTACATTGTTCGTTTTGAATTCGCAGAATTCTCCTTTGAGGCTAATTTCGTGACCTCTACGAGTTACTGCACTGCCGGATATAATATTTCGGGTAATATCTGGGACGTACCATGCATCGGTGATTGTACGTTTGTAGGTTTTATTTCCTACTTTGCAGCTAATATTAATGTCACCTTTGGCAAATGCGTGAATGATTCTTGAATCGCCGAGTCGAATACGGCCGGGGCGGGTAAGAGTTCAAGTCGTTGGAATGCTTCGCGGTTGTTGCATAAATGGCGTGATGCACCTGAGTCGAATATCCAACTATTTCGGGTTCTCTCTTGTTCGGTTTCAGATTTGCTTGAACGCGTGTCACTGTCACTTGACATCTGACATAATGTAGATTCAGTGAACGTACATTCAGCCGTAAATGCATTATTGTCACAGTCTTCGGCGTAAGATAAACGTTCATTGCTTGCGACGTTTTTCTTGGATAAGTATTCTGCAAACTTCTTCTTGCCTTTCGGGTCTTTGCAGTCTCTTAAAATGTGACCAAAACGATTGCATCCATGGCATTGAATGCTTGAGCTTGAACGGGAACTTGATGCTTGTGTGTGCGGGTTGAACTTTTGCCTCGAGTTAACCTTTTGTTGAGGCTTATTTTCGTACTTTCTATCCGTGTTGCCATTTAACGATTTGGCAATTAGGGCGTCGTGACTTTCAGCACTGCTTCCAGTCCGGTTTTGAAGAGCAATTTCCCTTAGGCAGAGACCTTCTTTCAGCCTTCGGACATTTTGTTCTTCTTTCGGGGTAGATGCCCACATATTTCTAAATTCGAGGTACTCGCTTGACAGTGTGTTCAGTATACGATTGATAACGAGCGTTTGAATAACCTCCTTCGTTGACATTTGTTCGACCTCATTTTCAATTTCCTTACAGATACTTTCAAGATGGTGGACGTGAGCGGCAATATCGTGATCGGGGTTTTTCGAGTAACTGAAAAATTTCGTGTACAGCACATCGAGACGTTCACCACTTCTTTGTTCAAACGTGGAATTAAGTTTGTCCCACATTTCGTAAGCCGATTCACAAGTAGATAGCATGGTTTTTAGATCTGAATTTACTGACGTTCGAATTGCTAATTGAGCAGTAAAATCATTTTCCTCATACTCATCTTTTAGCTTTTGAAAAGCGGCTTCGTTACCACCTTCTGCGAGAACAGGAACCTTGCTTCTGTAAGTAACTTGAACGGTATTATGGAGACGTTTGCACTTTAGCAGCAGTACCATGTCCGTTTTCCATTCGGTCCAATTTTCTTTGCCTTGCAAAGCGGGTATTCTTAATTTGTCCATATTCATGGTCTATTAATCGGTCACCAGTCACAGAATAGTTTCGAGAGCTTGCGTGGTGTTCTAGTGTCACCACCGGGATTAAAAACGTGTGCTTTAAACAGCGAATAAACTTTCTTGACGGCGAACTTCGTTACAGCCAACGGAGGTTTACTTGTCGAGCAAACTGTAGTCGAGATGAATCACTTTCGGGTAGACTTCGAGATTCGTGGTAAAACACATGCAGCTGGGCCCATAACCTCTTGAATATTCAACTCAAGCTTGCACAGTGTTATACCTACTTGTAAGTGATTCGTATAACTTGTGAACTATTTAATAAACATGAACATCAAAAATATAACAATAACTTTTATAGAACGAGAACATATAACTCGGGTTTTAACTTGAATTATTTATATTCTACTTGAAGTCTCTGTTATTTTGTAACATGTCATTACTGAAAAACAAAACTATATATATATATAAAAAACGGAGATCTATGTTTTTGACTTGAAGGCGCAGGCGTTTAGATTTTGATTTCCAACAGTAACCCTTTACTAAATTTGGAATTTTTGGTGAACGGTTAGACACCTAAACCATATAATGTTATTCATTCTAACTATTGCTTGTTTTTAAATATAAATTTGTCAAATATGCTATAATTTTTAAAATGTGTATATGTCTTTACAGATTAATTTTATATAATGGTTTTCTGTTTGGTGTGTGGAAATTCTGACACAGAAGTCGAGCTCATGCATAATTTCCCTCAAAATCTCGAAAAGTGAGTGTTTTCGTATTTAAATCGCTATATATAAGTAGTTGAATTCTTTTGTAGATCGAAATTGTGGCTGGAAGCAGTAGGCATACACTATAATGGGGACTCATTATACACCTCTTTTATTTTAAGCCAACACTTCATAAATCCTTTATTATATCTGCAATAACAAAATCTATCTGTCGTATTGGTATCCCTTGGTTCTGTACTCGACGCAATCGTTCACATCAACATGCAAAGAAAAATTCCACAGCGCTAGCACGTAAATTAAAAAAATTCTAAAATTTGCGATTTAAATATTGATTCATTTCTGTGTAGAAACTGTGCTCTTTTATTAGTTATCTATGACGCTAAAGCTAAAATACATTAAGAAACGTAAGGGAGTGACCAACTGTTTATAAGCATGTAATTTATATTATAAAATGTAGAATTATATTATATCATTCGCTGTTTTGCAAATTGTGTCTTTTAAAAAATCGCTTTGCATTAAAATATACAATGAAGACCACGTAGAATTATTTTTAATAAGTTTGTTCAACGCTAAGAGTTTATCATTTGTAGTGTTAAAATTGACTGAGTAAAGTTGAAGGCAACAAATTGTTGAAACGTTAGATACAACTCGAGACCAAATCACCATATGTAAAATTTTAATAATTAATATAAAAGGAAAATTTTACATTGCATGGTGATTTGATCTTGAGTTGTATTTGAAGTCTTAAATAGATTACAGTATTTGAAATTCCCGCCAAATTCCGCGCCTAATAATTTGAATTAAAGCGTTTCCCGCCACCTCCTCACACCGACATTTGTGGCGCCCCCTCAGTACACTTTGAAACTGTGTAAGAAAGATGAAAGTATATAAAAATTGCTATCTCTGCCTCTCTCGCAGCGGATAAAAAATTAACATTAAGTTGACTCTCTGAAAGTTACTCTATGATTCTGACGTATCTTACCGCTTGACAACAGTTACAACGATCTTTATAATTATCTTATAATGACGCTTGTAGATGGTATTTTATGTCACCGCTCAACTTGTAATTTATGCTCGCGGTTTTAAAGCTTATGTTAGATTAAACAACATGTAATAAATATAACGTAAAAATGTGTAGAGATATTAGGTTTGAATTGACCTTCTATAAAAATAGTAACAAATATTCGTCAAAATATTGCGGGAAAATAAACTTGTTACAATGGTGCATTCCGTAAGTAGTATACAATAAAATGAATCTAAACATAAATAACATTAGTCTCTTATTTCTAGTTTTGTACACATTTCGGTGATGCGTTTTTTATGTGGGAAAAATGATTTGTTATATAAAATATATATATATATATATAAATAATTAATTTTATACAAGATTTCTAAGTGTATTTCATTACTATCTCATTACTATACTAAATGTAAAATCATTTTCCGAAAAGTGTATATTTAATCTTTTAAGTTATTTTGTGTTTGCATTAGAAGAATAATTGTGAATAAACAAAATGATAAAACAAAAGTGATTGTGTATTGCTAATGTGTTCGCAATTTCTCTTTATGTTAGATTAAATGGATTTGCTCATTTATGAACTATTAGGTAATGAATAGTGGATGTGGATTTTGATCCCAACAAAATTATAGTATGGACCTGAGACGCATAATTATGCGTTAAGCATTCGTTGATAGTATACTCCAGATTTGACAGTAACTTTACTAGGGTTACTATCCATGCCGAGCATTGGGTTGGCTAGGCCCGAGAATTAAAATCAAAGTAATGACAGTTAATAAAATTAAAGTGCAACATTTTAAGAATGAAAACAGTTAATTTAAATTTAAGTTTCACTAAACTTTATGAGGATTTCTTGTTCAAATTACATTATTACAAACGGGCTGGGGTAGCACTCAAAATTTGACAAGAAACGTTTTCATGTAGTTATGGTGCTAGGTGTGGTTATGACCAACATGAACCATAAAAATACCTCAAAATCATCATATAAACATCATATACATATAAATAAAATCCGTGCTCCCTACGGATATCGGTATCGATCTGCCAGCAAATGGCCTGAAACAGACTTATCAGAAATGATTAGTTTAAAAGTTCATAATAGTAGTTAGGTTAAAACTATAAAATTTAATGCAGAGCTGCCTTGAAAAATGAAGAAAAAATAATGTGAAAATCTACGTTTTGAACATTTAAACTCGGTACTTGGTTGCAACCTGGAAGTCTCCCCTTACAATGAGTTCTTAAAAATAACATAATAACATCATAATACATCATAAGTACTCACTTGGTACTATCACACAATATAAATAAACATATACATACGGTTTTCATGGTTTGTTGAAGTCACTGCTCTATAATGTGGTGATAAGTTGCTTCCTAAGCTGTGTCGTTTCCAAATTTTCGGGTACGATACATATCCAATTGTGTGTTGTTGGTTTCCTATGGATCGTTTTTCTTCCTCGTAAAACAATTCTTACCTATGTTTTATTTTCTGCTGAACCAAATGGTTTGTTGAAAAACAAACATTTATTTTCTAATTTAAAATTGAGAAATAAAATTTTAATGTCATAAAAATTCATTCATCATTCATTAGGTCTTCAGTCCTGGAACTGGTTAGACGCGCACCATCAATGTTTCCTATTCTGAACTAACCTACAGATTTACCTGAAATTTGCACTGTCTGCATCTATCACAATCTGATCTAGGTCTACATCTACCTCTCTTTTCCTATCTCTGCTTGTAATATATCCCATACTATTCCCCAAAAATGCCTTAGAACGTATTCTGCCTTTCTATTTCTCTTATATTTTTCCCCAGATATCCTTGTTCCCCTACTATTTCTATAACCTATTTGTTATTATCTTTGTCTGTCCAAGCTATCGTCCTCATACATCTGAAGCACAGCATTTCAAAAGGCTGCTACCGTTTTTCTGTCTGCGTTTCAGACTTCCCGTATTTCATAGGCATACTGTACTGTGCTCCACACATATGCTTTCAACAATTTTCTTCTTGTTCTATGTTTGTTGTCTTTTCTCATAGGCGCTGTTCTTTCTTGTTAGATGCAGTTCGGTTATCTTATATTGTTTTACAATTATATACCCTATTTCTCTGACCTTCAGTTGTTGTGAAAAGAGGTAAGCAGCCTGTGGCTGCCAAGTTCCCCTAACACTTAACCATTTAACGATTTAATATATTTTCCAATATATCTTTTCGCACAGTCCTCATTAGTTGCAGATATTTCGCAACCAACAACTAGTTGTTTATACTAATCATCAGATTTATCTGCGCTTATTATTTCGTCATTAAGTTTTCCCTCTCAAAACTGGTTGAACACGTACCTGCTCTTATTTATATTCTGAACTAGCCTACATAGTTCCCTGAAATCCTCACACAGCATGTGTATACAGCTCGTTCCCCTTCTATTGTTTTCTAATTTTATGCCCTATTCACCGAGATTCAGTGAAGGGGGTTAAGCAACCTGTGGCTACCAAGATCCCCCAACACTTAGACATTTGCCGAAGTAATGGTTTTCCAGTAAATCCTTTCACACACTTAACATTATTCGAGAATATTGCCCAACCAATTCTTGTAGTTACTTATAATACTCATCATGTTTAAGCACAGTTATTTTTTCGTCATTAGTTTATCCATCTTGGGATTGGTTGGATGCGTACCTCCATTGATTTCTATTTTGGGCTAGCCTACAAACCCTTACAGTCTACATCTTTTACTATCTGTGTGCAGTAGTCTAACATAGGTCTGACTCTTCTTCTCTTTTTTCCTCTGCTTCTAATATATTCCGCACTATTCCCTCATGCCATAGTATGTGGCCTATCATCCTATCTCTCCTATTTTTTACCGTTTCCCACATATTTCTTTCTTCCCCTACCATTTTTAGTACCTCTTCGTTCTTAACTTTGTCTGTCCATGATATCTTCATCATACGTCTGTAGCACCATATTTCAAAGGCTTCTACCTTTTTCTTGTCCGCTTCTCCTACTGTCCAGGCTTCACAGCCGTACAGTGCTGTGCTCCACACATATGTTTTAAGCAATCTTTTTTTTTGTTTCTATGTTTGTGGTCTTTGAGCACAGTAGTTGCTTTTTCTTGTTAAATGTTATGCTAATCTTTGTTTTACATCTTTTGTGCTTTTCCCATCTTGCGTTATTTGGTTTCCTAGGTAGCAGAAATTCTTAACCTCTTGTAAGTTCGTGTTACATACTTGTATACTTGTTTTTGATTTATTTTCCCCACCTTTGCATACTAGAACTTTAGTTTTAATTTTGTTAATTTTCATACCGTATCTCTCTGTTAGAACCGTTTCCATTTCATTAAGAGCAGCTTCTAACTCTTCCTTGCTAGACGCTAATACCGCTATATCATCTGCAAATCTAAGCATATCAATTTTTGTCCTTGCATAGTAATTCCAAATGTCTTCCTGCATTTGGCAGTATTCATTGCCTCTTCTATGTACAAGTTAAAAATCAATGGGGATAGTGCACATCCCTCTCTCACCCCTTTCCTAATGTTTACTTCTCTACGTTCCTGCTCTAATTCTATTACTGCTGTTTGCTCTTTGTATAAGCTATGTACTATTCGTCTATCCCTATAACTCATTCCAATCTTTTGAGTATTTCAAACATTTTTTTCCATTATACATTGTCGAATGCTTTTTCCAGATCTACAAACCCTATATACACGCTTTTCCCTTTTTCTATTGTTTTCTCCATTATCACTCTTAGAGCTAAAATAGCCTCCCGTGTTCCCCTGTTTTGCCTAAACCCAAATTGGTCTTCTCCTAGTATTTCTTCCGCCCGTTTTTCCATTCATCTTTGCACAATTCTAGTTAATATTTTTGACACGTGTGCTGTCAAACTTATTGTTCGAAAATTTTCACATCTATCTGCGCCTTTCTTTTTTTGGTATAGTAACTATACCAACGTTTCAAATCTTTGGTTACCTTGCCTGTCTCATACATATAGCTTACAAGTTGGAAGAGACGTTCTGTTACTGCTTGTCCAGCGGCTTTTAGAGTTTCTGCTTACACCTTATCTGTACCCGGCGCCTCACCATTTTTCAGACTCTTTAATGCTAATTCAAACTCATCTCTAAGTATAGGATATCCCAAGTCATCATTTTCAATGTCTGATTCCTGCTCTAATGCAGTTAGTTCCTCTCCTGCATATAAATTCCCTATATATTCTTGCCATCTACCCACTTTCTCTACGTTTTCTATGATCACGTTTCCTTGTACGTCCCTTATATTTTTGCTATACGGTTTTATATACCTAAAATTCATTCTAATTAATTTGTATACTTCGTCTGTCTTTCCTATTTCCATCTTCGTTTGTACCTCTTTGCCCTTTTCATCAATTCATTGTTCTATAGCTTTCCTGCATTTTCAAATAATTTCCCATTTTATGGCTTTGTATCTCTGTTTTCCTGTTTCGTCTGATTTATTTTTGTATTTTCGTCTTTTTTCTATTAAATTAAGAATATCCTTTGTTATCCATGGTTTCTTATTTTCTTTTTGTGTATACTTCAGAATATCTCTGGCCGCCATGTCTAGACTGGATTTAATGTTATTCCATTCTGCTTCTACTTCCTTAGTATCAGATATTTTCCCGATATCTTTGAGCAATTTATTTGACTTTTTTCGAATCTTTCTTGAATATCTTTATCTTTTAGTTTCTCTAAGTCCAAGTGCTTTTTTCTGTTTCTTTTTTTCACATTCTTAAATTTAAGTGCGGACTTCATAATTACGATGTTGTGGTCAGTATCTATATCTGCTTCTGGATAGCTTCTACAGTCTTTTACTTGATTCCTAAACCGTTGTCTAACAAGAATGTAATCTATTTGATATCTTCCTATATCTCCTGGCATCTTTCGCGTATATCGTCTTCTAGCATGATGTTGAAATAATGTGTTTGTGATGATTAAATTGTTCTTGTCGCAAAATTCTACCAGCCTATTTCCCCTGTCGTTTCTCGTGCCGAAACCAAATAAACCTACTACCGCTCCTTCCCTACCCTCACCTACCACGGCATTAAAATCTCCCGTAATTATTAAATTTTTATGTCCTTTTACGTATCGTAATTTGTCTTCGATATCTTTGTAGATGGCTTCTACCTCTTCGTCACGAAAACGTGTATTATTACTGTGCTTACCGGTTTAGATTCTAATCTAACCATGAGTACTCTTTCGTTCCTTTGTAACTAATTTTCTACACAGTATCCTATCTTTTTCCGCATAACTATCCCCACACCCAAATTTCCTTCCTCTGCTCCTGTATGAATTACCTTGAAGTTTCCACTCCAAAAATCCCCCGCCTCTGGCCACCGAACTTCGCTGATCCCTACTATGTCTAGTGATAACCTATTCATTTTGATTTTTAGGTTCTCCAGCTTACCTACTTGCTTCATGCTTCTAACATTCCACGCTCCGACTCGCAGAATGTTCCCGACTGTTATTTTTAACTTTCCGATCGCATCCTCCGAAGTAGTCGCCTCCCGGAGATCCGAATGGGGGACTATTTTAACTCCGGAATCTTTTACCCCAGAGAATGCCATCATGTTTGTAGCAATTTAAGTACGCGGTGTACTTGGGAGATAATGTGATGGTTTCCCGTTGCCTTCCACATCGTGGTAGTGTGTCTTAGACTGCCATACCGACCCCTATGGTCTCTGCCAATCTAAGTACTGAAAGAGCCGCTGCCCTCTTTCGGAGACCTGTCTTAGTCTGGTTCCTCACTAACGACCCTACCTACTACTTTGGTTGGACCTGTAGTTTAGCTCTTTAGCTCATTAGAACACGTAAGCCATTTTACCTGTTCTAGTAATTTAGAACTTCGGCAAGGTGCAGGTCCATTTGAAATGGGTCATAAAAATAATCTACAAAAATTTACTGAAAAAAAATATCGATGCTTTTATAGCTCTTTCATAATTGAAACGAATGCGGTGCTCTGATAACCAATTTTCATAATCTTTCTTTATTATACAATATTTATTTTACTACTCGAACCAGAAATAATTAAGTACCTCTGTGTACTCATATACCCGTATATACTCATATACTCTTTGTTAATAGATATAAGTATTAGTGAACGCAGTGTCTAGTTCATTTTACTATGTGTGTGTTGTGGCAATGCAAATCTTAACTACGATCCCCAAACCTCTCTGAAGCTAAACCCCTTTTGCAACATTTGGTGGAGGCGCTACAAAACGCATCCGTAACAATACTACAATGCTAAACGACGTTTATTTTCGTTAGAACGGAAGTTAGCATTTAATTCAGATTTACGTGTCCAATATAACGCCTTCATGAAGGATTGCCTAGATTCGAGGCATATGACTTTGATGGACTGTGCCCTAGTGGGCAACGATCATTACTTCATACCACATCATGCTGTCTTTAAGCAAGAAGGTGATAAATCTAAAATTAGAGTTGTTTTAACACCTCTGCTAAGACCAAGAATGATCTTTCACTTAACGACACCCAATTGGCTGGGCTCCGTCTTCAAGGTAATATTGCTTCAATTCTATTACGATTTCGAACACATCCGTATATTTTTGTATGCGATATTCGACAAATGTATCGCCAAATCTTGATTGATCCAAAGCATCAACGATTCCAGCTAATTTCACACCTTCACGATGCAACTGCTATCGAGGGTATCACATGGAGCTTTAACCCTCCCCCCTAGCGCCCCACACTTTGGCGGTCTCTGGGAAAGCGGTGTTGAGTCCGTTAAAACCCACCTCTCCCGGGTCATCGGTGATTAAATTTTAAGCTTTGATGCGCTCTGCACATTGTTAGCGCAAATAAATTCTTTGCGCAATTCTAGGCCACTTTGTGCATTAAGCTCTGACGCAAATAATCTTCAATGCCTTACTCCAGGCCATTTTTTAACATTAGAACCTCTCACAGCTCCTCCGGAGGAGAATCTAACCAAGATCAAGCTTTTATTATAAAAGCGCTGGAAATTACTCCAAGGCCCACCAGGCTTACTGGTCACGTTGGAGTCACGAGTATCTTCATACTCTCATTTATCGTTCCAAATGTAACACCTCCCACTCTAATACAATCGCCATAGGCTCTATAGTTTTAATTAAGGATGACCTACTTCCACCATTAAGCTGAAAGCTAGGTCATATTATAACTCTTTTTCCAGGAAAGGATGGCACAGTCCGTGCTGCTGAGGTCAAAACCTCTAAGGGCTCTCTCGTTCGACCCCTAGTCAAGTTTTGTCCTCTGCCCATTGCTTAACTTCCTATACGTTTGTCCCTTTCCTTCCTTATCTCATTACATTTTTTTTGTGAGTAGCCCTCCCTCTCTCTCTCTCCATCTCTATCTCCCTCTCTCTATTCCTTCTTCTTTCTCTTATAATAAACCCTTTTTTTTGTTTGTTTCAATTACCGTTCCCATCTCCCTAAATTCCCTGAATTTGGTGGGCGGTATGTTCCGTCACGTTATAGACAATTTAATTTAAGACAACGGGACGAATCGTGTGTGTAAGTAAAAACAGTTGACATTAAGTGTGAACAACTAAAATTCAAGAGTTGAGTTGCTTTTGTGCCGTTGCAAAATAACACACGAAGAGTGCGCAGTGGAGAACCCGAATACGGATTCAGGTATGTGCTTTATTGCATAGAACTATGTTTTACGTTAATTGACAGACATTGATATCTCTTGTTATTAATGCCTTAATTAATGTGGTCCTCACCTATGTTAACAAAAAAATTTCAATAATCATCTATTTATCTCCCATCAATGTTCAAGACATTTCCAATCATTTCAAGATTTTGGCACATAGCTCAGACTTTTGTACCAAAGTTCAGCCGGACCCTTTTATTTATTGATTGTTAAATGACAGATACTAATATCACTCCAATTATATATAGATGCGTACCCATCGATCTTAGCAATCCAGTTATCAACATCGTGTACCAATGGGTTAAATTCTTAATGTCAGCATCTCGTACTGACATACCAAAGTGCGGCCTCTGCACATTCTTAGGTAAATTAACTATCTCTATC
This sequence comes from Platerodrilus igneus, assembly GCA_036346225.1. NCBI lineage: Eukaryota > Metazoa > Arthropoda > Insecta > Coleoptera > Lycidae > Platerodrilus > Platerodrilus igneus. The sequence continues at coordinate 8,311,708 of JARFIW010001303.1, forward strand.
AAACCTGAATTCACAGACTGCAATTCAGGGGTGAATGAGCGGTTATTTTCATCTAGATCATCAGGTATCCTCCTTTTACTATATTCTTCAGAACTAAACGAGGTCTCACCACTATAAGAAGCACGTCGATGCTTACTGAGATTACTCACAATTGTTGCACAATGGCTTTTACTCAGGTTAAACTTGTATATGGTGGAAATCCCAATCTAATAATAAATTAATAACGACTAATAATTATTCAAGTAAATAACTTTATTCTAGGTCTAAAAATAACACACATCAACTTGACATTTTTAAAATTAATTGCTTGACTTTTCCCTCCTTAAACAATAGTTCCTCGTATTTTATCGTAACCTAGCGACCGGCTACTCAATACCATGGCGATATCATCTACCAGGGTCCATGCAGTGATGGCTGTGGTCACCAACACAAGAGGCCGCGAACAATAATTAGAATTGTCGAAATTACGAACGGTTGGACGACGGCAATAAATGAATATTTTATCGAATTTTTTCTTTCATGCACAGCCCATACTTTGAACTTGCTGTTAGGTGATATGACTCAATCCCTTCCAAAAGCTACGACTTTCTTGAGTACAGTTCAACGATTCTGCACCATTTTTGCAACATCAAATGAATATTAGACCACCTTAAGAAACGTCCTCCCGACATTACTCTCAAGCCATTATCATTACATGTGATTTTCCAATGCTCCACCCGAAGGTACTACATTGGCCAGGAGGCGAGTTTTTTTTACCTGGAATATTTCGAATTTTGCCGAACCCTTGCTGTTCCAAGCAAGGTAGGGATCTTTAACGTGCGTGACAACACTCACACACGGGACCTCCATTTTACCTCTCATCCGAACGAGGGTGTATTTTTGTGAAAAATGCTCGCCTAACATTTTTCAAGCGAACCGTGTCGGGATTCGAACCCGGGACCTTGGGCGTAGTAGTCACACACATACCACTACGCCACGGAGCCGCCTCTCAAGCCATTATCAGCAACACATTAGAAATGTAGGGTCCAAGCAGAGCAACCAATACTGAAACCAATATTGAAAACATATGTGATGCTTTAGAAGAAATGAGCGAATCATCGAAAGGCCTGTTGATCAGAAGTGAAGCCACCTTATTGTGTGAACATGAGATAAATTTTGAATTTGTATTATCTTCTGTAACATGATATGAACTTCTTGTCACTGTGGATAAAGTCAGCAAATCAATTCAGAGTAGTTTCATCGACGTTAGTGAGTTTGTCTCGCTACTGAAGAATTTAGAAAATTATTTTTAAACGTATCGGTATAGTTTCAACTCAGCTATGGAAACAGCTACCATGATTTGCGAAGAAAGTGAAATATTCATTGGCGCAACGTTCACCCCCGCAGGCTCCGCGGCAACTACAGAAGGGTCCTGCGACAACTACAGATTTATCTTAGCCACCACTAAATAGCTTCAGAATTTAATTTAATATTTATTCCTGGGAGAGGGCATCGTTTTGAGTTACGCCACTGGAAATATTGCCCGAATTCAGGACAACCAGAAATCGCAAGAAGCGCCGATTTGACTACGCGGGAGAAGATACAGTAACAAATGACGGGAAATTTTTATGCTTCAAAGATTGTTTCCTTCCAATTGTTGATCATGTTAAACAAATTGAACATCACACGAATTATTTTGGATTTATGTACATCAGAAATCTGAACGAGATGTCAGACGACGTATTGATGAAATATTGTGACTATTTAGATACGCGCTTGATGATGAAAGAGATATAAATGGAGATGATTAATTCTCAGAATTAAGAATATTCTCTCTTCTTGTGAAAAGTTGATACATAAAAACGTCATTAGAATGTTGAACCTAGGTGAGAAGACAAAAACAGCATTTCCGAATATTGGTATAGCTCTACGAATTTTACTGACGCTGTCCGTTGTAACATTATTTTGTAATGTTAACGATTAAACAAATTAATTAATTAAAAATTCAGTAACTTGAATAAAGTATAAACAAAAATTTACACCAATAAATCACCTCATTTTATTTAGGATCCTTTATAATAAAAGACCACATTTACCGATAGCTTCGGGCTAGTAAATTCCAGCGGCAGGTCATCATTTAAAGCTCTAGACCCCATCGTAAGTCAAATACAATAAACCTTTTAAAATGTATAGTACCTTTTAGCGTAAATAAAGGAAAACCAATTTCAGTTTGAAAAGCTTAACACTTTCGTTGATTTACAGCGGATTATAGGAAACAAAACATTATAATAGCGGACACTATTTCCAATTTGATTTGTTCAAATATTACAAGTAATCTTAAGTAGTCTGGAGACATCCATTGTATTTCAAATCCATTTCGGCTCAAGTAGGTTAGCCGGTCTTTGTTAATGCCAGACTACGGCCGCCATAGGTAGATTCCACATTGCCATATTTAAGTAATTCGTAGAAAGTAAAAGATAATTTAAACCCGTGTGAGAATAATTGCTTCCGTGATTCTCATCTAAAAATGGGTTGGATTTGGTTTCTGAAATCTTGTTTTGTGGGAGGTTCAGTTCACTCATTGGATAACAGAAAATGCCGTACGTATTTATTACGGTAGGAATTTAATCTATATAACTCAAGGCTTAGCCAAAAGACGGGGAGTTCTTCCAATGGGGCCGACCGTGGTCAAGAAGTAGAGAGAAACGTAGTTTTGCAGGTAGCGTTCTCTGGCATGACTTAGAATATTCCACTTCGTATCACGTTAGTAAAAAAATTAGAAAGAAGTGTTACTCTTCCAGTTTCGCGAGGGTTATGCCCATATGTTCGCGGATTTATAGTGATGCAAGATAAATATTTAAAAAGCTTGTAGGCGTGTGACGCAGCAAGTAAGTGATATTGTCAAAAATTCTGCCGAGTTCGTGTGCCAGTCAATTTTCTTAAACATTACAAACAGAAGCAACAAGCGAGATTCTCTTCCCAAATTTAAGAACTGCTCTACGTTGGAAAACAAACCCTCAAATAATGGACAATCTTTAGTAAGTAAGTTTTTATAGTTAAGTAGCATGACCAATTTTTAGTTAGTTTATTTGTTAGGACGTTTTGGCCATAAACCGTAGGATTAATTTAGTGTACGATTTGTAATATAAGTTTCTTTCATATACAAGTGTTTGCTAACTACTTATGTACACAAAATTTTCATAAATTCCATAGTCACCTATTCACTTAAATTTATAAACTAAAATCAATGCATGTAAGAGGTTCACATTTATTGCTCTGTGAATTAAATAGTTTTGTTTGCCGTTGATTAAGTCAATAGTTTTTCTTATTTTTTTATATATAAGTAGTAAAAAGTGAGGAATTGATTAAAAGAAACAATTGTCCTCCTTGGGATGACAAGTCTCTTAAGGTTTTGTACGAACATTTGGACATTCTCGACTTGTCTGGCGCCCTTGGCAATTGTCATTAAGCCACAATATTTTATGAAAGGTAAGTGCCACATTTTTGTAGTATATTATAAATTAATTTAACCCTTTTTTCAAAATTTCAACCCTCTATATGATCCACGACCTCCCCCTATCTAGTGCCGGAGAACCCCCTTTAAATTTTGTTTTACAGGCCGCCCCCATTTTATAATTTGACTGGAAAAGATAATAATCTATAGGAACACTGTGGCACGATTTAAATAAAATTAAATAAAAACCCTTAACCACAAAAAATATTTAAATTACTAGATACGTATTTCGACCACTATGTGGTCATCATCAGTAGGAAAAAAAAAAATTAGCTGTTGTTCTGGAACACTTCAGAGGATATTCTCCTCACCACTTAGGCTGAAGTGAACCTTTCCAACCTATAATTTACTATATTGTTGCTTTAAACACTATCGAGGATATTCTCCTCACCCGCAGGCTAGTGTTCTCAACAACAAACAAGTGAATTGTGACATTATAACTTAAATCTACTTAATTTATACTAATTCTAAATCTACTGAAGCGGAACCAACTAATCTTGTTTTCTCATTGGTTGTTGACCAATAGGAAAGCAAAGCAGATGACTCTATTGGCCCTTTATCGGTGTTTAAGAGGGTCCTTTATGTTTAACAATTTTAATTGATTCATAGGCATTTAAGGAGGAAAACGTTGGTACCGCTTTTAACAATTTAACATTTTCTAGTTTAACGGGTGGCTGGTTTCAAATATATGTTTGGCGACCTGAGACCTTTCATATTTACCATATTTGAAGTGAGCAATGTGTTCTTTAAATCTTGTTGTTATATTCCTCTTGGTCTGACCAATATATTTTGAAAACACCCTGGCCCTGCACAACTAATTTCATAAATCCCCGACTTTTGCAATTTTTCCACCTTGTCTTTTGGATTACCTAGCAAATCTTTAATTTTATTAGTATTAGTGAAAGCAATTTTGAAATTATACTGTTTGAATATTTTATCAAGACCCTTTGTGGTTTTGTGAAACGGAAGTTTAACATATTTAACATTATCGTTAGAGGTGGTTGATTGCAAAGTCGTTGATTTACGGATGTTTATCCTATTTTACACTTTCTAAAATATTATCTATAATATCAGAAGAGAAACCATTGTAATTCGCTATTTGTTTAATAAGAGCAAATTCCTTATTAAATCTGTTTTTATTTAAAGGGAAAATCAATAATCTATTAATTAAAAAGTTAAATGAAGCCAACTTATGTTGTATGCTATGATTAGAGGAAGACAAAATAAAGCGATTTACATTGGTTTCTTTTCTATAAATGTCAAATTCTAATTTATTACCATTTCTAATTACTAATGTATCTAAAAAGGGTAATTGTCCATTATTCTCTAGTTCATACGTAAATTTTATGCTTTGAAATTTTGAATTCATTTCATTAAGAAAATAAAATCATCAACATTTGATTTAGAAGTGTCAAAAACTGCAAAAATATCATCCACGTACCTTAACCATATTCTTGGGAAGTATTTGGCAAAAGATAAATGGCTTAATTTGGAAATCAAATATCTGTACAGTAAGCTTAGTAGATTGGAACTGGAAACGTATAAATCGCACCTAGCACTAACGTGCAATTTATCCGAGTCCGGTTTTCAGGAATGGAATAATTTCCAGAGATTTGTTTTTGAAGTCAACAATCATAAATTGTTAGACAAAATTAATAGTCAAAACACTAAGTTGAAGTTTCTTTTAAAGAGACACAATGTCAATATACCTCCTAAAAAACTGGAAATTACTTCACCTCAATTAGAGTCAATAGTTGTTAACGAATCGTCGAAAATCTTTAATAATGAAGAGTTGACTTTCCTTGATCGAAGCCTAAAATTTGGAGTAGATCATTTGAAAACTCCTTTGGAAGACATTATTGCTGGCATTAAAAAATCCATTTCAAAATTAGATGACAATTCAAAAAACTTTATTAGAAACGCGTGCAAAATTCAACTTTCGAACAACTTACGCACTTGCGCAAGGAATGTCTCAGAACAAACAAGGAAAGATCATCTGATTATTAAAGATTTACGACAAAAGAATTGTTATTATTTAAAGGCTGATAAGGGGAATAGGTTGGTTATTCTGGATAAACAAGACTATGTTGATAGAGTAGAGACTTTGCTGTCTGAGGGTCCTTACAGACCCATAGTCAAAAAACGTAAAAATGAAGTTCCTTTAAATAAAATGATTAAATCAACACAGTCTGCTTTGAAAGAATGTCCAAACCTAATTTCGCCCACACTAAAATTAAAATTAACAATTTCAAATCCTGAAATGCCAAAACTTTACTGTTTACCAAAGATTCACAAAAATAATAAATCGATGAGACCAATAGTTTCAGGTATCGACTCACCGACTTACTATTTATCACGATGGCTGTCAAATGAATTTAAGAATTTAAAGTTTAATAGTTTGTCTGTACAAAACTCTTTAGAGTTCATTAATAAAATTAAAAATATCACATTAGAAGAGAACGAAATTTTAATTTCATTTGATGTCAGTTCATTATTCCCTAGTGTTCCAACACCACGTACTTTAACATATTTAAAGGATGTTCTTATAGATAGTGATATTGATGATGATAAAGTTGAGGACTATAGCAAGCTTGTTTCGCATTGCATGTCCCAGAACTGTTTTCAATTCAACAACAAGTTGTACGAACAACATGAAGGCACAGCAATGGGAAATAGCTTATCACCTTTCATAGCAAATTTATTTATGTCTCGGTTTGAAACCGAGTTAAAAGAAAACTCCAAATACTTCCCAAGAATATGGTTAAGGTACGTGGATGATATTTTTGCAGTTTTTGACACTTCTAAATCAAATCTTGATGATTTTCTTGAAGAAATGAATTCAAAATTTCAAAGCATAAAATTTACGTATGAACTAGAGAATAATGGACAATTACCCTTTTTAGATACATTAGTAATTAGAAATGGTAATAAATTAGAATTTGACATTTATAGAAAAGAAACCAATGTAAATCGCTTTATTTTGTTTTCCTCTAATCATAGCATACAAAATAAGTTGGCTTCATTTAACTTTTTAATTAATAGATTATTGAATTTCCCTTTATATAAAAACAGATTTAATAAGGAATTTGCTCTTATTAAACAAATAGCGAATTACAATGGTTTCTCTTCTGATATTATAGATAATATTTTTAGAAAGTGTAAAAATAGGATCAACATCCGTAAATCAACGACTTTGCAATCAACCACCTCTAACGATAATGTTAAATATGTTAAACTTCCGTTTCACAAAACCACAAAGGGTCTTGATAAAATATTCAAACAGTGTAATTTCAAAATTGCTTTCACTAATACTAATAAAATTAAAGATTTGCTAGGTAATCCAAAAGACAAGGTGGAAAAATTGCAAAAGTCGGGGATTTATGAAATTAGTTGTGCAGGGCCAGGGTGTTTTCAAAAATATATTGGTCAGACCAAGAGGAATATAACAACAAGATTTAAAGAACACATTGCTCACTTCAAATATGGTAAATATGAAAGGTCTCAGGTCGCCAAACATATATTTGAAACCAGCCACCCCGTTAAACTAGAAAATGTTAAATTGTTAAAAGCGGTACCAACGTTTTCCCCCTTAAATGCCTATGAATCAATTAAAATTGTTAAACATAAAGGACCCCTCTTAAACACCGATAAAGGGCCAATAGAGTCATCTGCTTTGCTTTCCCTATTGGTCAACAACCAATGAGAAAACAAGATTAGTTGGTTCCGCTTCAGTAGATTTAGAATTAGTATAAATTAAGTAGATTTAAGTTATAATGTCACAATTCACTTGTTTGTTGTTGAGAACACTAGCCTGCGGGTGAGGAGAATATCCTCGATAGTGTTTAAAGCAACAATATAGTAAATTATAGGTTGGAAAGGTTCACTTCAGCCTAAGTGGTGAGGAGAATATCCTCTGAAGTGTTCCAGAACAACAGCTAATATTTTTTTTTCCTACTGATGATGACCACATAGTGGTCGAAATACGTATCTAGTAATTTAAATATTTTTTGTGGTTAAGGGTTTTTATTTAATTTTATTTTATGGAAAAGATACACTTAGTAGTTTTTCCGCCTGTAACACCGTGACAATGGCAAGTAGTGAGCGGAGTTTCTCACAGTTGAGAATAATGAAAAGCTGCCTGAGGTAACTATCATGCGTTTTTTCACAACAACGCTTACTGTAATTATATCTTTAGGTCCACTATGATCCAAGAGAGGTTATCAGCAATGAAAATGTTGTCTATAGAGAGTGAAATCTCTGGAAATCTCAACTATAATATGTTGATTGATTCATTTACTAAGAAAAAGAGTCGAAAAATACAATTTTTTTTAATTGCTGTTCAAATATATAAATATAACACAGTAGAATGCATTGTATTATTTTATAATGTATCATAAAAATAATGAAAAACAATACCTTTATTAATTACTATATCATCTACCGTATTTTTTTGCCTTGTTTCCCTGCTCGGGATCGGGAAGGCTCAGTCGCTAAGTCGCACAAGACATCGCATTTCCTAACGGCGCCGCTGCTTATCAGGTCTTTTTGCTGAATACTATTATTGTAAGGCTGTTATTGTTATACAACTTTCTAGTTAGCACTTGAAGTGAGCGGACGTTTTTCACGGAGCTCCCGGATAAATTAACTAAATTGAATTTTGGACTAATAAAGTAAAAAACTAATAAACAAACAATTTAAAAGGCGTTTTTAATAAATTTCAAACAAAAACCGCGTAAATCGTGTAAGAGACCGCCTAAAATCATCAAAAAGTGTGTAAAAATTTTATAGTGCGCGTATAATAAAATAACAACCTAAAAACTAACATTCAGGCCTCTTTTAAATTAAATAAATAGCTCAAAAACCGTAAATTTTCAAATAAAATAAATATAAATATTTCATATTTGAAGTACATGCTTACTTAAACATTCTTAAAGTCGAGTTTTCGGTTTAATTAGTGATGTAACACTTGAAGCTCGAGTAAACACGGGGTAAGTGCGTTTCCAGTACCGCATTCCAATAGCCCGCGTTTTTATTTGTTTATTTCCACAGTTAAATTTAAAGTATAGTATTTTATAAATAATATTTTCAAGTAATTAGCTTATTTATTTTTGATTTGAGGGTTTAAAGATTTAAAATAAATAAATAGTGTTGTTATTTAATACTAGCCGTTATTTTGACGTTTAGTGTTTCTTGTATTTTTGCTAAATTTGAAATTTAATTTGACGGTTTGAAGTTTAAATAATAAATACAGGGTTGTTCACGGTGTATCTTTAATCAAAGCGTTTTTACTGGACCAACGTTTGTGTTCTTTTAGCGTCATAACGATCAGGTCGTTGTTTTCGAGTTGAGTTTCCCGTTCGTTATTTTTATTGTCATTAGCTATGTTATCATGGTGATCCACCGGATTGATGGCCCGTTACCAAGGAGGAAGAGGGGCGATCGGTCGGAGTCAGCTAGGTTGGATGCTGAGGGCGCTGTTGGGGGAAAACAGCATAGGGTCGTCTTGAAGGACGATAGGTTAGCGACACAGGAGGCGGTTGAGGAGATAGTGAAGGAGCCTGTATCTGCGGTGGGCGTATCTGGAGAGTCGGAGCCTCCTGTGGTGGTTGCGGCGCCTGAATTGCCCTCGATTTCAAGGTCCCAGCGTAAGATGTCGACTAGTAGCAACGCCAGCGTTGATGCTAGCGACCTCGATGAGCTGGAGCTCTTGAAGTTCAGGGTGAGGAAGGCGCACGCCGCCGTCTACGGAAAGGTGCCGACTACCTCCGCCACTATCGTCGTAGAGGATAGGAACATGGTTCGGCACGCCGTGGATAATATCCGCAACGTGACGAACCAACTAATAGGTATGGTTAGAGCGCTGCGTCTTTGTTTAGACAACTCTGGGAGAGCTAGTGTTGTCGGGGAAGTCCTGCGACGGATTTTGTTGTTTCAAAGGTTCAGGATCTGCGGAGATAAGGAGTGTCGGTTCCGCGCACTTCCTACGCAGCAGCTGCCGCAGGTGCGATGCCTACGTTTGCCGTTAGGGTCGACGCCAAACCCGCCAGAAGAGCGACGTTATGACGACCCTGAAGAAGAAGGTCGACCCAGCACGTGATGGGTTTGTTGTAGTCGGAGCTCGAAGCACGCGCAGAGGCGGTATAGTAGTTGAATGCGCGGATCGTGACGACGCCAAGGAACTACAGTCGAAGGTCGGCGGGCACTGCGAAGAATTAGTAGCGAAGACCATCGAGAAGAAGCGTCCACGGGTCTTTCTTCCGGGGGGTCCAAGCGGGGATGAAGGCGGAAGAACTGGTGCGGTTGATTGTGAGCCAGAATCCCCGCTTCGGCGATTTGAAGCTGGAAGACCACCTGAGAGAGAAGTTCAGGTTTGGCGGAAAGGGCCCTAGGGATCTCTTCGCCAACGTAGTTTTCGAAGTAACCCCCACACTTCGAAGGCGCATATTAGCTGACGCTATCAACCTCAGGTGGCGAAGAGTATAAGCCCGGGACCATTTCTCGATAACTTAGTGTTACCGGTGTAACATACTGTTTTAATAAGCTCTAATAGTTCTAGTATTCCTAAAAATAGTTAGTTTCTAGTTTAATTTTAGCATGCTAATTATTAGAATTGTAGCGGCTGCAGGATCACCCAAGTAGCTTCTCAGCGAAGTTCCCAGAAAGATCTAATCCAAGAGTTAATCAATTTTTCTAAAGGCACTTACTTTAAGGGCACTAAACATGTCAAATTAGTCCATATCTATGATTAGATGTCAATCATGCTTTAGGATCCTATTTATGTCAGGGTGGTCTGAAGCAATTTTTCAATTAACTGAGCACTCAACTAAAATCAATTCTGAGAGCTACGGTTGTGGTTATCTTAGGCATTGACAGTTTTAATTAAAATTAAAGATTTACGACCGGCGCATCCTAAGCCGAGTAAGAGCGTCAAGAAAGGGGTTATTTTCAATTAACCAAAATGTATATAAGGAGGCCAGCCGGTGGGAATCGGGGTGGTTTATTTCCAGACGCGTTAGAGGTTAAAGCTAACGGTTACTAGTGATGTGTTTATTTCTCTGCAGTCAAGTGCGGGCCGTTATGTTTTAAGTTATTTATTTCTCTGAGTAAGTAATTAGTATATGTGATATTACTATGAACTCAAGGCTGTGTTATGCAGCATAAGTCAGTTATTTGTTTAAAACAGTATTTGTCGACTTCCATAAAATACAATTCCGGGTGAATGCCCAGTTCAAGTAAATTGATCCGTTTTATTATTGCTTTGGAGACCGCATCGTTTTAGAAGGGTCTTCTATTATATTGTGTTTCGACGGTGTCAGAGGTCGTTAATCACTAATCCACGAGACTACCTGAGAATGCAAAGCTCAGGCCCGAAGTCAAGTTACGGTACTATTTGACCCTTGAGAAGGTCGTATTTTTCATGGTGTAGATGACCCCGTGGTTAAAAGGGTCGTCGCACTATGCAAGTTAATTAGAATAGGGTAGCATTAATAAATTTTTGTTATTGGGTGTGTACACCTAGAACTGTATCTATTCAAAATATGTTTGTTAGTTAAGTTTAGTTAAGTTGTGTTTGTGCTAGCCGGAGACTATAAGTGACTTATTTTCTGTTCTGCCATTTTGGTTCATCGCCCACGAACAAAGTGCGACGAGAGCTATTACCGCGATTGGTCCATGGGCCGTTTAATTCCCATGGTGGCGCCCTTTTGTACATAAGGTTATTTACTTTATATTTTGTTATGCATATGTAATTAGTTGAAGTTTTAGTTAGTAGCTCGTTCAATAAAACAATCGAATTTTCGTCTCAGTGTGTTTGTTTAATGAACCCCCCCTTCACCGACTGCTGCAGCTTGCGAGGCAACGTCCCGAAACGTGAGGGTACGATGGTGTTAGAGGTCCTGTTATTTATTATTTATTGTTAATTGGATACCCTCATGCGGTAGGTAAATATTAAAATTACACTGGCGCATTAACGTGGTTAAAATTGTAATTATGGTAAACAACACACGGACGAATTTTTAGATTGTTTTGTTTTATTTAGTGTTAGGCAGAATTACAGTTTAATATTAGTGATTTAGGAACAAGTTTCGTTATTGTTGGCTTTTACCTTTTAGTTAGTCATGTATGTGGTAGAAGCTTTAAGAAGCGATGAGCTTAGTTATGAACTTTTAATTAGGAACGTTGAACCAACAAAGTTAAGTGTGTTAGAAAAGCGAAAATTATTGCGTAGAAAACTCATTGTTGAGAAAGTCGACAGTAATGTTTTTCTAAGTATGAGAAAATTGAAATCGTTCAAAAGGACGAAATTGAATTATTAAAACTTAAGATTTTTGAATTAGAAAACTGTTTAAATTCTTTTACCATTCTTCCTAAAAGGACAGAATATATTAAACTTAACACGAGATTAATGCATGTAACACAGAGACTAAATTATGTCAATTTCGATATTGAATTTTTAGAAGTACACAAAGAACTGCATTCCAAATGCATTAGAGCTTTTGAGATTTTAGAACAGGTAAACGGGGAAAATGAGATTAACGATAACCCTCTTTATTGTTCGGCTAGCGGTAATAAAATCCTACAATAACACCAACAGCAGAGGGTTCATGCCCTGGAGCATCAGCGGTTTCTTCCAATAATACCCCATCGGTCTCGATTTCTAGTAATGATTTAGGTACGCTAATTAAGTCCTTGAATAAAACAACGACATCAGTCCCGATCCACAAGTGGGGATTACAATTTTCGGGTGAATCTGATTCTATATCGGTTTTAGATTTTATTCAACGCGTCAAAGAACTGCAAGTTGCAAGAAAAGTTTCGTCAGATGACCTTTTCGAAGGGCTATTGATCTTTTCACCAGTTCAGCACTGGATTGGTATAGAGCAACGCGGTGTACAGTAAATTCATGGGAACAATTAATTTTTAAATTGAAACAAGATTTTCTTTCAGCCGATTATGCAGAGAATCTTTTAATGTTAATTAAATCCAGACGGCAAGGCGCCGATGAATCACCTACCATTTATATTTCAAAGATGGTAAATTTATTTTCTCAATTAGAAGAGTCCATTTCAATCAGGGAACAAATAAAAATTATTAAAAGAAATTTACAGACTTTTATGCCACGCAACTGGCGTTAATTGAAGTGACTGACATTTCCCATTTGATTTCTCGTTGTAAGCTTTTAGAAGACATTAAGCCTACACATTTTATTAAACAGGAACATTCGGATTCTGCCAACGTACCAGTTATCTTAGAACGTCAAGTTCGACAGAGTTCATTTTCTAATAATAATTTACCACGGTCCGGCGTTTCGAATTATTTTAAAACACAGCAAAATTTTCGACTATTTGTTTCAACTGTAAAGACGAGGTCACTCGTTTCATACTTGTCCGGAGAAACGCGGAATATTTTGTTATTCTTGTGGGTAGTTGGAAGTTACGTCCACAAATTGTCCAAACTGCTCAAATAATTCAAAAAACTAAGGACAGGAAAGCGCGTAGTCAGCCGTTGCTTTTCTTCGTTTAATAATATTGCTGCTGACAAAAGACGTTGTCGGATTGGTTAGTAAAAGTTAAGAATTTTTGTAAATCATCTAAGGTTTTTCAAATTTTTATAAAGTAAAAGATGATACAAGACCTTATATTAATATCGAGATATTTAAGGAAACTTATACTGCACTGTTGGATTCCGGCGCGAATACCTCTATTTTAGGCAGACATGGTTTGTGTTTATTGGATAAATATAAGTTAGAATTAATTAAAATGTAAAACGTCTATATTAACAACCGCGGATGGCACTGCACAATCAATTTTAGGTTCAATTAATTTGCCCTTGACTATAAACGGGGTTACTCGGTCTTTAAATGTTTTAGTTTCCGACTCAATAGAGTGTACCCTAACGTTAGGGATTGATTTTTGTCAATTATTTGAATTGAAAGTAGATTTTTCAAAAAATGAATTTTATGCTCATTCTGCGGAAACGAATTTCATTAAAGTCATGGCCGATTTAAATGAAGACCAGAAATTTGAATTAAACAAGGTTATTTCTTTATTTCAATCCCTGGATCGTCCTACCTTAGGCCGAACCACTAAAATTTCACATCATATTACAACGGAAGACGTTGAACCAATTAAACAAAGGTATTACCCATTATCACCGGCGATGCTGGAACATGCTAATAAAGAAATTGATGCAATGCTTGAACAAGGCATTATTAGCCCAAGCAATAGCCCGTGGAACTCCCCCATGCTATTAGTAAAGAAAAAAGCAAAAGGTGAATTTCGTGTATGTTTTGACGCTAAACGATTAAATTCAATTACAAAAAGACGCGTATCCCATTCCGTTTGTAAATGACATTCTTGATAGATTACGCAATGCGAAATATCTCAGTTCAATCGATTTAAAAAAGCTTTCTGGCAATTGCCCTTGAGTGACGAAAGCAAGGAAAAAACAGCCTTTACTGTCCCAAGGCGCAGATTATTTCAATATAATGTAATGCCGATGGGTTTGGCCAATGCTCCAGGCACATTACAGAGGCTCATGGACTCTATTTTGATTTTCATTATCCCAATCAGTATTTGTTTATTTAGATGATATAATTATTATTTCAAGCACATTTAAGGAGCATATAAGAATTTTGAACGAAGTGTATGAGAAGTTGAAAGGCGCTAATTTAACAATTAACAGTTCAAAATGTGAGTTTTGTAAACCAGAGTTACAATATCTGGGATATATTGTGAATAAAGATGGTCTCCGAACTGACCCAGCAAAAATTGACGCAATTGTAAATTTTCCTCAACCCAAGACAGCCACTGAAATAAAACGTTTCACCGGTATGTGTTCTTGGTATAGGCGTTTTGTTTTGGATTTTACCACAATTATAGCACCTATTAATGATTTACTAAAGGAAAGAAAATCGCAAGCGATTAAATGGACGGACGAGGCTCTTATTTCGTTTGAAAAATTAAAGATGTTCTTACAAAGGCTCCTATTTTAAGGAGTCCTGACTTTTCGAAAGTTTTTTCTTTACAATGTGACGCCTCAAATTACGGCGTTGGTTGTGTTTTAACTCAGGGAGAAGGAGACGAAGAACATGTAATTGCTTATGCTTCTCGCAGTTTAAATTCAGCAGAGAAAAATTATTCAGTCACAGAACGGGAACTTTTGGCGGTGTGTTTTGCTATTCAAAAATTCCGACCATATATTGAAGGAACTCATTTTAAGGTCATTACGGACCATCATTCTTTAATTTGGCTCCACAACTTAAAAGATCCTGCGGGACGTTTAGCTAGATGGAGTGTGAAACTCCAACAATTTGATTTCGAAGTTATCCACAGGAAGGGTAAATTTAATGTGGTACCAGATACATTATCCCGAGCTCCTAATAGTGGAGCCTATGCTATTAATTCTTTAAATTTTTCTTTAGACGAGGTCGAGGATTGGTACAAAAACATGTTAAATAATATTAAGGAAAAGCCAGATCTATATCCCGATTGGAGAGTAGAAGATGATAAAATGTATAAGTTTATTCCGAATAATTTGAATATCAAAGCCAATTTAATTGAGTGGAAGTTAGTAGTGCCGAAATCATGCCGTGCACAAATTTTAAAAGAATGCCATGATGATCCAGTTTCGGCCTATTTGGGTGTATTTAAAACATATACAAAAATCAAAGAGCTCTATTACTGGCCTAAAATGCGGTCATATATTTCTAAATACATTAGTAAATGTGTTACGTGCTGCCAAAGCAAATCCAGCACGTTCAACCATTATGGTTTTATGGGCAAAGAGAAAAAAGTTTCATTTCCGTTTCAATGTTTGTCGATTGATTTAATGGGGCCCTTTCCGCGCTCGAAATTGGGGAATACTTACCTTTTAGTTGTTACTGACTGGTTTACAAAATTCACTTTATTGCATCCCATGCGCAGCGCTTCAACAAAACAAATTTGTAATTACCTGGAAAATTTTTTTATTTTTGGTATATGGGGTACCTCAAATTTGTATGATAGATAATGGCCCCCAATTTAAAAGTAATTTATTTTCCAATCTCATGACAAATTATAAAATACCTTCGGTTTGGTTTAACGCCAGCTACCATCCTCAAGTTAATTATGTAGAACGCGTTAACAAGGTAATTGGAGCTGCCATTCGCAGTTACATTCAAGATTCTCATAAGAATTGGGACGATAATATTCACAAAATTGCCCATGCGCTTCGTAATGCTGTTCATGAATCCACAAAATATTCCCCAACATTTTTAGCTTTTGGACGCACGGTTCCTCTGTCCGGGGAATTCTATAATAAATTAAAGGATTTAAATCCAGAGGATCTAGCAATTGATACTCGAGAACAATTGGTTCAAGACCTTAATGAATTATCGCCCATCTTTAAAGAAGTTCAGAAGAACATACATTTGGCGTATGAACGTAATACGCACTCGTACAATTTAAGGCGCAGACCATTAAATTTCAAAGTAGGGGATTTAGTGTGGAAGCGCAATTTTATATTATCAGATGCTTCTAAACATTTCAATAAAAATTAGCCCCGAAGTTCCTAGAAGCAAAGGTGATGGAAGTTTTAGGTTCTACCACTTATAGACTATCTTCCATGGACGGAAAACCGCTAGGGTGTTCCACGTCCAAGACCTAAAACCTCACTAATATTTTATTTTTCCAATTTTTATTTTTCCTTCCGCCAATTTTCTGAAAAGACTCAGTTGTCTTAAACATAATTGCGGTTGGATGTGTTAATTTCTACATTTATTTTTTTTTTTTTTTTTTTCAATTTTCTTGAAATTCCTAAGAGCAATTTCAATTTTCGAGGGGGCTGTGTAACATACTGTTTTAATAAGCTCTAATAGTTCTAGTATTCCTAAAAATAGTTAGTTTCTAGTTTAATTTTAGCATGCTAATTATTAGAATTGTAGCGGCTGCAGGATCACCCAAGTAGCTTCTCAGCGAAGTTCCCAGAAAGATCTAATCCAAGAGTTAATCAATTTTTCTAAAGGCACTTACTTTAAGGGCACTAAACATGTCAAATTAGTCCATATCTATGATTAGATGTCAATCATGCTTTAGGATCCTATTTATGTCAGGGTGGTCTGAAGCAATTTTTCAATTAGCTGAGCACTCAACAAAAATCAATTCTGAGAGCTACGGTTGTGGTTATCTTAGGCATTGACAGTTTTAATTAAAATTAAAGATTTACGACCGGCGCATCCTAAGCCGAGTAAGAGCGTCAAGAAAGGGGTTATTTTTCAATTAACCAAAATGTATATAAGGAGGCCAGCCGGTGGGAATCGGGTGGTTTATTTCCAGACGCGTTAGAGGTTAAAGCTAACGGTTACTAGTGATGTGTTTATTTCTCTGCAGTCAAGTGCGGGCCGTTATGTTTTAAGTTATTTATTTCTCTGAGTAAGTAATTAGTATATGTGATATTACTATGAACTCAAGGCTGTGTTATGCAGCATAAGTCAGTTATTTGTTTAAAAACAGTATTTGTCGACTTCCATAAAATACAATTCCGGGTGAATGCCCAGTTCAAGTAAATTGATCCGTTTTATTATTGCTTTGGAGACCGCATCGTTTTAGAAGGGTCTTCTATTATATTGTGTTTCGACGGTGTCAGAGGTCGTTAATCACTAATCCACGAGACTACCTGAGAATGCAAAGCTCAGGCCCGAAGTCAAGTTACGGTACTATTTGACCCTTGAGAAGGTCGTATTTTTCATGGTGTAGATGACCCCGTGGTTAAAAGGGTCGTCGCACTATGCAAGTTAATTAGAATAGGGTAGCATTAATAAATTTTTGTTATTGGGGTGTGTACACCTAGAACTGTATCTATTCAAAATATGTTTGTTAGTTAAGTTTAGTTAAGTTGTGTTTGTGCTAGCCGGAGACTATAAGTGACTTATTTTCTGTTCTGCCATTTTGGTTCATCGCCCACGAACAAAGTGCGACGAGAGCTATTACCGCGATTGGTCCATGGGCCGTTTAATTCCCATGGTGGCGCCCTTTTGTACATAAGGTTATTTACTTTATATTTTGTTATGCATATGTAATTAGTTGAAGTTTTAGTTAGTAGCTCGTTCAATAAAACAATCGAATTTTCGTCTCAGTGTGTTTGTTTAATGAACCCCCCCTTCACCGACTGCTGCAGCTTGCGAGGCAACGTCCCGAAACGTGAGGGTACGATGGTGTTAGAGGTCCTGTTATTTATTATTTATTGTTAATTGGATACCCTCATGCGGTAGGTAAATATTAAAATTACACCGGTGCTACGAGTACGGTCATAGATCGATGGAGTGCAGGGAGAAGGTAAAGTGGTGCAGTAACTGTGCCGAGGTCGTGCACGAATTCAAGAATTGCCGGAAGGCAGTTCCTGCTGTGTGGTTTGCGCAAGGGCAAACGACAGAACTGGCGGTGGCGCGAAGATCGATACGCGCCACGACGCCAAGTCGAGTAGATGCCCACGATGCTACGGCTGAAGAACGCAGTCACACGGAACATCGATTATGGACCGTGAAGAAAAAGTAAGATTTAAAAGAAGCAAGAAAATTAAATTCGCGCAACTAAATTTCGGGAAGAACAAAGGGGCAACAAATAACTTCGTAAAGTTATTATGCGAAGAAAATATCGACATCGGGCTTATACAGGAATCGCACCTGTATAGCCACAAAATAACAGGTTTTGGGAGGAGGGTTTACCGTCTTAAACTCGAATAGCGAACAACCGCGCAGCGGTATAATAATAAATAATGGGACGTGCACCGGGATAATATTAAACAATTTGTCCAACGAGTTTATAACCACCGAGGAAATAAAACCGGGACAAACACGTTCTACGTGATAAGCGCGTACCTTCCACCAGTCGACTCCCGGCGGGAAAATCCTCAAACCGAGGACTTAATAAATCACATTGAAGGCATTTTTTGCCAAATTAGAAGGAATAAAAAACTAATAATTGGGGGAGACTTTAATGCTAAATCAACGTTATGGGGTAGCCCTATAGAAGACGACAGGGGTTCATAGGTTGCTGATCTTTTAACGGAATGGGATCTTAGTGTGATTATCACTAATGATTCACCTACGTTTGATGGGCATAGAGGCAGCAGTTTTATTGATATTACTGCAGCCTCGCACGAGATGTTAGAAATCATTTGTGATTGGAAATTAAGGTTGGACGAGAAAACGCTCTCTGACATTAAATTAATAAGATGGGACGTTGAAACCAAAACAAGCGCCAACGAGCAGCTAACTATATTTTCGCGGTTCTTTAATAAAAAAGCAAATTGAGAGCGGTTTAAACAAAAATTTGGCAAAAGTATTCCTGCGCTCGAAAACGAGCTATTTAACTGCCGAGAGGCAGACGAAATAGAAACACTCGCGGAAAATTTAAACGACTCAGTGGTAGACGCGTCATCGTACTCCATGCCGCGAAAGAAATCATTTAAAGACAGTGTACCCTGGTGGACCCGGGAACTAACCACCAAGCGGGCAGAAACGCGTAAGCTAAGACGCCGCTATCAATGTGCCTCCGAAGATATAAGAGATAACAGGGAATAGAATACAATCAAAATTACCGCGAATATGAGATATTAATAGAAGAAACCCTAACAAATAAATTCAAAGAATTCAGCACGCGAAACTCGCAGAAAGAACCTTGGGGAACCGCATACCGCTCAATAAGGGGTAAACAACAGAAAATCGCGCTCGGTAACATAAAAAAGACAAATGGCGAATATACGGAAGGTATTAAAACCACGGCGGAATATTTATTAGAGAAATTCTTCCCTTCGGATAATCCCGAGGAGAATGATAGGTCAAACGATTTAGTACGTCGGGAAGCTACAGAGACGCAAGGAACAGGTGCCGAAAATGCAATCCTAGTTCACGAGATCGTCAGGGCGCTTAGGAGTCTGGACCCTAAAAAGGCACCGGGGCATGACGGAATCACTTAAAACGCTGCTCTGAAGGCGTGTCTGTTAGCCCCGTGTGTCTTTGTCGGGTTGTTTAATCTTTGTCTAGAAAGGGACGTCTTTCCACGTTGCTGGAAGGTCCAGAACGGGAAATTCATACCTAAACCTAAAAAGACGTATGCGCCAGACCCGGGCAGCTATCGTCCAATTAGCTTGCTACCGGTGCTGGGGAAAGTTTTGGATCGCGTTGTGACTACTCGAGTTGAGCACTTATTGCGTGACAGCGGCGGTTTTAATAACCGGCAGTTCGGTTTTATGGAGGGAAAGTCGACTATCGATTCATTAGAGTTCGTTGTCGGGGAAATTAAACAGGCGAGAGATGCTAAAGAGTACTGCGTTGTTGTTGCTTTGAACATTTCAGGAGCATTTGATGCTGCCTGGTGGCCATTGATTGTTTGCGAGTTGGAAAATAGGGGTTGTCCGCGAAACCTGATGTCTTTGGCCTGGAGTTATTTCTCGGGGCGATTAGCACAGGTTAAAATTCCGGTGAAGTTTTGTCGCGCGAGGTGGAAAGGCGATGTTCGCAGGGGTCATGCTCTGGTCCCACATTTTGGAAGTTGTTGTATGAGAGCATCTTTAGGGTCAAGTTGCCCACAGGATGCTCAGTTGTTGGGTTTGCGGATGATACGCTTTTAATTGTTAATAGGATATGCGCACAAAACCGAACGAGGCGCTTAATAAACTACACGAATGGTCGCAGGCGGTAAAATTAAAATTTAACACGCGAAATCAGAGGCGCTCTATTTTGGAAAGAAATCGGGACAACGACCCCCTATGCTAGAGCTAGAAGGGGAGAAAACACCACTTAAGGAAGCAATTACATATCTCGGGGTAAAGATTGACGATAAATTAAATTGGAAAGCTCACGTGCAGTACTTTAAAAGCAAAGACAGCGTAATATTAAACAAAATGATAGCGGCGGCGAAAATAAAGTGGGGTTTCAGGGCCGAACCGCTGAGGACAATTTATGCCGGAGCAATTGAGCCTGCAATGCTGTACGCAGCTTCAGTATGGGCGGAAGGTTGTAAAGTCCGGGATATGCGTCAATTGACGAGCGTGCAACGCATAAACGCGCTTAAGGCGGCGAGGGCATACAGGACCACCTCCACGGAGGCGGTTCTGGTGATCAGTAGGACTTTCCTTATCGAATATGTCGTTAGGGAGATTAGAAATAGGAGGTTAATAAATATAAGGAAATGGCGCGAAATTGTCGAAGATATTAATCTTGGTAATAGGGAGGTAGAGAGGAAGATCGTTGTATCAGAGTTGGGGCACCCGGCCGATACCAGAGGAATCGAGTTTGTCAAAGGTGATGGGGACGCAACGGGTATCAGAATTTACACGGGCGGTTCACGTATGGATAACGGACAGGCAGGCGCGGCGTTTGTCGTGTTTAAGCAGGAAAGGGAGGTGTTTCGGTTTCAAACCAAACTCGCGAACTGGAGCACTATCTTCCAAAGTGAATTGGTAGCCATACGAGAGGCTATCGATTACGTAATAAACCATACGGGCAGAGACGAATCAGTGATAGTAAATTGGCGCTGACGGCTTTAACAAACATGAACACCTCGACAGACCTCCAAGCAGACGTCTGGAGGATAGCGCAGACATCGCTCGAGTTTCGGCATTTAAAGTTCTGTTGAGTTATGTCGCACGATGGCAACGTAGGAAACCATAGGGCTGATGAATTAGCTAAAGAGGCCGCGACGGGCGACTTTCGGATATCACATTCGTCGATACCGAGGTCTATAATTAAAAGAAAGCTCCGCGAAAAATCAATCTGACAATGGGAAGAGAGGTGGAACAACGCTGCCACGGACAGGTTGACCCACAAATTCATACAGAGCGTAGAAGCTAGAGGTACAATCGAAGTGAAACTCGATCATAAAATGGTGCGACTGATAACAGGGCACGGCGCCCTGAAAGCGTATTTACAAAGGTTCGGTTTAACCGACAACGACCGCTGCGAATGAGGAGAGAGCGCAGAAAGAGCAGAGCACGTGCTTTTAGACTGCCCACTTGAGGTAGCAAATCGAGAATTAGCTGATATGAAATTAGCTATCGCAGGACTAGTATGGCCAAGGAGCCTAGAGGAAGTCAGGGAAGTGGCTAACCAGAAGGCGTTCTGGACAGTCTTCAAAGAATTTTCGGAAAGGGTCGCGAGATTAGACGGAGATAACCGCGCGTAAATCAGAGGGGGTAGAGGAGGATTGAAAATTTTTTATTTTGACTTGGCATAAAAAACGGACATGAGCATGATAAATAAAATGTATAAAATTAAAAAAATAAATAAATAAAAAATATATATATAAAAAAATAACAAAAAAATGAAAAGTAAAAACAAAAGCAAACATCAATAACCAAAATCTAATATGCACGACAAACCCCACACCACTAAAACAATCACTGTCCCACCTTATGCGCGCGGGAAAATCAGAATCGAGAATAAACTAAAACAAATAAATAACAATAAATAAATCAGTAAACCTTAATTAACTTAAATCAGCAAATAAATAAAGAAAATAAAATAGAGTGAAACCGCACATCCCCCCAGAGCTTAAAAGTGATTGAGATCCCCCCTAGAACGTTTAGTGCATACCTACCAGAACTTTAACAGTGCATCATCTCCCCTTAGCAGTAAGATACCAATAGACGTAAGAAGACGACCAGATCTTCGGATGCTTGGGAAATTTATGTACGAGGTAGGATTAAAATTGTGGCGGCTGTACTCGCATAAGCATTGACTTGTATTAATAAGGAGGTTGTTGGTAAACCACGATATTTGTTTAGCTTTATAAATAGGATCAGGTCCTTTTAACAGTTACTGGTAATACTAAAAAATTTAGCTAGCCTTGATATGAAAAAAAGCAATGTCAAGTTAAGTCAAAAAGAAAAATGACGGATAAATCTGGCATTAATTTTAATTAAGAATTTCGGTAAATGTGGAGCATTTGTGGCTGTTAAAAAAACTTGAACCTTTGACAAAAGTCCTAAATCCCCAATTTTTATCAATATTAATTGTCAATTTGTATTGTACTGGACGCCTACTTGCCAACATGGCTGAAATAAATTAGTGTTTTGGAAGCGTAGTATTTATTGCCGTCTACAGTGTTTGACCATCACATCCATTGCTCTTATAGGCCCTTACGACACACCATAATTAAAAAATAATAGAGGTTTTGAAATAATCTAACGAGCATGTTTTGTGCGTAATGTCGCTATCCATCATATTGTTTATGCGAGTGCAACTGATAATTTAGGCGATGCTTTTGCTAATTTATGCACTGTTGCATGCTTTTGCTTATTTAGATATTTATTAATTTATTTATATAATTATTTTATGTTTATTTATATACTTACATTATATTTATACTTATTTTATATTTATATTTTTGCCTGTATTTTTGTTCTGTGACTTGATTTTATTTGCTAGACCTTTTGTCGCCAATTTTTGGTGGCTGTATATATAGGAAAGAAGATTGTACTTATAATATGTCAGTTAGGGAATGATAGGGAAAAAGGGACAAATTTAGGATGAAATTTGAATAAATACTTAGACCAAGGAGAACAAATTTGTAAATATATAGAACAGGCAAATAGCTGGATTCACTATTAAACATTTGGCGAATGCTTAGAAAATTTGAATCCATTTTTAATATTAGTTAGCTAGATTTGGATAGTTTTAAGACGACCCTTTAGGTCGAACCCGTAAAAAAAGCTGGCAGCTGCTATCCGGTATTACGAATCCCTTCCCATTTATTTTTGCGTGTGTCTTGTGGAACGCGCTAACTCCAGAATCAACGCTAGGAGTACCATTCTTTAAACCCTATTTTAGTTTCAGTTTGTTAGATTTTTATTTAGTGTTGGTTAACCTGAAGATTAAATTTGGAGCATGTTTATTTTTTGCGTTTAAACCCAGTGTAGTACTTTTGGGTGGAGCATTGGGGACGTGGCTGCAAGCATAGCGGTCCTTAATTACATTATAATGTTATTGTTATAAGTTTATTAGGTAGTTTTATAATAGCATATTACTTTATACGGAGGAGAAGTGTAACTTTTCATGGCGCGCCTCTGTTTACCCGCCGAACGATAGTGAGGCGGGTAAAAGGGGCAAGCCATGGAAAGTCACTTCTCCTCCATATAAAGTATACTATTTTTTCTTCAAACGTTCTGCAAAATATGCAAAAATTGCTCATTTTCAAATAATTTCACGCATACACATTTTCTGTTTTTGATTAATATCAAAGGTTGCTAACCGTCATTTATCTTTTTGACATTTATTAAGTTGACACAAACATAATAACTACGCTATTTTGTTGAATAAAGAAGTATTCGTAAAATGCAAAATCCTGATATTGAATCTGCAGCAAACGAAGCAGTGTCGCGCCTCGGACCGACAAAATCCGGGGACAAATACTCTGCTGCTTACCAGCACTTCATAGAATGGTGCAATCAAAAAGAATTACAGTAACACAGTGAAGATGTACCTCTGGCTTATTTTAATATAATGGAAAAAGGAAAAGAAATGGAAATCATCTACTATGTGGTCACGATATTCAATGATTAAATCCCAATTAATAATCAAACATGGAGTAGATATATAAGCCGAAATTTAAAACTTAGAGCTTTTCTGAAGAAGTCAAGCGAGGAGTATTTGGCAAAGAAGTCTTAAGTATTTTCTAAAGAACAGTTTGAAAATTTTCTATTCAAAGCGCCTGATGACAGGTATTTAGGGATAAAGGTAAACAATGACTATTTTTTGATTTCATACATTTTAACTACGTTTGTATTTTCAGATTGTTTTGTTGATTGGAGTAACGGGTGCCTGCAGATGTAATGAAATGGTGAAAATGAATACTGAAGACATTCGACATGGAAAATGTAATTCTTCTTAAAATTCCCGATAGCAAGTCGAGGAAAGTTCGATCGTTTACGATCATCGGTGAAAGTTATATCAAAATTTATCGACATTATGCGTCACTGAGACCTCGAGATGTCTCAAAAAGATTTTTTCTAAAATATCAAAACGGAAAATGTTGCAGCATAAGTTCTGTACCTGGGAAAGTTGCAGATTTTTCGAAATTAACTAATTCGAAAGAATATACGGGCCACTCATTGAGACGCACCTTGGCAACATTGTTAATTGATGGAGGAAATTTGGAATCTCTTAAGCGGCACGTAGGGTCGAAATCGAGCAGTGTTGCAGAAGGGTATATTGAAGAATCTTTGAGAAACAAAAATGATAATGCCCAAAAGATTTTAAATTTAAGTGAATTAGTAGTTGTATCTGGAACAACCAACGATTATATGTCAGAAGGACTCTTGGTAGCGCAGTCTACTATTACCAATGCACATCAAGAGACTGGCTCGATAATGCACGGCTTTAATTTTCAAAACGCTACCCTTAAAAATTGTACATTTAATATTACCTTACAAAATAAAAATGACGTTTAGTTGTTATTTATCCTTACTCATATTTATTTTGTGTCACTTATTTGATGTTGTCATGAAAACACTTTTACCTCAGGCGGCTGGAAAGGGAAAAGTAAAACTGTCGCCGGAGAAAAAGTGACACTGCGCAAGCCAACTCAGTTAAAAAATGACATAATATTTTAACGTTTGAAGAAAATTTATTTAACACTATTTTCATTAGAGTAAGGTTATACGTTCATTTTATTTGTTTATCAGACTGAAATAAATTGCATTAACTGCATTTTGGCGATGTTATCTTGATGTTGCTCAATTTACAAAAATTAAAAAATTCCTAAAATGTTACCATGTTATGGTACTAAATTAGTTTAATTATGCATCTGCTAGATTTTTTATTCTCTGCAAATTTCATCTCTTGAATTTTTTCGAAAAAGTATCCCATTTTCGAGTAACTAACGTTTATTTTCCGAAAACGTACTGAAATTCAAGATGGTGGTCGTTCTTTTTTAATAACGAATAAAGATTTGTAGTATATTAATGGGGGTTACGAATGCTAACTATTTTTGACAGCCGCAGCTTTCGAGAAGTTTTGGCAAATTCAAAATTAATTTCACTTGACTATTTCGTATAATTTAATGTTAAATAGTAAATAACACTTTAAAATTTTAACCAACCAAATTATAATCACCGATAAGCATAAAATTAACACGTTTCTGTAAACATTTAATGTTTTTGTCACTAAGATATTGATTACATAAAACTCTGTAGCTTAAAAACTTTTAGTAAAAATTGGTTATCTACACTAAAACAGCTTTCTTAAAATTATACAATATAACGATTAATATTTTTAATGTATAATAGAATTTGTTACGATTAAAATTTATTAGTTCCAGCTTCTCTTGCCTAGAACTACCTAGCAATACTGCGAAAGTATTAACAAATTCTATAATACTGTTAAAAAATATACAATTAGATTATAACGCACATTTTGCACAATTTGTTTTGATTTACTGATTGAATCTAATTCCACAATAGCGCATATCTTGTTTCAAAACCATTTCGATCAAGAACTTCTTTCTTCTGATATATTTGCTGTATAAAACTCACTACACAACCATAAAAATTTAATATCGATTCTTCAAGATCGGTAGATCCATTTCTTGCTTTTATGTCCAAGATATATAAATGATATCTTAACTCTTGTAGTTTCACCATCCAGTCGCCATGGGCTGCTGTAAAATAATATCTTTCTGCAGGGAATCGTTTCATTTGCGAAAAAGGTGCCGAAGTGCCCAAATTATTTATTTTTTCAAGAACAAATGTACGTTGTTGCTTATTTCTAACATCCCATTTTAAAATTGTTTGAAAAACTATCAGTACTTCTTTTACGTCAAACCACAGTGCCCATTCATGCACAAGAATTTGTCCTGTATATGAAATCCCATATGATGGTTGTTGAGCCATTGTGTTGTTTGAAGTATTTAAGTTAATTTTCCAGTTTTCTGTAATTTATTTATAGTATGGTAATCTCTTATTTTTAGCTCGCGGCAATGTTTAACTACTATTAATGTATTTAAACACTGACTATCGCTCAACGTTTATTCTTGTACTCTGTAACTAAACATTAAACCACAGCGCAGATGGAAATTACCATTGATATGAATAGACTTTGAGCAACTAGTTTGTGCAGATATTAATTATAACTAAACATCTGTAATGTGTTTACAATATCCTTTACGGTCGGGTATTTGTAGTTTAGATAAAACTTAAAAGACTGCTATGGTAAGTACAAGTAAAGGATAAAAGTAAGATGAGAAACAATTAACATTATGGCCTTATTGTATTTAGAGACACAAGGCGGGTTTATCTATCTAGTTCACGGTAAGTTCAACAAGAACTTGGTTCTCAACACTAAAAATTTCGTTACATCGCTGCAGTTTACTCTTGATCCATGGTTTAACCCAGGGTTCACTCGAACGAGCAACCGATGCCCTTTCAACCACTGAACGAGGGTTCAATAGAATAATCTAACCTCTAATCGAATAATTGAACCTCTAACATCGAAATATTATTTTCTAATATATTTACACAATAAAGTTAATGATAATGATTATTATAATAACAAATAATATGTACATATTTCGCACCTTTAATAATAAAGTGACACAATTCCAAAAACAGAAATGTCGGGGAATGGAAAAAACTGATTTACAATGAGTGGTTATATTTGTCTTTTGGCCCGCATTAATGGTAATTTTTTTAATCGAACTGTAGTTTAGATTATCAGTTATTACCCTTATTTTCATTTTATAAAACGAAACATTGACATTGTTTATTGAAAGCCAAGAAAAAAGTCATTTCGAGTTAGGTCATACTTCTAAAAATTTTGTAATTTTTAAAAATTCGAAAGTACTATTTAAGAATATGCCGGTTTATTAGTGTTGAGATGGTCAAACACCACCTTTTTTCTCTAAAGACAGCCACCTTATTGCCAAAAATAGTGATTAATTTGATATAAATTCGAGATAGAACTGCCCCTTAATAAAACTTTATTTTCTACATCTATTTTGTTTCATATGAAAAACGTACATAATAAAATTGTATTTTTTAACAGTAACACTTTATGAAGAAAATATGTATTTTTCTGATAATTTGGATTACATTTATTAGATTACAGCTTAAAAATTATCTGTGTATAGCTAAACATTCATGTACCAGAGTTCTTTAGAGAATATTTGAGTATAAATCCGCATAAAATTGAGGAATAAGGTTCTTGTTAATTAGCTTTTTTAAATCATGTTTTTTTTGACACTTAATTCAAGTTTGCAACTGTGCTGGATACAAGCTAATTTCTTCTATGGTTGACATTTTTTTTCTTTTATTTCGTATATTTACTTTTATATAATCTTCTTGTGTATAAGATGTTTTGTAAAAAAAACTTAATGGGGCATCCTTAGTAAATTTCATTGCTTTGATTTCATTTCATGATACAGTATTGCCCTTTATATCATTATTAAAATTATAGCCCCAGTCTTCTTGAAGCTTCTTAAGATTAAAAAATGAATCAAAACTCAATTCATGAACTTTAAATGCTGCGTTTGTTTTCTTAGCATTATGGTTACGTATTGGTGTGGAGAATATATGGGACCGGATTTTACATTTTTTTTTAATTTTTTCTTTATCAAACTGTGCGCGTTATCACCTTCATTCTGTGTATGCCCCTTAATCAGAAACTTATGGGTTATCATTTTGATGTTGAAATGAGTAACTGCATATAAATATGCAATTTTAATATATTTGTTTTTGTTTTGCCCGCAGCAATTATCGGAAAAAAATATAATATCTATACCTTCATCGGTTTCATTTGGATTAATAATCTCACAATATTTTAAAGTACAAGAACCAATTTCATTTGCACCACGTATTCCATCAGTTTCGTTCCAATAAAAACAGTGAACGTTGTCATACCCATGCCGTTTTTTTTATCTAACTCTATTTTGCTTAACTCGGCCAATGTCAAAGTATAGCTGTTTAATTTAGATTTATAATAAAATGCTGAGGTATCTCCTTTTGAACACGGAAGTACCGCTTGTGGATCATAAACAACAACTATTTTATTGTTTGTGATGTTTGTACGATCAGCATACGTTTTTCAGCTCTGAATAATTCTTTTTCTGCAATATGTGTGTTGTATGTCTCTCTGATCTCTAAGTTGAGTGCGTCATTTTTAGTGTTATTATAAACCATATATAGATCACATTGATCTTTCTTCGGTTGAAAGAATTCCAAATTAAAATCCGTGGTAGACTTTGTAGTAAGTACTATATTTTCTTGCATTTTTATTGTTAGTTTGTTGTAATAATTGGAAATCTTTGAACAAATCGGCAATTGTTTTTCCTCATTCTATAAATTCCCTGGCTGTATTTGCCCGTACATAATGAGATTCGATTCTCGGAGTTAATGGAGTTAATATGGTTTTTAATATCATTGATAAGATCTTCATTGATGTGATTATGATTATCATGCCGGCTTCGCAAATCGTCTTGCACAAATCCCATTTCATCAATTTTCGACCTGTGATTCGGATCATGCGGTCACTTATATCCAGAGTATTCTTAAAAAATGCCTTGCAAACACGTACCGAGCTGTTACTTATTAGAAAATAAAAGGCTTGATTAGAATTTCGTGGCCTAGAAGGATTAGAATATTTATATCGTGGTTCAACATTTTTAATGCGAGAATGTACAAACGAACGTTGTTTGTTGATATCACCCAAAGCCCAGAGTGATTTAAATACACAGAGCCTTTGCTCATGGTTAACTTTTTCGCCACACTTCAGTTTACATGTTTCTAAGCAAGTTGCTTTAATTTCACGAACGGGGATATTTCTTTTTGTTTTAGACATTGATTCATAAGCTTGTCCAGAATTTCTCATGGCTTTTGCTTTATTTTGTTTTCACTTGGTTATATTTTTTCTACGTTTTCGACCCTTCTTAATGTTTTTCTCTGCATCCTCATTTAAACTGGTGCTTGAACTTGCACATGTTGAACTAGAACTAATGGAACAAGAATTACTAGATGGTATGACTGAGAAAGAATCCTTATAATTTGTTTTAAACAATTTTTCTATACGTGGTTGATTATCATCATCTGTCTCATAGTTGTGATCTCCATCGCCTATATCTGCATCACTTTCATTTGAATTTATGGAGGAAATTTGGTAGTGATATATATTTTTACGTTATACAAATTTTTGTTGGATTCTCTTTGTTTATCTGTACCACTAGTGTCCCAGTTTTAGGTAGCACCTAGAGAAAATTATTTAAGTAAATGAAAATAATTTGAAGTTGAATTAACCTCATTACTAGGTCCTTGCCTGACATAGCTGGCAGATACTGGCATACTATTTCCATTCTTTACGTTCGAATCAATATGATCAGATTGTTGATTGACAAAAATATTAACAGGTTGTATACTATTTGCCCAATTCTGCAAGTAGGTTTTAGTTAGTACCATTAAAATATTTATTTTGCAACCATAACTACCTTATTTTTTTGCGTATTACTTATATCTTGTTCTATAGATTTAATATTGAAACGTCCTGTGGTAACATCTACATTTTCACACTTTGTCAAAAAATTACTGGAAATTGCATTTTTTGCACAAAATACAAAATAATGTAAGTATTGTTATGTTATTAGTAAAAATGGTGATTATATCTTATCATTTAACTCTATTGGATCTTCTAATAAATTAGGCTGAATCAAACTTAAAATTTTTCTTGCTCGTTCGCTCATTTTTATCACTAAAAGCGAAACTATTAATATAAGAAGGAAAGATCTGACTTAAAACGGTTTCCATTAATTTTAAATGATTATAATGCTAAAAAACGTTAATCTAAACTACGTTAAAATAGAAATTATGTACTTTTATCATATAAGTTTTCTAAAATACTGACACTTTCAAAATTGGTAACAAAGAGCTTGCAATAAAAATTACTAATAACCTGGCACTACTCGAAATATTACGTATAAATCTGTTCAAGTTTTAGAAAAACGACTTAAACCTAAATATGTTATTATTGTAGTAAAATAAGAAACAGTATTCACCGTTAACTTTTTACAATAAACTGACTCTTTTAGGAATAGTACAGTATTGCCCGAAATAAACAGTACTGAAATTGTAATTGTTTTGTATATTTAAAAAATACATATTATTGACACTTTATTATATGTTCTAAATGTGCACCTCCTCGTTCGAGACAGACTTCATAACGATGTTCTAAGTTTCTGGTCATGTTATTGAATAAGGGTTGTCTCAGGGCTGCGAAGAAGACTCTAACGGCATCCTTTAATTCATCGATGGTTTGTGGTGCCCGTTTGAAAACGGCATTGTTAGCCATGCCCCAAATGTATGCGTCTGGAGGTGTGAGGTCTGGAGAATGTGAAGGATAAGGGAAGTCAGTAAATCGTGATATGAATTTGTTTGGAAAATGTTCTTGAAGAAATTGACGAATTGCGGCAGCAGTATGGCAAGTTGCCCCGTCCTGCTGAAAAAATTGGTTTCGAAATGCCAAGTTACGTGCACGACAGAATTGACGTAGATCAGGGATAAATCGTGTTAAAATTTGTCTGTACCTCTGTTGATTAAGTGTGACTTGCCTACCATTCTCTTCGATAAAGTACGGACCAATGATTCCGTGTCCGGAAACAGCACACCAGACACTCACTTTTTCACTATGTAAAGGAACCTCTTGAACCTCATCGGGTCTGGCAAAGCCCAGAAATCGATTTGTGCGACGATTCACATAGCCTGACAAGTGAAAATGTGCTTCGTCTGAAAACCAAACATTTTTCAAAAATTCAGGATTTTCATACTGTAACGCGAGAATTCTGGCGCAATATTCCACTCTACTGCGATAATCCCGAGGATGTAGTTGCTGATATACCTGAATCACATACGAAAATGTACCCAGCTCCTTCAGGATTCTTTGAAAGGAAGTTCTTTTTAAATCAAGTTGTAACGCTGTCCTTGCCTGGCTGACTTTCGGATTTTCTAAGATTTGCTCAAAACACGTTCATGGTTATTGTTGTTGTTAACTGTCCTGGGACGCCCGAGTTTCCTTTTCGTTGGCACAATACACTACCTGTATTTCTAAACTTTTCAATAACCTTCAAAATTACAGCATTACTTGGAGAACGTTTATTAAACCTTTGTGTGAATTGATCAGACACGTATAGCAAACTTGCACCATTACGTCGGCCGATTCCGTATGAACGAAAATAATGCTCTACCAGAAACACTTTCTCCTCTGTACTTAACACCATTTTTAACAATTAGGCCCTACTAATTACTTGTTTGAGGTTTACTTGACAGGTCTATACTAGCTAACTTGAGTGTGGCAGCGCACGCATAAAAACACCGCCAACTTAGTTTCAGTACTGTTTATTTCGGGCAATACTGTACAACACACACTACCACTTCTTCTCTAACTGTTGACCTATTACTGAATAGGGGCGGTTTAATTTTAATGGCGCCATAAAACTTTTCTTTGAACTAAAGAGACACAAAACAGATGCCTGCATTGAAAATAAGCAAGTTGTTCTTGGGGTCGACGTGAATTGATAGATGGCAACAGTGGCGTAACAATTATTTATGTCCCCCCCCTCTCCCCGCCAATCAAAAATAAGACCCTTTGACGTTGAAAATAGTCAAAACATATGCCTACTTTAAACGTTATTAATAAATTTATCATATTGAATATAACATTAGTGGTAGAATAATACAAAATAAATAATAAGCTACTACAACGAAAATGACGTTACATATTAATTACTCATCTCTAATATTTAAATTTGCTAAAATACAAGATTTCTCCGACGAGCATTTTTTTCTGCAAAAACATCGACTATTGTATTTGTGTTTAATTGTCTTGCAATAGTATTTCCTATATTTATTAATGCTAAGGACGATAATCTTGTTTCAGACAAGGTACTTCGTAAATAAGTCTTTATTAATTTTAATTTCGAAAATGATCTTTCTGCACTTGCCGATGTTACGGGTAGGGTCATAAATAATAAATAAGCATTACATACTTCGGGAATGCTGGCACTAGTACAATGGAAATCTATTAAAACTATTATAGCTGCTTGATAAATACAACTAGCAGCTTGCAGATGGGGCTTTAAAGAAGTTCTTGCAAATTGCAGTTGTTGCGAGAAGTCATTAGTCAGATCTAGCGGGTAAGCGTCAATCAACTTCTTTGCTTTGCGAAAAAAATCCTCGTCGGGTGAAAAAAGGTATTCTCTATTGTGATCCAAAATTTTAAAAACATCGTTCACTTTGCTCATACTTGTAAACCTGTTCTGTATTTGCGAAGTTATAATATCTAAATTGGCCAAAAATACGCAAATTTTGTATTTTTGACTTCCTTTAGAAATGCGCTCATCTTGACAAAGTTCATCAAAATGCTTTTTTATTCACCCAGTCCGACTTACTTTGAATTTAGAAGTAATCCCGTGATGGGTTGCGAATGATTCAACATCCTTGAGAAACTCTTTGTAATTATTTCTCAAATCTGTTAAAGCATTTTTACAATTTAGTAACAATTCAGTAGCCCGCGATAAATCCATATTAATAGATTGCAAATGCTTAGTGGCAACTACAATGGATTCCAAAACTTTACATTGTAAAATAGTAATATATACAAATTCAAACTGATCAGCCTTTAACTTTATGTCATTAACTGCTTTTTTCTCACCATTGTCTTTCGAAACTAATATAATTTTAGAAAGTGTTTTCAAAATTATTGCATAATTGTGTTTGATTGAAATGACCGTTTGATATCTCGATGACCATCGAGTTGCGGATAATGTTTTTAATGTGACGGTGTTCCGTTTTAAAGGTGTACTATTGTGCATTTGCACTAAAAGGTGCTATCTCTTTATACTCAGGCCAAAAAAATTATAAATCTGCTGTATCAAGGCGTAATAATTGCTTATCTCTAATATATTATTACATGCATCTTGTAATACTAAATTTAAATTATGTGAAGCACAATGAACATATTCTGCGTAGGGTTGAACAATTTTAATTTTTTTAACTCCGCAGTATACTCCACTCATATTCGCTGTCCCATCATACCTTTGCCCACGACATTTTGCAATAGGTATCGAATTGTTTTCTAAAAAAGCTAGTACAGAGTCAGCAATACTTTGCCCTGATTGGTTATGAATATCGCAAAAACCCAAAAACGATTCATTTATTTTTAGACCAATAGGAATATTATGAATAGGATCGTTTTGAATACTTACGTATCTTATAACAATAGATAATTGGTTTGTTTTGAACATATCCTAAGTTGTATCTAAAATAATTGTAAAAAATGCACTCTTACGTATTTCGGTTAGTAACGTGGTTTTTATACAATCCCCGAGTAATGTAATTAATTCGTTTTGAATACTTGGGCTTAAAAATTTTGTTTGATATTTTGGCTTTTGAATCAATTCCGCTAAAGTTGTGTCATATTTTGCCATTAAACTTACAATTCCTAAAAAAATTTCTCTGCTATCAGAACCATCTGCACTTACTTGTTCTTTGTCCTCAAAATGGTATGTTTAGAGCAGAAAGAGTTAGAATAATATGAGTAATTCGCGTTAACACATTTCTCCAAAAGCTTACTTGTTTCTTAAATGTACTTTCAGTTATATTTTCTAGCGATTTGTTTTTTTTATTTAAATCGTAAACTACCAATGCCTGCATGTGGATTGCGGAAGTCTCGTGAACTTTTTTTTTTAAATCCTTTCCAAACTTTACTCCTTTTACCCACGCAGGATGAAATGACGCATGTTTCCTGTCCGCGAATAGCCAGCATGGTTCACAATAAGCTACATCTAATTTTTGTGAATAGCACAACCAATAACGTGGTGTTTCTTGACTTGTCGCTGTTTTTAGAAACCAATATGATTCGGAAAATGATCTATTGTTCAAGTCTTTAGGAAATGCTCCTTTAGGTTTCGATGGGCTATTTATTAATATTTCCTTTTTAATGTGGAAGCTTTTAATATCGTCTTTAAACAATCCCTTGTCGGAAAGATGAAAAATATGTTTTGACCTAAATATAATTTATAATCAAGTTAATTAACAACAAAAATAGTATATTACCTAATATGACTAGTTTCATTATCCTCATTGATAAATATGGGTCGTGCTATTTCATCTTCTTCAAAAGAAACTGTTCGTTTCTGATATGGATCTAATTCGACGTCGACGCCTGATGTGCTTGGATCTGCTACATTCTCGACGATATGCAATACGTTGCTAGTGTTGCTGGAGAACAATGTATTACTGCTAATACTAGTTGATGACATTGACAAAACAATCAAATTAGTGGCAACGCCACTAGCACTAGTTAGCGATTTTACGGCATTCTCACCCTTTTCTACCATAACATTTTTTATTTTTACAAGTTTTTGTTGTTGTCCGATTTGTGTGTCCTCAATTTACGTTTTTCAGCACCACTTTTATATTTTCTATTAGACGACATATTACCAAACTTCAAACTATACTAAAACTGAACCGAGTGCAAATACAAATATCTAACTAGGTAAAGCAAAAAACAGGAATAAAAGAAAAGGCTCAAACAAGAATCGGGGTTACTAAACGACTAGAGCAAAGACCTGGACCGTTTAGCGTTTACAGTTAGGTATAGGGAAAGTCCAAAAGAATTTTAGCGCCGCTACACACTGCCCGATAATCTGGCGCTTAATACATAAAAGAATGCAACTTATTGTTAATACTGTCAGCCTATGTCTTATTGTTTACTCAATTTCAGCTTATAATTACTGCAATTACTGAATGCATTGTTGAATGTGCGACTGAATATATGCTTAATTTATAGACATTGCATTCTTTATTGTAGAAGGGTAACAATGGACACATAGGTTTGGAATTCAGGGACTCTCGCAATTCCCCCCCCCCCCGCTCCCCGCAAGAAGTATGCGGCGGGGCCTATGGTTACGCCCATGGATGGCACCACAAGACACAATTTTTTCGTTTACTTGCAAAACCTCTAGTTTTTGAGTTGTGTCACTTTATTATTAAAGGTGCAATTTGATTTATATTATGAACTTCAATTATAAAACTACTTAATACAATATTAAATGTAGTGATTTGGAGTATCTAATAAGAACACAAAGGAGAAATAAATAATTTATAACATTCACGCCATATTCATTATCATTTGCTTGTCGATATACTTTTAATTGAGACAATTTTGCTTGTCTTAACATATCTGGTTAATACTCAACCAATCTTGAAGATCTAAAATTTGATTATTAGTGATTTAGTAATTTGGACAAGAAAAGCACACTCTAAGTTGTATACCTTACTAATTGAATAAAATAAAAGGCAATTCAATTTTAATTTTTCCTTAATTTGCGGATGTATGTTCTTTCAAATAGAATATGATCCAGACATAAGAAACAAACTCCACAGTTTTCACTTCCCGAGCCAGAGTAATTTATTAAAGAAAGCTATACAGAATGACATATTTTGTTGCCTATGTTAAAAACAATGAATTTGGCGAGAAAAGAAATTTGTAGGCACATTAGAATTGTTAAATGAGAGACATACTTTGTAGTTATACGAGGGTAAGGTGAAAGGTTCTCCGCCTACAATGAAAAATTGCAATTTTCAGTAAAAAATTATTTTATTTTTCGACATAATCCCCCTTAACTTCAACACACTTGGTCCAGCGTTTCTCCAACATCAGTATTCCTTCCCGGAAGTGAGAGTCTGGAAGGCTGTGAAAATATTCGTCTACGGCCCCCTCAACTTCTTCATTGGACATGAAGCGCTTCTCAGAAACAAATTTCATCAAGTTTGGGAACAGATAGAAGTCTGAGGGCATTAAATCAGGGGAATATGAGGGTGGGGCGAGCAAGTCGTACCCCAAATCCGTCAATTTCCCCATCGCCAACGCACCCTTGTGTGCAGGTGTGTTGTCTTGGTGAAAGATGATTTTTTTCTTCTTCAAGCCAGCCCTCTCGCGAATTTTGGCATCCAGCTGGTCAAAAAGGGTGGAGTAATATTGGCCTGTAATTGTTCCACCTTTTTCAAGGTAATCTATTAACAAGATCCCTTTCGCATCTCAAAACACGCTGGCCATCACCTTCCCGGCAGCTGCAATCGATTTCGCTTTCTTTGGCGCTAAACAACCGGTTTCCACCCACTGCTTCGACTGCTGTTTCGTTTCTGGCGTGTAATGCTGAACCCATGTTTCATCCATAGTGACAAATCGCCGCACAAAATCGCTCGGATCCTTATTGAACCGGGCCAAATATTGCTGCGAAACTCGTTTTCGCATTTGCTTTTGATCGGCATTCAGCAAATGCGGCACCCATCTTGCACAGAGCTTTCGTATCCCTAACTCTTTGTGTAAGATGTTTCGCACCCTTTCGTCCGATATCCCTACAGCCTCAGCTATCTCCTTCACTTTTACTTGCCTATCGTCCAACACGATATCATGCGCATTTTTGATCGTTTCCGGTGTGGTTGCGGTTTTTGGTCGTGTTCAGGGGGGCAGGTATTATTAAAAAAAAATGGATCCAGTGATAATACTAGTGCAAAGGACGAAGGTTATGCGAATGACGTTGATGGTAACGACGCTACTGAAAATTTCGACAGATTAAGATAAACAAAATATGCCAAAAAACGTAGAACGTCGAACAATATCGTGTGGGTCGATTTGAAATCGGCTTTCGCCCGCAGGATACGTTCGAGTGCTGTGGTCAATTTATATCACATAGATCCCATGCAATTTTTAGAAAATGCATTTGCCCTAATAGAGCGACGTTTGAGAAAATGATTGAGAAAATTCGGCTCTCTTAAAATTAATTTCGTTGTTAACGGTGAATATGTAAAGCCGAACGGATCAACATCATCATCTCAGAAGCCATGGAGACATCATTATCGTCATTATCGTCATAGCTTAGACATTTTACTACTAAAAATTATAAAATTTTAAAAATTAAAGACTTTCAAACTCAAGTTAAACCCGAAGCCATTCAAGAATTGAACAATAAACTGGGCGAATACACCGAAAAGCAAAGCGGGTTAGCACTTTCGAGAATATTAAATTTAGGCGTCAATATAAATCATGCAGGATTATATAGTAAGCATTCTTAAGGAGGGGAAGAAAATTGTCTACGAGATGATATGTTTATTTTTTAATCATATACGTTTGTAATATAGAAGTATGTTGACGATCGAGAATCTTACGAAATTACCGCTCGAGTATATCGAAAGATATGCAAGTAAAGACGTAGCCAAAGATTTCGATAAATTACCGGAGTATTTGCAAAAACAATTATGGATGCATCGCTATTGTTTAGCGCATGGCTTACAATCGTCGTCGCATGCTGATCAGATAGATGGACCTCCTCTGCAAATAAAATCGTGTCCAGAATGCGCATGTTTTACCCCATATACATGCTCACACCCACATACCACAGCCCCTGCAATAAAATCCTATGAATGCAATTAAAAACACTCATTGATCGAAATGATGTCTCAAGGACCGCCCGCAGCCGTCGCTGCATATCTCGCATATTCTTTAATATGTAATAATTACCTATACATATTTTAACCGAGCGTACCCTCCTGGCAAAGAAATCCGGTACCCGTAGATCCTCCGAATGCATTTGCATGTTTTGAGGTTGTTCAAAATAAAGATGTTTTGGCATTGTCGAAGTCGGAGTCGTCACAACAAATAAGATGCTCTCGCTCTATAGATTGGAAACGTATGGAAGTAGTTACCATGCAGCTGCAACAGCAATGGCAGCAGCAGCAGCAACAGAACCATTCAGAATAGGTCCCCTTATCGTAATCATCAGAGACATCGACATCGTCGTCGTCGTCCGCTGTATGGAGAGACCTTTTAATTTATAAAAGTTATCAAGAAGGAAGAGGACGCCTTCAACGACGACGACGAGAAATAGAACACGTAGACGGAGACGATGACGAGGGCGGCAACAGTAACGAATGATTGAACGACGGATGTGCGTGCGACTGTGTCAAACACGGAGTTTGCATTAATCCTTTTCTCATGTTTAAAATAAGATTCAAATATAATAGCAGTTTTACGGAGACCGAATGGCACGTCATGCCATGGAATCATAAACGAATTGCCTTCGAAGGAGAAAGAGAGAGCGAGAAAAGAAAGATCGAGAATTTGATAGTTCAGATGGTGTATAGTCGTATTTAGAGCACATCGTACTGAAACAATTAATTGGAGCGTGGATATACTACATCTATTACAAATATAAAAATAAAATATGTGCACATGAGCAACATCGTTCGCGCTCGAACGAAGACCTGCGCGCGCAAAATAATTTTCAGTTCTAACCGGCGGTATCTTCGTTCAGGGTGTGGGTGTGAAGTTTTACACTTAATTAAATAGCAATTATGGTGAAGTATAGGGTGTTTCAATAAGAGCGCAAGATTTGAATTGCGCGCCACGTTTGACAGTCATAATGTCACATGATTATGACGTGACAGATCGGAAGTTGACAGATAGGAGTTAGTAAACATGGAGCATTACACCGTAGAACAACGCGTCCTGATTGTCAAAAATTATTATCAAAATGGTGAAAGTTTAATTGCCACTATTCGTAAAGTGCTACCAATATTCGGTCGAAATAATGTGCCTAATTCATCTACTGTGAAAAAAATAATCAAAAAATTCGAAAGTACTGGTTCGGTTAGTGATGTGAAGAAGAATTGGACATTTCAACAGGCACTCTTCAGCGAATTTTGACGAAAGATTTACAGCTGCATGCCCACAAAATTCAACCGACTAAAACAACTTTTGCCAAGAGACCATGTCCAGCGAAGAGAATTCACCAGTTGGATCCTTAAGCAACCTGCTGATTTTGCAAACAAAATCATTTTCAGTGATGAGGCCCATTTTCAACTCGATGGCTTCGTTAATAGATAAAACTGTCGCATTTTGGGATTAGAAAATCCACGAATCACTCATCAGAAAGCAATGCATCCACAACGGGTCACTGTATGGTGTGCATTACGGTTTGGAGGAATAATTGGACCGTTTTTCTTCGAAAACAAAGAAGGATGCAGTAACGGTGAATGGCGAACGTTATCGTGCTATGATAATACAGTTTCTTGTGCCTCATTTGGAAGCTATTGATTGACGACATGTGGTTTCAGCAGGACGGTGTCACATGTGACCAGAATTGGCCTCCACGCTCTTGCGATTTAATGCCTTTAGACTTCTGGCTGTGGGGTTATCTGAAGTCACAGGTTTATGCCAATAGGACTGCAACCCTCGAAGCATTGAAAGCCGAAATTAGACGCTGTATCAATGAAATACCACCACATGTACTCAATAAAGTTATTGAAAATTTCGTCAAAAGAGTACGCATATGCCAGCAAAGCCGTGGCGGCCATTTACAAGATATTTTGTTTCATACATAATTCCCAAATGTACATTTTCTAAATCAATAAATATTTCAATACTTTGCTACAGAATACCATGTTTTATTGAACACTGAAATCTTGCGCTCTTATTGAAACATCTTTTATATTCAAGACGAAAATAATCATACAACGATAGTGGTTACGACAGTAAAGTATTTTTAAATAACGATGATGATGACGTAATTTCGTTATCATCTACGTGTGCAGTATCTAGAATCCCGCAGGCGTCACAACCGTCAGGAGATAGTTCGAATGTTTTCTCGTGCATCCATGTCTAGGATAACGATCAAGTGATGGATCCCCTGATATGTAGCACCGAATATCGATTGAATTCCTCCAAGGAGAGCGCGCAATGGTGAGTTCACGGTCATACGATCGAAGTGGGCTTAACCAAACAAAAGAGCAATATGGATTTTAGCCCTGCTATCAGACTTATATGCCCCAACAGATTTTATAAAGAAGGCGAATTGCAAATGGACGAAAACGAGTGAAAAGATTTGTCGTCTATCACTATCGAGCATAAATTTAGAACATTTTTTTCCAATCGCTTCGATACTACCAAGGTTGCATCTGCAGACGCTACCGCCGCCACCGTAGTTGCAGACGTATGGCACTGGAGGCGTGAAATGCATCAGACGATCGACGGTTACTTGGAAGTAAAATTTAACGACGAATACAAGTCTATTCATAGAGTCGAGGTGCAAAATGCAGCTTTCGCCGCATTAGAATCAACAAGCTCCGAATACAATATTGCGCGAATTTCTCTCGCGCGCGAAGAGTCTGCAAAAGTGTTTACTCTAACGCCGCTTATAATGCTCAAATTAGAAATATTGAAAGTACAAGATTTTTAAAAGTTCTACGTTAGAAATATAGCGTGCGCCGCCACTTGCCTTCCCATCTTATGTCGAGTCGAGATGATAAGCGAATACGTATTCGGAAATTCATCGCTAGGTGCCCTAAACGTTCTTTACGATACCAACAGACTCGGTTTGTTAGAAATCACGCGCCATTTTCCTCACAAAATTGTCGATGACATATTATGTTTATATCAAAAGAATTTAAATGTCGAAATGAAACCTCTGTATTTTAAAGATAGTAAATGATCTTTTTTGTAAATAAAATTTACTTCGTATGCAGTTATTTTTTATATATACTGTTGCGAGCTACTATTAGGCAACCCGTCAAACACACAAGCGCCGTAGGCACTGTATATTCTCCAGGGACCGAGAATTCTTCTAGCTATTACTGGAGAATGAGTCATCCTTTTTAATTCAGAGTATATATAAGACCGCTAATAAATGTAAGAGGTTAGTCTATATCAGAATGTCGAATACAAATTATGTCGTGTAAAGTTAAATAGTTGAGCTTTTGGAAGTCCAACAGTAAACATAAATGTTATATGATGTGAAAGTGTCTAATGTACATGTAGCTTGTAAAATACATAAATAGACAAAAGTGTAATAAATAAATTATAATAGTTGTGTTAGTGTTGTTAATGGACCTATGGTTAAGAAGTTAGTTTAAGAAGATATTAGTGCTTGTAAATTCATTAGTGTGATAGTGCTTCATTGTTAATTGGACTAAAAACATCTATAAATAAGACGTATACTGTTAATTAGACTTGTGAACAGTGAGTAATAAAGACTCTTGTTATTACTTGTTTTAAATTAGTGAAACACGGTAGTAGTAGCCCGCTACAATATATTTAAATTGTTACGTTATTGCAGGAGAGATGTTAGTCAATGTTGGTACACGGGGGTGAAAGGTTGTTTAACAACCTCTTAAATAAATTGTTCTTCAAACTGCACCCTCCTGGTCATAACTTCTACGGGCCCGGAACCAGGCTGCAAGAGCGTTTAAACCGCAAAGACAAAGGTATTAATCCTCTAGACGAAGCGTGCAAGCAGCACGACATCGCGTATTCGCATCACAAAGACGTGGAGCGCAGGCACGAGGCCGACAAGGTCTTGCAAGAAGCAGCTTGGCGACGAGTCAAAGCCAAAGATTCTAAGTGGTCCGAGAAGCTTGTCGCGTTGGGCGTAACAGCTGCAATAAAAGCCAAACGCAAACTAGGAATGGGAATAGACAAGAAAATGGTTGTGAAACTAGATCGCCGGCATTAAAAAAAGCAATTACTTAGAATTAAATAACATTGCCCTTGTCTGCAAAGAGCCCATTAAATTAAACGATCTCTTTAATAGCCGGCTGTTGAAATATTTATCATACAGACTGAGACCTGTTAAATCACGTAAAATCCCTAATTTATATTTATTCAAAGATGTAGTTAAGCAATTTTCGGACTTTGTATAGATAAGGCTCATAAAAATTCATGACACGATCTAATATTCAGATGGTCTATAAACCCATATTCATTAAAGGAATGGATCTGTATATAATTAATGGTCCAAATGATGTGACGCAAATTAAAGTCTACTACACGCATTTACATTTATAGGCTATTAAAACTAAAAAAATACCAATGGTCTTTAGTAACCTCGACAGAATCCCACGTTTATAGTGTGTAATCTTAAACAACTATCTAACCCATTAAAACTAACTATTTATTATTCAATTTCATTATACTTTTTAAATTTTTTCCATGAAGCTCTTTCTATCCATCGGCTACCTTTAATCTCTATAATATACTAACAGATATTTTTAAGCAGACTAAAAAATTTATTTCTGATTTCGTCACTAAGTACAGTAGTCTTTCATGATAAAATGCACAAATTAATCAGGCCATTAAATTATATACGTCGGCCCATCTTTGATCCTATAATATCTTAACGCGTTCAAAAAAGCCATTTCCTCGCGTTATTCAAATTATCATAATGCACATAAAGTTAGCTCAAACAAAATGCCGCCTTCAAATATTAAAATAATTATCTACACATGCTTAACCTGTAAACAATTACCTTGACCTTTTAAAAATAACGATTCTATTACCAATACAGCAGGCTTTCGTCACACACACATATATATATATATATATATATATATATATATATATATACATTGCTTTATACAATGTACAAATTAATGTGAAGACATTTTTTCTTTTCAGCAAAAATACACACGTCCTAAACTATTTTTACTGAATAATTCAATTTGGAATACATACACCTTTATATTTTCTTAAATTAATTACACGCATACACGACGACAATACAAAAACGCATTCTTAAAAAACATTCGCGCAATTTCCGCAGCCGTTACAATATTTACCTTAGACTCAAACAATACACACACACACACACACACACACACACACACACATACACACCACACGCATACACGTACTTAATAATGTATACCTTTATTTTCAAAAAATAACCATCATCCTGATAAATATTTACACTTTTATTATAAGGACGTCGCAGCTTTTCTGTTATCATACTCTACATACTTCAACAAATCACTTATTATCATACCTACCACATCCAAAACACATACACACACACCTGCACATACATACCCTTAACACATACATACTTTTCTTTTCAATAATACACATGCCCTTTACAAGATATTTACACCTTTTTAATAAGGGCTGTATCAGGTTCTCCATAAGACAACTACTTCTATGCCTATTTAATAGTTAGACTTGTATAGTTTTTGTTTATTATTAAATTATTATTAAAAGTTGGCATATTTTAAATTTTAAGGTTATTTTTAAAATGTTTTCTTTCTATATGGTAGTGAATTGTGGTAGTGCAGAAGTAAGATTTTTCAAGTAATAAAAGCATTGTCTTAAAATTTCACTGTTAACAAATTTTGCGTCTAAGGATGCAGAAGCAGAAAATGTTACAACACCGCACAAAACTACCAACTGTAACATACTAAATCATAATATCATTAAAGCTGCGTTCATAGTTACGTCCACATTATACAATTACTAACATTTTATTACTGTTTACGACGTCATCCCATATTTATCGTGAATAGAGTATAATGAACAAAAATGTAAATCCTAGGATTTCTTTTAGACAAACATTTTAAGATAAACAGTACATTTAGAATGCTCCCTATTAAGTAATTCGAAGTAATAAGGAACACTAGTGAAGCTAGTTTTTAAACGGCTTTTGAGATTCATTGGTACGTCCGTCGGCGCATTGCGACCTGAATTTATCCGCGGTTCATCTGTTACGCACATAAAGCAAAACGTTGACACAAACAAGATAAAGAAAAAAGATTGACACATACCTCCACGTGTCGAGATACTTATCTTGTATCTACATCTGTTAATGTGAAACAGCTAACATTGTGCTCTCGTCTTATCTTGCACGCT
Organism: Platerodrilus igneus; assembly: GCA_036346225.1. NCBI lineage: Eukaryota > Metazoa > Arthropoda > Insecta > Coleoptera > Lycidae > Platerodrilus > Platerodrilus igneus. Next base: position 8,355,888 of record JARFIW010001303.1, read on the forward strand.
TAATCATCCGCGAGGTGTACCAGCAAGATACCGTGACCTCGCTCACTGAGAGGTTGTCTTCACGGTAGTCAGTACCGTAGCTGAAACAGCGGACCTACGCTGAAAAGTAATTGAGCCTACGTAGAAGAGCTAAAAAGTGAGAACTCTTCTAGTATTAATAAGCACGTAAGAAACTTACTAATGCACCGAAGATAGAAATTTCTCGTGAAAGACGTGCATCGCTCTTGAAGTATTAGAAATAGCTACGCAGACAGCACATGCTAGGACAAAAGACATGATCAAAGTGAACCCAGTTATTGAAAACGATATAATAATCTATTGAAATATTAAGGTACCATATGTTAAAAGAACGCATCTTAAATCTTTTTAATGCATAAATAGATAAACAGAATCGGCAAATGCGATTCCAATCTCTTCTATTCAGACCTATATTACTACGTTTAAATAAAGCAAACATTTTCTTTCAAAAAACGAAGATTGTAGATAACGCAGTTATATCAACCAATAAAGATAAATTGAGGTACTTTGACTTGAACTAAATACACTAATAACATTTTACAGGGTGATGAACAAGCACTTATTTCATTGTATTAGAATGGGTTATATACTGTTACGTGCCAAATTTGGCACTAGACTGGTTAGTTTTAGTTTTGATGTGCGGGAGTTTTCGCGCCATAAATTTGAAAGGCTTGTGACGCACGTATTTCCGTCACGCCAGAAGTACATTGGACGAACTTCGCGCCGACGCGTGTGGAGGGAGAAAAGTGGGGGAGTTTCCGAGAGACGCTGAGGAAACGTGGCTTTTTGCCTTTAAACGTCGAGTGGAGTGGTCGTGTCTGGTATCGTATCTTTAGTTTAATTATGTAGATTCCCTTCTTGCTTATCTTTGATTGTCGCCCCTATAAACCTGTTCCTGTCGTTCCGCTACATATAGGTCATAGAAGATTAATCTGGATACAACCTGGGAGCAGCCCACGACCGCCGTCGCTAGCTGGAGCAACCCCGATGGGCGTTGCAGACGCCATCTTTAACTTATTCTGTAGGAAGCTGTACCTATTTATGTAAGTACCTTATTGTTTATAATTCATTTCTAACTTTTTATATATTTCGTCATTACGCGTAATAATTTGCATATTGTGTGACGTCATTGACAGATGGGCGCGCTAATCTCAACTCTATAGATTGGTGTTACCAACTGCCGTTGCGTCGCGTATACCGAATCATAATATCGTTGAACGTAACAAATGAACCTCAATCTACATCTAAATTGCTAATGGAGTTTTCCAAAATCTTAATGCAAAAATATTTGAACAACTAATATATCAGTAGTATATTGTATACCCAATAGGAAAAGCTCAACATTCCCGGACGACGTAAAGATTGCTTGTCGTAGCGCAAGCCGAGACAAGCAACACGGAGTCCGGGAATGTTGCTTTTCCTACGTGGTATACATACTATTTTTTTGCAAATCGTTAAAAACGACAGAAATTAAAATACAAATTTTAAAAAAACCTGATTAATTTTATTTATAAATAAATGGTGCTGTCAAATTCTTAGTAAAAATTTTTGAATAACCATGAAGACATTCCTATCAAGATATTGAATTGTCAAACTTGAAACATTGAAATATGATTGCTGGTATTTTTGAAAGTAACAATACAAATTCTATAATTGTACTAATTGTAAAATACCTGAAAATATCACGCACAACTTACTTCAGAATCAAATACATTCTGAAGTTGGTTGTTTGTTATTTTTACATAATATGTTAAGATTGTTTAAATAGAACTTGCGATGAAGGCATGTTCTCGGTCATTTTTGTAGTGCATATGCGTGCACATATTATTTCTGTACAGTACAGTAATGAGTATTTCCTTACAGTGATTTGTTGTTGCTTGGCAACGACTAAGCACTTGGAAATATTCAACTTTTTTTAAGAAATTTTATCAGAAATGTCAAAATTTTTGAACGATTTGCGGAAAAATTAAATTATAACTTAATTGTCTAAATAGCTGTGAATTAATTGATAATACTAATGCATGAGGCATTTACAGTACGACGTTCTTAAGTACATGGTAATTTTCGCGTGTTCGCCGCAACAAAAATTAACCACTTACCATTGGTCCTTTTTCATATACGGTGTGTATTCGGTTTAGTTTCCTGGTCGTGTTCAGCTTCATAATTTTCCCTTTCTATTTATATGAATTATAAAAATTGACTTTTGACATGTCAACAATGACACATCCCTGTATTTATTGAATTTGTGACAATTAAATCATCTGATTTCAATAGATAAATAGTGGAAATATAACATTTTGTTATTGTTGTAAAATTAAGTTTATATTATTGTATCACTATGTTGGCGTTAATGAACAGAATACTGGACTGGTTCAGAAGTCTTTTTTGGAAAGAAGAAATGGAATTAACCTTAGTTGGGCTACAATATTCAGGAAAAACAACCTTTGTTAATGTTATTGCTGTAAGTATATTTACATTTAATAAAGAACGAGCGTTCATTACTTACGCTTTTTTAGTCGGGGCAATTTAGTGAAGATATGATACCCACTGTAGGTTTTAATATGCGAAAGATAACAAAGGGCAATGTTACTATTAAAGTTTGGGATATAGGTGGTCAACCACGATTCCGTTCAATGTGGGAACGATATTGTAGAGGAGTTAATGCTATCGTGTACGTATTTAGTTTGTTTTCTTATTCACAGATTATTAATGTCTATATTATAATTATTAATGTTTAGATATATGGTTGATGCAGCAGATCCTGAAAAGATTGAAGCTTCAAGGAATGAGTTACATAGTTTATTAGATAAACCACAGTTGGCTGGTATACCTGTATTAGTTTTGGGTAACAAAAGGGATTTACCACATGCTTTTGATGAAAATGGTCTTATTGAAAGGATGTAAGGTTCACTATTTAATAACAAGTTTATCCGTTTGTGTAAATAATTATTACTTCCAATTTATGATTACTGCTCAAAGTATCTTAGCATAATTTTCAGAATTTTATTGAAATGCAGTTTTCGAATACTTGTAATAACAATGATATTGCCAACTGTAACATGCATCATAGCAAATATTTGTGTTCATATATGTAACATCTACTTTTAATGTTCTTTTAATACAACATTAAAAATGTATTTTTAATGCTCTTATAATATATCATTGAAAATGCATTTTATGGCAGTCTTGCCAGTTCTACAAGGAAAACCTTAGAATATAACTTATATCACTTCTATTAAAGTTCACTGAAATGTATTTATTCAGACTTCTAGTCATCGAAGTAATAATTTTTCTCCGATTCAAAGATTGTCGCCTTTTCAAATGAATTATACTTGTAGTTGACATTATCAGACATGCCATTTGAACGACCGCTGGTGACAGAGTGATTTAATTTTGTTTGTAAAGCTCATATTTGTGTTATTGTTGTTCCTTTTGTAAATTTTAAGATTGTTCTATTATATAAAACTGGAATACATATTCATTTGATTGTAAAGGTATTTTGAGTATCGTCAAATCTTTTTCTGTAATTTCTGATGTTATGCATGGGTTCAGCTACGACTGATGTATCGATATGTGCTGATCTAGAGTTTGCTTTATGATCTTATTTTTGTGTTAATAGTGCCTTTCTCAATACTTGTGTAAATGCTACCACATATATAAGGGATGTGCATATGCTTGGTTCCAGTAAAGCATCTTTTTTTATTTTTATTTTATTTATTTATTTAGAAAAGAGCTGTACAATAAGTATGTAAAGTTCAAGAGTAAGTTTAAATAACATATCTACTTATATCTCATCTTTGGTTGCTTTCAAAGACTACTTTTTTTTTCTGTTGGTTCGTAATATATTTTATTTCTGAGCAATCGTCCAATTTTATCAGTTACCTGAGGGTATGTTTTCCACGTTCTTACATAGTTTTGATGCTTTTTGGTCTTACAGTGAATATTCCCAGGGCTTTTATGGCCGGAGTAATAATTGATAATATGTAATATGAGTTTGGAAATTAGAAATTAATGAAGTTGGAAGTTTGCCCACTTACGTAAGGTGCATCATCAGAAAAAGACGTGGTTGCATCAAAGTCACTTCTGGATCCTATGAAGCTGCAAAATGTTCAGTAGCAAAGTAACTTGGGAATCTGGGCAAACATATTCATACGTCATGTCTAGTAGCAAGATAACTACCGATAGACATCTTGTAGCTTGATAGGGTGCCTAAATCTGCTCATCCAGAACTAACTTTGCTTGCTGCCACGTCATCCTGATGGTGCAACGTACAAAATAGACAAAACACTGACATTAGTTCTTTATATGACACGGTCTTAATTTGTGTAATATCTCGGGAGGTCGATATTAAAGGCTTATAAATTTTAATAAAAAGTACACAGATAATACACACATAAGAATTGTTAATGCATACTTTGCGAATCTTCTCATTTTCCCATTATTTAACATTTCACCTCGAAGGAGAACAGAGTAGGCTTGCTAGGCCTAAACTAATACCGCGAACTTCGGTTATAACGTAATAACCCAAGTTTGTTATAAGCATGCAGCTAATCTCTAAGTCAGTCTCTACCAAAAATGAATAAAAAAGGATTGTATACTATATTAAAAAATGATATACATACATATGCATGTACATACTATGACTATGTTTTGTGCAATTATTGTTCACTTAATGTTTTAAAGAGGTAGTTGGTCATTTTCTTTCTTTTGCATGTTTTTTTGACGACTGTTTCCAATTCTGCTTAGCTATCTAAAACCGTCTGCAATACTCCTTAAGATTGCACAAACGATCGGACTTCCATTCATTTTTCGAGTACTATGGGTGGGGTTATATCTATAGCCCTCACATTGGATACGTTTTGATTATTGTCGCTATCAGGTCTTCTGTTGCTTAGATTGCCTGAATTTATCACAGTCTAATTAATTAATGTGCAGGTACAAAAATCAAGAGAGACAACATTTAGAAACCAATACACATACAATACGTAGTAATGTCACCATACAACCACTGACGCCATGCCACACATCAGTCTGGTGTCACTTGAGATTTAACAATATTATTCAAACTAAATCGAGTACTGTATACATTTTAAAATTAACAGTTAGTTTTCCTAGAAAAAAAGAATGACTAGTAAAAGTTTGATACAGACGATGTAGTATCACAAAACTTGATGTCTGTTTAGTATGTTATATATGAGATCACTATAGGCAATAATTTTTAGCAGATAAAAAATTTATCGGAACCTTATATTTTGTTTGTTACAAGTGAGGGTTCGTTACATCCAAGGGACATTATAGCTGAAGTTCATTGTATATTACAATACTCCCTGCTATAAATTTAAATGCTATGAAGATTGTATAGTTCTCCTTGGTCTTATATTACTTTACTATTTCTGCACTACTAACTTTGTTAGCCATTTTCTTGCTCTCAACTGTTCCTTTTGAAATTGCACTTTTTTCTTGTAGCGCAACATTGGCAACACCGCTGTTGTCTCGTTTCTTGGGCATTTGGTTAATAGATAAGTTAAATTTCAAGGTCCCTTACAGGTAGATTTACATCTGGTTTAGCATCTACATGCAAGGTTTTTAGAACATCGTTTGGTACAGTCACTTGTACACTTGAACTATTACATTCTAGATATTCATTAATTGACCCCAAGTACCTTTTCCATACAACCGTCACCTAACACTTTTAAAGTACATTTTATTACCTAAAGTTTCCTTCATTTATATTTAGTCCATAATCCTTTATTTGGGTATCGGTAGTATCGATAATTATAAAGAAACTACTTCACCCACCACAAATTTAGTGTATTTATTACCTTTATAGTATTTTTCATTAGTATCAAATTTTTTGCAGTATTTTAACAAATTGCTATACATTGAATACTCAAATAAAACCAGATGGACACAATTTTCTAAGAGTTATTAATTTAATTCTCACACCAAGTTTCTTTTTCCGTCATCTTCTTTTTTTACATAAAAAAACATCCATCACTTAACACAACCTGACATTATTCTAACAACTTATATAGGCAGTGTTACCCTGACCTATAAACTAAAGTTCACAATACACCGAAATATCCTCCCTTATAAATTGAGCCTGTCTGGAGCCATAATATTCAGTCTTGGCTTCAAATTAACACTACTACTTACTCCCTCGCCCATACTAGCCTTACCAAGCGAGCTCCTTGATTTAATTATATAGCTCTACTGCTATCACTCTCCTGTAATTCCATGATATCAGGTAACCCTACTTGTTCTACTACTAGTTCGCTAAGTTTTATAATGCTGTAGTTCATAATGAGCTGATGTAAAGCTGTGCTACCGTGTCTGGAACATTTTAGTATTTAATTCCTCTATATTACAATCTTGAGAACATTTTATAATTTAATCAAAATGACACTTCCAAACAAGGTGCTCACTACATAACCTACACCAATACACAAAATCTTACCACTTCCTCAATCGTGACTTGTGCCAAGTTTTTTTTGCTAGTATTCCTAAAATCCTTTATGTACTATTTCCAATTTATCGATTTCTACCTGCCATATCAGATCTAATTTGTTCTTGGTTTATAATCTAAAACTAAACTTGCAGGCCTGATTTCTGTAGAAATGTGGCTACATTTCTATAACTAAACAAAAAAAAAAAGATTCATTGTTTCGAAGCTCACATTTTTATGGATTCATACTTCACATTTCTCAACAGACTGTCTTAAAAATTTTTGACTAGATTTTTGGCTAGTCCATTACTATATGGATGATGTACGGGAGAAGTCAAAAAATTTTATGTTATTTTTTGGATAAAACTGAGTAAACTCTGCTGAAATAAAAACTACCATTGTCTGTAACTAACAGTTCTATTTTTCCAAACTTTGAAATATATTCTCTAAGCTTCTTTATGACTTGTTTATATTCTGCACCCTTACTCATATATAAGCCTTGGGCTATTTGAAATAGGTATCGATTATAATGAAAATAGTTTTACCTAAGAATAGATGTAGGAAGTCGGTAGTGCCTTCTACAGTGGTCTACTTGTACAAACCCACATGCTACTTAGGCAGATTTGACTTCTGCTTTACACAGATTGTTCATTTCCTAACCAACTGCTCAATGTCGCACCGCACATACGAATGTGCTAGCATTTGCATTTTTACGATACCCTCATGGCGAGCATGCAATTCTGACAAAACATGCTGCCTTAATTTCAATGGCCCTGTAGCCCTACATTATTAAGTCCTGACCTAAAGCCAATTTATCCCTCCTTATGAAAAAGGTCTTAATGCTTCATCTTCATTTTTATTATCAAACCCGTACCTTGCTAGGTTATAAAGTTTTCCCAATATACGTCTTTACATGTTTCCAACCTTACTTTTTGTACAATAACATTTAAATTTTCAACAAAGTTTAAATAATCAAAATCCCTATTTCTGTGAACTTAAATTCAACTGGTAATCTTGACAACGAATCTGCCCTTAAATTCTCTTAATTCTTTATGTATTTGAAATTGTAGTCAAAATTACTTAAAAACAATGACCACTTCTGTATTCTACCTCTATCATTTGCAGCAAACTTTTATTTTGCCTGAATAGCATTAACAATGATTTATGATTGAATGTAATTTTGAAATGTTGACTTGCCAAAATGATACAGTGTTTGAACAGCCCACATAACACTCAATCCGTCTTTATGAGTAATACTATAATTTCGATATGCTTTATTTAAAACTCTAATTTTAATTTCACCATCACATTATTGACATCTAGACATGGCGTAATTTTTTTGTTTCCTGCTCCTTTCTCCCTTACGAATCTGCGAGAAATCCACCTGATAAATTTTTAATAAATCCCTACCAAGAAGTGATCTACATTCTTTCTCGACAATTATAAAATTGCACTCTATGGTATAACTATTCACGTCTCCTTTAACCCTTTCACTGCTGAATTAAGGATGAAACTGCACCACTTGTGTGCTGAATTAAGAACACCTAGAAACGTATATATACGGATGTAGCATTCAGAATTATATAGAACGTATAATTACTGACATAGCATATATATTATATAATTTGTGGTGCTTTCATACCTTCAGAACATACCTGTCAAACTTAGATATTGAAAAAATGCAAATGAATACTATACTTTTTATTATGTAAATAAAAATCAGTTGTGCTAAATATTTTAAAACTTATTCAATGTGTGAAATAGTTCAAAACAAGGTACCACACAAAGTCTGACGTCACAGTCGGGGCTAAAATATCTACTCTCCTTTCTATTTTTTGGGAAGCTGCTCATTAACTGCTTGCTTCCTATCAGTCAAACCGATATATACTGCCATTATAAGAATTTATACCTGTGCACTATTTAGCAACACAATTGAAAATCTGAACATGACTAAATCTAATAAAACCAGAAATACTTGTGATTTACGAAATACATATAAGCAACTATAAAATGGAGTAGCCGAGCTTCTCGTACATATATTTACTGACAACGCACAGATTTTTGAAATTATAAAACATATTTACGGAACTAGCACTTTAAGTATGTCATTTTGAAAACGTATATTTACGGACATAGCAGTTAAAGGGTCCATCTTACTTTACTTTTTGGTTTAATAATAGAACCATTACACGTTTTACCTTAATTTGGGTATCTAAAAGTTGTGTACTTTTAAAATAACTTTTGTAAACATTCCACAACATACAGCTTAAACCTGTTCTTGTATCAACTTATTTGGGCAAAATACGGCCTCTGTATTACAAGCAAAACATTTTGCGCTGTTTGCAGCTTTACACTTCTCAGTACCTTTTGGCCACAACATGTTTTTGAACGTCCAGTTTTTTATAAACTTTCCTAACCTTGTGCAGTTCTATGCCCCCTTCCAGTTTCCTTTAGAACAAAGCTCCTTACTAAGTGCTATTTCATATAAATCATTCAGCGTTTTAGTACCAGCCTCTTCAAAAAGGTCATCTAAAATTGGACCACTTTTTAGGCCTGTTACATATTTATCTTTTAATGGTTCGTCTAAATCACAAACTTGCATGGTGCTGCTAGCTGTTTTACTTTCACATACCATTCACCAATAGGCTCATCACCCAGTCTTAGATTGTTAAATAAAATTTGTCTTCTGAAAACACTAACACGCATTCTGTATTGCGTTTCCAGCAAAGCAATAAGTTCCAGAAAAGTTTTCTGTTTTGATAAAACCAGGTCACAAATTTTTTATAACCATGTACATCTTTTCATTGATTAACGTTAACAGCATCGCTGCAGTCTTGGTGGCAGCAACATCATTTGCTTCAAAATATGTCAAGGGGTTCCGAAAATATTTCAAAATCGTTACCTTGCTTAAAACTGTTTAATTAACAAATACCAGTAACAACTTCTTTACGATACGTTATCTGACAGCCTTTTACAGGTTCTACTTGATCTCCACATATTCCTGACGATCACTCCATGCTCATGAGGAAAAAATAAAAAGTTAGGTTAAATAACACCTTCCAATTGCTTATATTGAATACTCAAATAAAACCAGATGGACACGATTTTCCAAGATTTATTAATTTATTAATTCTTACACTAAGTTTTTTTCGTCATCTTCCTTTTTTACATAAATATACATCCATTGTTTAACATAATCTGGCATTCTTCTCACGACTAATAAGGCAGTGTTACTCTCGCCTATAAACTAAAGTTCTCAATACACTGCACAAATCAAGTGTAGTTTTAGGTTTTTATTTAAATATTAAACTAACCTAGTAGAAACCTTAGGTGAATTTCTGTAACTGAATAGATATTGATTTATCAGTGTTTGAACACTAACATTTTTATTAGATTGATCGTTAATAGCTTTATTAACTATCACTTTTAAATTTTTCACTGTATTTTCTGCTTTGCCATTAGATGAAGGGCTATTCACCAAAGATAGTCCAGTTATTCCCGGTACACCAGCAACCTAAATTTTTATTACCATTGATGTTTCTAAATTCTTTTATTTGAAAAACACTTTCCCACCCAAATTACTATTCATTCACACCCGGATTCTTATTTAGTTATTTAATATTTACTTTCTTCTTGAAAAATACTTCACCAGTACTATATGAACTATCAGATCTCAAAATTTTCTAATAGTAATTTCTCCATTCGCTTCCCTAGCAACATTATTTATATCGATCTTTCTAATTACGATATTTTTACTTTTTGATACCTTGTAACAATTCAGTTATTAAAACTACTGCATCTATTCATTTTGCCAGCACTTCTACTTCTTAATTTGTACCTTGGCTACTCTTTGCCTATTAAATACTCTATTTACAGTCTTTTAAAGAACATTCTGATTTTTTAACCCTTTAATTGTTTTTCTATCATTTCACTAAACGCCTTAGTCTATATTTACATTGTTACATAATTACTATTTACACATTTTCTTAATTATTAAGCCTCATAAATTAATAAAAACATTTCTCCCTTGATTTTGCTCGCTGAATACATTCATATCTTCTATTACTAATATAAAACTTGTTTGCTAGAATATCTAACTGTAGCTGGTATTTGTTACAACTAATATATTACACTTTTCATTACAAAGCGTTGATTAAAATATGCACAATAATTAAAGATTTCAATATCGAAATACAAAGAAAATCACCCGGTTTGCTCTTCTACGATGAAATTTTTATAACCAAAAATCTGCGTACCATTTTTATTATAGTATATCTGTCTCAATTTTTCTTGTTGCCTTAAACAAGTGTAATTAAATATTGAAACTAATATAATTTTATAAATGTGTGTATGTTGATAAGGAAGTTGATGACCTTGCTAGTGTTTTAAACATAATCAACGTGGATTTTCTTTGTGTTGGTGATTTATATGTTTAATATAAATGTGATGCATATATAATATAAGTACAGTTTGGATTCGAAATAGGTCACAGCATTTCAGTAGGCATGTCATAAAACCTTTATAATCAGTTACTTAGATAAACTTGCTAAAATAAGATTAAATTAGTACTGGTAAATTTGATTTTTACTTATCTGCAGTTTTAATTATACTATTATTGCATTTTTTGATTACTAACAGTATGCAACTGCCCTTTAAATAAAAGTAGTTTCAACAATTTTTAAAAACATATGATAAATAAATTTTTCATCACCAATTAAAACTATCTGAAGATAATCGAGTATTATTTTACATGCAACTACAACTATGAATTTATTTCTGAAGAATTATAAATTTTTGTTTCCTTACGCTAGATTTAAAAAAATGGCATAAAATATACAAACGATTTGTTTGATTATTCAGAATAAAAATACCACGTTTTCATTTGATATATTTGATGATTCTTATGCAGTTCAATTTGTTTAATTAATTCACTGATAGTTTCTCTTTCTGTCGGCCAAATTCTGAAACCACTGAAAAGAAGTTAAGTTTGCAGGTTTTTTGGTCTGCAACCCCTTCGTTTTCAAGTAGAAAACGTGCAGTTGATCCTAATTTGATCATGGCCAGTTCTAATTTTTTTCACGCTTTTAGATGAGATAAAGCTTTTATCCTTTTCGTTCTATTGCGTTTCTGAAAACACAATATATTTTACAAACTATTGTGGAATGATAAACATTCATCTTCTGTTCAAAAGGTTTGGTTTTGGAGTTCTATTACAAAAAGTGTTTTTTTTTTAATTATTTCCCATTTTATCAATAAACAAATTTTTTTAACAGTATCAGCCCCCCCTTTACCGTTTATGTATATTGGTCTGTGTATTTAAATGTATCCGTTCTCATAAAAATTCATACCCAAGTAGTTTACAGTGTTTTTTTCGGTCCTTTGAACAGATCTGTTTTTTTAAAGTTACAGTTCATTGTCTAATAGGAGATGCATGTCTAAGACATTTCCTCCTCTTCTCCTTCCATCCCCAAAATATTTCATTTACTGTAATAATATGGCTTATTATTAATTTGAGAGTTTTGTTGTTTTATTAGTTGTGTTGTTGCGTCAAATTAATACAGAGAGAAATAGCAGTGTACTTACGCATGAAAGTGCAGTTTGCTCTTACCTTGTGCCAGCATTTCCTTATTATTAATCAGTCATTAATTTTAGATATCAATTTTGGTGTAGGAAACATTTTTAATTAAGCATAAGTATCTTGTATAAATTTTGCATTCCCCAGGAAAAACCTACTGAAAAACTTTCAGACATGAATCTCATCACTTATCAGTTATAGCCTAGTCCATTCTTACTTCTTTCCTTATCGTTTTTTAAATAAACATATTAGTTAGTTTAAAAACTGCGCGCTGTATAACCTTAGGACGATTTAGGCTCAACTCGCATTCCTAAGATTAATTAAAGTATCTCCTACATCAAAATCAATACCTAAAAATAATACTTTGTGTAATAAGCCGATTGATGTAGCTGCCTAAACCTTTAGGTTTTTTCTGCTAGTTGGTGATTGTTTTTCTAGCAGAGTTTTGTGGTTCGAATTGGTTATAGCCCTTAGGTATATTTCTAGTTTATAACGTGGGACTTAAGTCCAGCTTAGCAGATTCATTGTTCTGGTCTGAATTTAGTCATCCAAGATTGTTAGTGTTCGCTTCTTCGTTTATTATTGACTTCCTACAAGCAGTGCTATTGCTGTTAGGTGGTAAGTCCAAGTGTCTGATTTTTGGTATGCACTGATTGCCATCATTTTACAGTGTTCGGGATTGTATTTGTTTTCAGATGCTGTTTGATGGTTTCATTCTGGACGAAGCATGGAGCCCTTGTAATGAAGCGAAGGATGGTATTTTGAGTAGCTTCTCTGCGGCGTCTGTTCGTGGTGTTCAGGTATGTAATCCAGGCTCCTGAAAAGTAGCTTATAATTGGTCTGTAATGTCGGTCGTGGAAATTCCGAGTCTGGTGTCTATTGAGAGCTTGCTGTGGTGTGTTAGTACTGGGCGTGCGAAACCTTTGGTTCGTCTTGCCTTTTGTGTAGTTTCTTCTACGTGCTTATGGAACTTTAGGTATTTGATGGTGGATTTCCACTGGAGGTTGCAGTTTCTCAATTTGGGTGAGTCATGGAACTAGGTGCAATATCTGGAGAAGAAGTGAATAGCCTCAGATTTGTCCTAGTGTAGTGCAGTTCACCACTTGTCAAACCATTTGGGTAGGTCGTCTATTGGTTTTGTAATTTCTTTGTGGACAGCTGTCCTTGGCCATGAACAGTGTGTTGCCTGCATAGAGGGCGTATGTGATTTGATCTTTGCAGGGGCTATTGTGCATGTAGGCTTTGAAAATAACAGCTTACAAGCAACCTCTTTATGGGACACCAACCATCATTGTAACTGGTTCAGAGAGGGCCTCCTCTACCCTTACTTACACTTTTCTGTCCTTCAAATAGCCATCCATTAGTAAAAGATAGTGAACTGGTATTCGGCAGTCTAGTTCTAATTTGTATAACAGTCCTGTAAGCCACCCCTTGTCGAATGCGTAACTCCGAATTGTTCTTGTTTTACAAGTAAATAAGTCTTGAAGTGGTGCAGCAGTAGAATTTCTAATATCTTTCCTATAGTGTTGAGCAGTGACATGGGCCTATAGTTAATTGCTTCCATTCTAGGTGTGCCAAGTTTGAAAAGCATCACGACTGTTGCCAGTTTGTCTTCTGGATAGTGATAGTGTCGGTGATTACGTTGTGGATATCAGTAAGATACGCCAGCATGGCTTTACTGATGTGTTGAAGATCGTCATTCGATGTTCCAGCTGTTCCTGGAGCTTTTATTCTGTTGAGATTGATGGTAGTTTTTGTTATTTCCTTTTTGGGGCAATGTGGTACTAGGTTGGGAGTGTTTCTGAGTTTTGTGTTGTTTAGTATGTGGATGATTGTTTGAGTTTGTGTGGTACTAATTTATAGATGAATTCCGTGTAAACATCTGTTGTAGTGTTTATGCAAATTCTTCTTCGGCTCTCTCGTCTGGGTCGTACATCAGCCTTCTGTTGTCATCTTTGGGCAGTCCTGCATAGGGTTTGTTTCTCATTTTGAGGGTCTTGTTAAATCTGCATAGGTTGCTTTCAGTGTCTAGTACATGTTCAATTCTCCGTGGTGGTATTAGTCCGGACATCCCTTGAACATTCTTTGTTGGACGTTGAACAGGGTCTCGATAGCTGTATTTCTCATTAGTTGGAATCGTTTGACGAGTTGTAGTTTTGTAGGTACAGCGGAATTTGTTGTTTGTTGCTCTCGATTGTTTTCTTAGTGTGAGTCCCTTTGTTTTTTTATCATCTTGTATGGGTTTTGTGATTTCTATAACTGCGGCTTCCAGATCTGCTGTGGTTTGTATATGTAGTCTGTCTTTGGGTACTTTCTTTTGTAGGTACTCGTTAAATTTCTTCTTGTTTATGTGTTTCTTGGTCTTGTCGTTTATCGTTTTCGTGTGGGTTGATGTAAAGCATAATGAGATGCAGATGGTCTGAGCTTAGGTCCGGTAGTACTTCTGTGGATATGGAATATGGGACGTTCTTAGGTATAGTGATGTCGACTATTTCTGGTTGGTGATTCGGGTTTGGCAAGATTCCCATGTGTTCATTAGGTACTATTATGTCGAAATTTCGTCCGGCAGTATAATTGAAGGATGTTTATCCACCAGCGTTTGTTGAATGTGCAAACATGCTACTTAATGCTTTTATTACTACCATAGAACTAGTCATGCTGGTCTTGACTACTTCAATCCATTTTGAGTGAACATCTGCAATAATTAAGTAATAATTATTTCTAAAAGACTCTAGAAAATCTAAATGTATACATTGCCATGGTTGGCTAGGCCAAAGTCGTGGATTTAATTCTACTTTAGAGGCGCTTTTAACTAACATTGTACATGCATTACACTGTTTGACAATGCTTTTAATCTCGAGATCAAGTTTCAGCCATGCTTTTCACTTGTACCACGCCCAGATGTGATGCGTGTAATAATTGTTTCAAAATTATGGGGCGTACGGTTTCTGGAATTAAAATTCGATGATCCCAAAATATACAATTTCCCTGTATTGCAAATTCATAACGCTTTGGAAAATAACTTTTCATGTTTACATCATTACTTGGCATTGGCCAACTCCTGTTAATGTACTCCCTTAATTTTATCATTTGTATGTCTTTCGATGACTCTGCATTGATGGTTTTGAAGTCAAAGTTTAATTTACTACCATTGTTATTAAAAAAAAATTGAAATAATCTAGAATTCTGTCTTCAGGTGTGTTAGTGTTTTCGATAATTCACAAAAAAGTCTAACTATCTGCACTATTGTTTTCGGATTTAATATACTGTATTTGTGTCTATAGCTCAATAAAATTATGGCCCATCTGCATAATCTATTGGCAAAATATTGAGGTATAGACATATTTTTACCAAAAATTGTTACTAAAGGCCGATGATCGGTGGCTGAAATTAATTCTTTTACAAATAAAACTGATTGAATCTCGTGACCCCAAAAATAATCGTCAGTGCTTCCCTTTCGAATTGTGAATGTTTTGCTTTCACTTGTCGTTAATGTGCATATGCAATGATTTTTTCTATTCCTCGATCTAATACTTGACTCGATGCCGTTCCTATGCCATACCAGCTAGCCTCAACAGTATATATTAACGGCAATTCCAGATTGAAATGTACTAAAACATCGGCAAATGCCAACAGCTTTTTATTCTGCTCAAATGTGGCCTTGCGATTATCTGTCCACTTCCACTTAATAATAATGAATTTTGCATACTATTGTACCATTCCCAAAAATGATTCTAACTGACGTGTGTTCTGAGGTCCTCGAGGCTTTTTCAATGGTTTCAGATTTCTTTTTACTTGTATGCAACCCTTCCTTTTCGATAACAAATCCTAAGTATTCAACACTTTTCTGAAAAAAGTACATTTATTCATACTCAACTTAAACCCTGCTTTATCTAAAATAGTTAGCAACCTTTTAATATTCTCTAAATGCTCCTTATCATTTTGCCAGTAATTAAAATGCCATAAAAAAACAGTTACTCCATCCAATCCTGCTAGCAATCAATGCATTATTTTCTGTGTTTGCTGGTGCTGACGCAATTCCAACCTTATGAGTATTTATAGTTAATAACTCTTTAGACTTCTCCCTTAAAGGAATTTGATCGTAGGCATGCGACAAAACTACCTTTGTAAACTTCACTCCATTCTGCAGTTTACTGAAAAGATCTTCTTTCTTGGGAATTGGATACGTGACCACTTCAATTAAGGGTTGGTGGTAGTTTGGTAATTTTCACAGAGCCTGATTATTTCATCTGATTTGAATACTATTAAAGTATAGGGAAGAAAAAGTTTTATGTCATTAATATTATTAGTGTTGTATCTTACAAATTTTTTAAATTTGAAACCTCTTCATGGAAGGAAGCCCATGGACGAATCAAAAACAGTCAAACAATTAATAACAAATTTCTAAACTTTAACGTTAACTTGTAGGAATTTACATTAACAATATAACTGCATCATGTGAATCAACGCAAGCATCACAGATATTCTAAATTTTAATACAAACCACAATGTATTTTATTACTTCATTTCAGTTTTAAAATATTAAACCACATTTAAGAATACTTGACAAATTTAAATAATAAACTTTTAATATAATATTAAATTACTTTGTCAACTGAATTGCTTAATTTTGTTTTCAAAATCTTTTCTATCGAAACATTGAACGTTCAAAATAACGCGTCTTTAAAATAAAACGTACGTATAAACAAGCTGTTTAACTTACTGATAAGAAAACACGACAAATATTTTTGAAACAAATACCAAACTTGAACTTGAAAATTTAACCTAGTTAGACTCTCTTCAAGATGTAATTCGCCTTTATGTTAACTAGTTTTCAACATTGTGAATTACAGAACGAACTAAATAAAAACCACGGATAGACAGTAAATCCAACTGAGATCGAACTTCTTGCAAACTTAAAAATTTGAATGCCTAAGGTATTTTTATAGGACTTCTCCATTTGGTTGTAATAATTACCGAGTTGCAATACTCCATTTCAGATTCGATACTTCTAAACAGTTTTATTAACAGTATTCAGTTTTATAAAGGGTAATAAATTCATTTTATGTGTAAATAATTTGCAATAAATCTTTATACTCTATATAATTTTTATAATTCCATATAATTTTTATAATTTCGTATAATTGCCCATTGCCCTGGATTCTACGAAGAATAATAGTGAGGTATAAACCATCTGCCTTTGAATTGTACCTATAGTGAAACGAATATCGCCTTTAACTCACAACATTATCTCAACTTCTCTGTTTGTACCGGCCAAAATGACTTAATTCCCCCTAGATGTAGTGCATGCTTGTATGCACAACAATGACGGTAATGACAAACTTGAATGTAGACCATTTAGAACATGGCAAGGACACTATTCAAAGCAGCAAAACATGAACACTTTCTACAATAATAAGATCACATTGGGTATTACAATTTTAATGATATTTTATGTAATGGAAAATAAGCCTGAATATTTATAAAAAAAATTGGACCGTTACAATATACATAGCCAACAAAACCAACACAATTTTGAGCTCGGTTTTGAAGTGATTTCTAGATTTGTTTATATTGTCAAGTTATCACAATATACCACACACTGATATGTATTTGTCAAACGGTAAAAATAAGGCTATGTGCCTTGTTAGAAAGTATGGACGGAAAAATTGGACTTATGTATTTTCTTTTATTTTATTATTGTTTTGTTACTTGTATACAGCATTAGGTGTTTTGAAGAAAAAAAACAGTAATAGCGTATTATTTTCATGCATTGAGAGCAGCAAAATTGGTTGAGCAAACCTTGTTACCAGTACTGATTTAAATCGTATTTATAATTTTATTTTATTAATAAAGCTGTTTTAGGAACTTATCTGCAATTCAAGATCGAGAAATATGCTGTTATTCAATATCTTGTAAAGAAAAGGATAACATCGACATCACTCTGCAGTGGTTGATTGCACATTCAAAATCTGGTATGCGCTAAAAGTAAATAGGAAAAATAACTTTTATTTATGTTTAACAAAATTTCTAGATATTTATTTTAATTGAGGGCTGCATTTTGTTTTATTAAATAATTAATTAGTAGTAACAGTGTAAGTTGGGGTTACAAGTAATCATTATTTCAAGTAATTTTTATACATCAAATAATGCTTGCATCAAAGTGTTAAATGAAATATGCCTTAGTGTCATATGAAATGTATGGTAAAGTGCTCTTTTATTGTCTACAAGTTGATCTCTGCACAGTGCAATACAATATTTAAGTTAGATAAGTAAGTACGTGCAATTTTGATTTTTTACATACAAGTTATCAGAATATATTCCTAATGTATTATCAAGCTAATAGTTTTTGTAACAGTGCAAAAGTGAGGATTTGTAATGTAAGTATGAGTAAATTTATTGCGATGTTGAATTAGAAAATTATATTTTAATCCACAAAATTTTAAATCTTACGATCAATCTTGTGTTGAAGTTATTATTCTAAAAGTATCGTATGAATTTATCTCCTGTATTTACCCCAGTAGCTTATTAATATTTAAATGGATATTGAAGTTCGCTGAAACCAGTATTTCGAATATATCAGCCCACTATGTGAATTCTATTAACATGGCAGTATTCAAAAATAAGTCCAAGGAGATGTGGGACTACAAGTAGAGGTTAGCGCACAATAGTATATGACTTTATGGTGAAGCGTTTATAAACGAATCAAGTTGTTACAAATTTTAATACCACGATATGTTCCATTTTCTTGTATACTTCATACTTCTTTAAAATGTGGCAATTGATTTTGTGGATTTGTTGCTATTGCATCTAAAACTGCTTTGACCTAACTTTTACGTGTGGCAGCATATCCTTGTGCTTGTTTTTGACAGGCACTGTAGTAACAATTGTTTTTATTATTATTGCATCTGAACCTCCTGCAACCCAGACCCTGCTAAAAGAATGGTATTGTGAATTTTTCCAACTAATTAAATGATTGCTGCAGTACAAGCTAATAGTTGATAATCATACAATGTTATATGTCGCATTTTTAAAAACAGAGATTCTATTAAAATAAGATATTTCTTAATCCGACTTTTGTATGTTCTTGTATTACATTTAAAAATGACGAACAGTAATATGAATTCTGTCAGGATCATGCTTTTTAGGTCTCATCTTTAGGGATAAAACTTATTAGCTGACAATATCTTTCCATCTGATCTTTTATCAATACGGGTGTGTAAGACTGGCTTTCTTGCTTCATTTATTTTTTTTGTCGAACTTACAATTTCTAAGTTCTGGTGATCTCTTTCAATTATCAGAGGTATAGTTCTTTATTATTAATTATAAGCTTAATTCTAAAATTATTTTATGAAACCTTAGCAGCAGAAGGGGACCGATTTATACTTAGACTTAATAGTTATGCTTGATCTAGGTTGTACAGTATCGATTTGCATTCAAGAATTAAAGGGAATTTTTTAAAGGGCATACGCCAAAGAAACAATTGTTGAGAAATCAAATCAAATGTTTATTCCATTAAATTCATCATTATAAATGGGTCTCACATGGTTTTTAATGATAGTTTAGCAGAAATTTGAGATATCTGGATACTGTTTTGCTAGTATGATGTACAAAATAACACTTTGTAACAGTTCGAAACTTTAAAAAAATTTACCCTTTTAAAAAAATGGTATTTTACGAATAAAAACGTCTCTATATGATGTATAACTAATGAATTTTATTGAATAAAAATATTTTTATTCTGTTTCATCGTTTTCGAATTTGCTGGCAGCAATATTGTCTGTTGTGAATCAATTTAAAATGTCTAATGTTCCACATGTTCGTGTGGAATGTACTCTCTCATATTTCGAAGACCTTATATCTTAGTTACTTTGATAAATACCTGTTGGATAGACTGCTAAATCTGGTGGAACATGACCACATTGCCTTTCCATAAAAAAGTATCTGTCATTGCACCGTTAATAAATGGTAATGCTTCATTATACCCTTTGTGTTCACTCCTGCGCACAAAGTGGAAAAAGCTGCTTGTTACAAAAGAAATTACATTTTTTTGTTGTTTGTTTATTCTTGGTTTGTACTGATATATGTCTTCTTGTAATAATTCTTTCACCAGCCCTTGAAGTCCAGAATTTCGGAAGCTGAAACTTCCTTTACCAAACATTTTTTGGACCTCGTACTGTGGATAATGTCTCTCAATCTCGTATATACTGAATATATGATCATGTTTGCATATATTTCTTGATATTATACCAAAATTGCAATAGCGTGGTAATAAGCTGTGGCCACGCTTTGGAAAAACTGTTGGACCTTTTGAAATGGGTAAGAATCTGTTAAATGGAGACAAACTTTAGAAAGGGTATGATTTTTGTTTGTCCACCTCAATTATCACAAAATATGTGGAGTTAAGTTTAGTATTCTTGAACCAATTTCAAATAATTAAAAGTTCTTTCCAAGTCGTTCGTGATAGATGTATATAGTACTTTTCTTTTGTTTGATGTCATGAACAAGCGATGCATTCATTGAATCCTATCTCATATAGAACAGTTGCTGAATTACTATCTTTGGTAGACTTGTAGATTCTCATATAATCAAAGACCAAGAGTAACACATGCTTTTAATTTTATCCCCCTGTACATTCATATCGAAGAACTGTATAAAACTTTTTAATTCTGCACTTGTGTACTATTCCACCACAGTCTGTCTTTTAGTTACATTATTAAGGTGTGAGGATTTAATTTTAACATAGCTATTCACATGTGCAACATATATTTACCTGTGGGCACCCAAAATGGCAACTACATTTTTTTATAAAACTTCCCGTAGGATGTCCTCCAAGCTCACCTCTTAATGTTTTGTGCCACACAGTTTCCACATACTTTTTATATTCAATTCTGCATTGAGGTAGTACATCTTCTTACCAATATAACGAGATTCTTTAAGTGGAAATGATTTTATGTGTTTGTCGACAAGCATATACACATCTAGCAGAAGACGATGACGTACAACTTTCCCCTTTGATCTTGGAGAATCCTTCCTAAAGATTTCAAATCTCTAATTCTTCGTACACATTTTTTGCTTATTTTGAATACTGAAAGAAATACATGGAAACACCTCCATTTGTGTCATTTCCAATATGACATTATAGGAAAATGAAGCTGATTTTAATCCCTTATGCTAAATGTTGTCTTGTTTACATAGACGCCTTTGTTTTACTTCAAATGCATTCTTACTAGAAATATTGTAAAACTTCATGAATATACCAACGCAATTCTAGTCTCCAAACTATTGTAAACATTGTTTTTTATATCTGAAATTATAAACAAAAACTGATAATGTAGGTATTGTATAGGTAAATTAGGACGTACCTGCAAGACTAGTCTGTATTTTAAGTGAGAACATATCTCTCTTTGTGGGTAACATAAGCTTGACCTTGTAAACAGGCAGCTTTTATTTTATTTACTTTGTAAGATGAAGGATTGCTTACTTTTCTTTACGAGGACTTCCAAGAACATTACAATTTGCAATATTCATCACTATATTGTAAAACGAAATTGAAACCAATTAAATAATACTTTGTCACGCATATATTGGTTAGGTAGGTATTGTAAAGTTTATAAATGTAAACAGTGGCTTGCTCTGCACATAGTATCAACAACAACTAGAAAAGAACTTCAACATTCGTTTATTCTATTTGATCATGTGATCAGTGATAGCTTTTAAAAAGGCGTATATCGGTGAGTTACGCCGTTTTAAAAAAAAATACATGAAATTGACATACCTATCTATAAGCAGGAAATAGTAATAGTGCTATCTTTTTAAAACAGATTTAATAGATATACTCATACAGAAGGTCAAACCGCTATAAACATAACATTGTGATTTATGCCCATTTAAAAAACCATTTCAATTGAGGTTTTTACAAATGCTAGTAAGCAGACGAAACGTTTGAGAATGCAAGATGACTTTGAAACAATATTTTTTAGGAAACTACTTTGAAACTTTCTTAAAGGTGGTGAAATAAGTGGTAGAAATTTTGACATAAATTCGAGATTATTTAACGCTTTTAAGTAGAAATATGAATTGATTATGTTCTAATATGCAAGTAAAAAATGTTAGTTTTACTGTACATTAATTTGATGTTTATAGTAGAAATATGAATAATGGGAACCTTCATTTACCTTTTTGAACAGTTGTAGGCAATTAATTTGCATTTTTAAATTTTTCAGTTAATATAGTAAGCAACACTTGCACTAAATGATTTTTTGCTTTTAGAATAAAAAGTCTTTTTGTTCCAGCTACCTACAATATAGTTTTGTCAATCATTTTATGGCAGTTTTTGAAAAAATATTTTACGTGGTCAATTTTTATTTAATTACTTTGGCGGCTTCTAGAGCAGTACGTTAAACTTATGGTTGCTGATACAAAAGAAAATAAAAATTTGGTAACTAATTATTTTAGAATAGTAAATAAACATATTTTTAAAAAATAGCAAAGCAATGAATTAACATTATTAACAAGAAAATATTGAGCAAATTTATTATTTCATTTTCCACGTTTTCAAAACAAGTGCTAATTGTTTGAATTTTGTAATGATAAAATATTTTTTATTCAAATATTAATTTTCTTTTGTTGTTATTTTTATATTGGGAAATTGATCAAATTAAAAAGGATTTGCAAACTTCTATATTATTTATATTTCGTTTTTTCCTTTCAAAGTGCTCTTAATATTTACACGTTCTTCCAATTTCAAAGATGTTGTTAATTATATCTTCAAAATTAGATATACTCTGCATGTGCCTTTTTCAAAAATTTCCTACTTTTTTTTGGTAAAAACTTTTTTTAAGTTTGTACTTTCAGTTTTTGCGTTGAAATGTTATTGAAATTGTTGACATTGATGCATCAACCACATCTTTATTTCTTTTTCAAACAGAATATACTAACAAAATCAGTTTCATTAATCTGATTGTTGTTTTGGTCGTAAAACCTTCCTTAAACACCCCGCCTTTGTTTTTGTAGCATTGACTTCCTATGAATACACCGTATGTCCAATGCTTATTCAATTTGCCAAACCAGCTTAAGATTCAAAGCCACATGTATTATGAAAATAATTGTTTTCACGGTAGAATGGATGATTGTTAGTAAAAATAACACAGAAACAACTCAAAAAAAATAACTACAAACTATATAGTTTACTTACATTTTGCCTTATATTAAATATAATTGATTTTAAAACCAAAGAAATACATATACTACAAAAATATAAACATCTCAGACATTGTAGATGCACTAGAAACTAGACTCACAAAATTCTAATTCTCTTATCATTTTTAATATTTAGTATAGATACTATATCACTGCTTACTTATAAATCCTATACTGATGTAGTCTGTACAAAATTCTTCAAAAGCAGTGTAATTTTTGGATGATATATTTAAAATAAATGTCGATGATATTATAAATATGTATGGTTTCGGGTTGGGACAGTGTCATTTTATAAATTAAGGTCGACGTTTCGCCCACTTTTGTAAGGGGCTTCATCAGGACAAGAAAAGAAATAAAAATATAAAAAAGATGATATTAAGTAGACAAGTTAAAGTGCAATTAGCAGACTCACTAGCCCATTCAAAGCCAAAAGGTGTCTTGTGGCGAAGTAACTGTTACTTCACCACAAGACACCTTTTGGCTTTGAATGGGCTAGTGAGTCTGCTAGTTCAAGAGTATCTCTTCTCTTTACACTTTAACTTGTCTACTTAATATTATCTTTTTTATATTTTTATTTTATTACTTATTTCTTTTCTTGTCCTGATGAAGCCCCTTACAAAAGTGGGCGAAATGTCGACCTTAATTTATAAAATAACTCCGGCCGTGAAAGCCTCCGACAATGTCGATGATATTAATTGTCAGATTTCCCTGAATTCAAATTAATAAATGTCAACATATAAAGCATTCAAAAATTCCTATTGTTCATTTATAATTTAACGTGTAGCAGTGTCCTAAACATTAAATGATCATGCTTTCTGTAGATTTTGAAACCTCACTTTTGCTTGTTTTAATTATTCAAAGGTTTGTTCTATGAAGAATTTTATACCGGAATGTTTTGTTAAAGTCTTGGTGCAAACTGATAGTTTCTTTTTGATTTAAAAGCGATATAGGTGCATAGTTAATAATGTGTAGTTTCACAAAGGTTTGACTTGTTTTGGTAAAATTACCAGGTTAGGTAGAGAATTATAAAGTGCATAAGATGCAAAATCTAATTAATTTACTTATAAAGAAATGTGGTGGACTTTATTGAAAGGTCAGTTTTAACATTTAATGTGGTTAGAACTATCATTTTAAACCAAAAACAAGTAAACAGTTACCTTACAAGTAATCTACAGCTATTTAAGTTTTTTTCCACCCTAATTAGTGAACCTCATAACTCCAAAATGGTAATATGTTCAAAACCTAGAAAAAAAATTTTCTTTGTACTTAGTAGAGCTATAGTAATAACTTGTCAGCTTCTTACAAAGTATGTAGAATTATTATTCGAAATCAGATAGTTTTTACATGTAGAACTTTTTTAATTGGAGTTAAGAACTTGTCTAATCATTTATATTGGAAATACATGTTTTTTTCTGTAAAATAAGCCATGGGTTTTGTTGCTATGTTTTTGAAATCAAATAATTTATGTGAGTTTTGATACATTTTATTTTTATTATAAGCATATTGAACTATAATATACAAGCTTAAAATATAGCACCTTTCATTTTATTATAGACTCGAAAACAGTGTTAATGGAAAAGAATGAATAGAGTGAATGGTAATCATTTTCCAAAATCAACTTAAGCTCTTGAAGATTATCATATATTCTCTTCTTTATTTTGTCTTTCTTTGTAGTGGTTAGGGATGTCTCGTAGGACTGTTGGTACTTTTTGTTTTCTCTCTGGGTAGGATCTCCCAGTTCTCTGAAAAATTCAGTTTGTATTTTATCATACAACCAGGTAGGTGCTGCAGAGCTCTGATATTGATAAAATGTGACAAAGCAAGTCCTTTACTAGATCTGATACTATTGCATTAAAATGTTATCTTCAAAATTCTTAAAAAAGTGTTTTTAAATAGGTCACTTTATAGGGAGCAGGAGATTTCCTGGCTCCTTTGCAAGCTCTGATGTAATCTGCAGGAACATTAATTTTTTAATTTTTGAGCCTCTGCTCATTTAGGGAGTGCATGGAGTTGGTCTCCGATTGGGTATGCCCAACCTCCAAATATTTCTGTTCTATTATAATGTCCTTGATGGCTGCTGTGTGCAATAAGGTATTAATCAAATTGGTACTGCAGTTCTGATATGCATAACCATTACTGTACAATACTGTTTTCTTGGGGTAGTGGTAGTTGTGACAATAGAAATTGTGATATAATTATTGAAGAAGCATGAAGTAAGCTCTCCAGTTTCGTTCCAAAGGAAACAGAAAGTGTCTTTAATGCTTAAATTGTGATTTGTGGATGGACAGTTTCAATTTGTAGTACAGTACAAAGACGTTACATCGAGGCAATTGTAATAATGATTGTAAATTTGATGTGGGTTGGCTCATCTTTATTTAGGTCTTATACTGCCCTATCTTGATCTTTTTTAAGATATGTTTCATACTGTTTTGTAGTCAATTTACTAGTTTTTTGCACTTACAACTGCTAGGTACATATTCCGCGACAGTTCATTATTGCTATTTACATTAGGCTCCGTTTCTACAACTGTAGATGAGCCATTTGCTTCACTAACATGAGTTACCTAGGGATTTTTTGGTAGGCCAATAATTCTCATTTCTGTGATTGCCACTCGTTCGCATAAGCCTAAGTGGTCCTGATTAATTGAAGGCCTACATGAAGCTGCATAATATTAAAAATTCTCATAAGAACCTTTTGTGATCAGTTCTAAATTAGATTCAGTTTCATATACATAGATAATTTTACCTGGTTAACCTTGATATACGAACCTTCCCTTGTCAAGGCCTAATATTTGAAGGGAAGTTTGCATTAGGTTTAAATCGGTTAAGCTCATCTCAGAAGTACAGTAGTTATGATCTAACATTAGTTGAACTTGATAATCATCTAAATACAAAACTTCTTTTTTAATAACTGATGATCTAGTATAAGTTTCGTTATTTTCAATTTGTGTTAGTATAACATCAACATTGACGATGAATGACTCCACCTGATCTTGGTTTTTGCTTTTTTCAAAGGCTAGCGAAGAAGTTTCGGTCTTCTTGACATTCTGAAATATAAACAAATCTTGCTGTAACTGCTGATTTCGGCGGCTCCGTGGCGTAGTGGTATGTGTGTGACTACTACGCCCTAGGTCCCGGGTTCGAATCCCGACACAGTCCGCTTGAAAAATGTTCGGCGAGCATTTTTCGCAAAAATACACCCTCGTTCGGATGAGAGGTAAAATGGAGGTCCCGTGTGTGAGTGTAGTCACGCACGTTAAAGATCCCTACCTTGCTTGGAACAGCAAGGATTCGGCAAAATTCAAAATTTTCCAGGTAAAAAAAAACTTGCTTCCTGGCCAATGTAGTACCTTCGGGTGAAGCATTGGAAAATCACATGTAATGTAACTGCTGATTATTAGTTGTAGTTTCAACAGTATCTCCAACATAAGTTAATTCTCAGGGAAATATTTTACTCTATACATAGACTGTTTATGTAATAAAAACATTTACTGCTGTTCCTGTCTAATTCATTAGAGAAAGTATGTGGGCTCATTTTATAGCCAGATAAATGCATTATTATTATTATTATTAATTTATGTTATATAAATCAACAATTTTTGAATAAGTATCAAAACTCGTTAACTCCAGCTGAACACAAGAACACAAACATAATCCCCAAAACCGATAGATGCAAAACTCGTAACTCCACGCTGCTTTAGAAATCACCTTAACATTGTTAATATTAAATCATTAGCTAAAACTACTTAAATTGTAAATTAATCCTTAACGTTTTTACTACAAATTACAACACAGTTAAAAACATAACAGCTGTACATGCATGTAAAACAGAACACTCGATGCTGGATATTGTTCATTACAACAACAATGCATCAGTAATGGAATTTCAAAGTTAGTCAACCCAAAAAAACTAAGTACTGGAGATATACATGGTTTGTTAAAACTTAAATAGCTCAACTACGAAATTTTTGGAGGTAAGCGTTTTGATACATCGATGGAAAATACTGTTCACAGTTGGTATCAAAAAGTCATTTTACCCAGAGGTACGAGGTTTGCTAGTTAGGGTAGCGTTTTGCTCTAGCTATTTTGTATCTAAGTGGAAAGTTTTACTGATCTGAACAATACCGAAAGTTCTATCTATTGAATTTTAAAATTTCATTAAATTGAAATATTATTTACATTTGAGAACTATAGGTTACATCTTTAATACTCTGCATCTACAGTGTATTTTTTAATGTTTAATTATTTTATCATTTCTTTAAGAAAATGCGAGATGCGATTTTTTAAAAGTTAAAATGTAGGTTGCTTACGTGTTTCTAGGGTTTTGCAATGTACTAATCAAAGTCGAAAATGATATTAATTGACATTTCTGAATATTCGTGGTTTTAATCATTTAATTCTTCTTTCATATGTTGTGTTTCAGCCAGATCATGTTTCTATTTGTCAATTTTGTATACTGTACTAAAAATTAAAAAGAGCTCTGATCTGAGAATATGAATTTGTGATAATTATCATTGGCAGTTGTAATATACTAATTGCCTTTTGATATATTGTGTAAGGAAGATGTTAGTATTTATTTATTCATTTTTTATTTTGACCATTTAAATCTTACATGGTGTTTTTAAATTATATTTTATAATTGTATATTCATTATGTTCTAAATCATTTGAATGAAAGCCCTACGATCGTTTATTAAAAATTAAAGGGATATTTCCTATAATATTTATTCATAAAACCCTTTTAAATAAGTGTTTCTTGTTTTTATAAACCAGTGTGTTTCAGGATATGGGTTTAAAAAGTATGTATTATGTATCATGATTCATTCAAAAACATGTTTTCTCTATTTTTTACAAAGTGTTTGAACATCCGAAGTAATTGGGACAGTGTATAGCTCAGATATTCAATTATTCAAATAGCTGAACATAAAAATGACACTACATAAAATACAAAGGCATAGAAATTTCTTCAAAATAATATACCTTTAAAAAACCATACTGCACTTACAACTTAGCTAGTACATATCTAAATAATGATAAGAATGACTTATGTAGTACAGTACCTTGAAGAAATTACTGATTTATCGTTGTTAAAATAATAAACTTTATTTTTGGCGGTGGGATCCCACAGTTTCTTCAGCAGTAATTTTGTGGAACATTGCTGCCTTTGTTTATTTCATTATCTATAGAATCAGATGTTTCCTGCCTCTCTTTTGCGTCTTCATTATCGCAGTTCTAAAGCCAGGAGATTACTTGAAATAAGTTGGTAAGCACACCAGTTCCTTCTGTTGCAAATTCATTTCCTTTAGTTGCATCTACACCTGATTATGGGTAAAATGAGCATTACGCTAATAAATTTTGATTTGCTCTGAAGGGGCGGGGACCCTATAACAATATAAGGGTGCGTCAGCTAACTGCAGTGATGCAAGAGAGAGTGTCCTATGGATGAAACTATAAAAGAAAATAGAAAAATTATAAAAATAATAAATAAACGGGTTGAAATCCAAAAATCTATGTTACACTAATGATTTATCCTGGAAGACTTTTTCTCTATCAAAATTAAGTGACGCCAAACCGTCTGGTTGATACATTTTGATATTATCCCTACATGGAAGACGGTTATTCTGCATAAGTCTTCCTTGCTTCGGTTTCCTAAATTTTATCATCTCATATTTACCTTTCTCAGAACTACCTTAAACCTCTTATTAAACTTCTGTCAAATTACTTAAATTTTCAAAATCAAGATCTCCCAAATACGACTCCATCACTGGAGTAGCTGAATATCCTTTACAAATGTGTCTTATGTACCTAGTTTTAAATAAATTCAAATAAAAATTCAACTTAAGTTCTATTACCAATAAATACTTCCAAGTAAAGTTACATAAAATACTTTTCTCTAAAAAACCTAAGTTCTTAACCTCACTTTGCCCAGTTATTGCCAAAAAATCCTAAAAGGACCTTAAATATAATCCTTTAACAATCTATCACTTCACATTTTTCCTGTTTCCAAAATTCACTTACAGGACATTTATAAATTCCAATTATTGGAATGCCTTTAATAACAACATAGAAAACAGTTAAATGCCAACTTTCCTTTTCTGCTTTCATTGTCCATTCCAAACTATTAACTTTTTATGCTTTAACTAATACTACATTTTCAGTCCATAAATGCATAAGTAATAATTCTAAACTTAAAAGATCGTTCTACTCACTGTGTTATTTCAGGTTATCCACCAACACCACTATTTTTCATTTTCTCTTTCTGTAAACAACTTGACACACCATAACCCCAAATTCCAAATTAATGGTGAGGTATATTACCTAAGTCTGAACCTCTTTAATCAGTCACAATGACAACAATTCAAATAACAGGTACATTAAAAATGCTTTGCTCATGCAAGAATAAGTTCAAAAGTTTATCGTATGCTGCATTTATTGTCCCTACCGTTCACTTTCCGCTTTCTCCCCTATACCAAACCTGCTACACCACGGATTACTGCTATATGACACACTCAAATGATTACATTTTGATCTGTTCTTGTTACCGACTCATGAATAATTAATTCCAATTCTATCCCTGTCAGATTTTACTATCGTTAATTTCTCTTATTATTATTATTGTTAATTCTGGTTAGCATCTAGCTAATACAATGTAGAATTTTAATTTACACTTAATAATGGGGTTGTTTTAGTTGCTCTATGTAATGTGCATTATGGTGTAATATGGTAATATTTTAATGTCCACGGACGATATCTGTTATTGTGTTATTTTGTTCATGGGAAATGTGTACGCAGTGTTTTTTTCATATTAAAATCTGTTTGCATTTGTGATTAATTAAGTCACCATCCTGAATCATTACGTTACATTGTATTTAAACGAACTAATATTATACCTTATTATCTGAATTATTTTTATAAAAACAAAATTTGAAATATCACTTTCACGATTAATTAAGAAGAATTACTTTCAAAGTCTATTATTCAATGCGCCTCCATATATTATGTTCCTTCAATTTCTTTTCCTTTTAATTTTATAGCTAGCGTAATGCAATACGTTACAAGCTTTTAACCAAACTGTATTCTGTGCATATTTTCTTCCATCATCAATTCAGCTCATCAAACAATTCGTAAGGGGTAAGGTTTTAGAATCAACATCGACACTCTCCTAGTTGTTCTGTGCTGCAGTAAATATCAGGGGACTTGTTTCTTATAAAAATATTTGTTTCTCAAATTTTAATTTATTGATTAAATTAAAATAGTAACATTGGTTAAGGTGCATAGCCTTGAAATCGTCAGTTGCATTAAAAATTTTAGCTGACACGTTCCATATCAAAAAGTAGTAAATCATTACCGCTTTAACCTTCCCATTTATGTTATTTTTTAACGTCTAGTACAAAAACATTCTTAGGATTCACCATTTGCCAAACCATTACAGTAATTCTCTTTACTGACTTTAAATCCTAGAGCTGTATTCTATTTTTTTTAATGCAAGTGATTTTTGCAATAACGATTTCCAGTTCATTCTCATCTCACCCGCATTATAAACATTATCTTTTAAGTATACCTCACTTTCTCAATGTTGTGAAATTTTGTGTCGTTTGATTGGCAGATGCGACCGCTAAATAAAGATTACTCTTTAAAATCTTTATCACTTTTCTGCTATATTTTGATTTGAAATTTTTTAACCGGTGTGTATTGGCTTTGAAATCAGAGGGCTATCTAATTTTTTATTTAGCTGTAATACCTTTTCACATAATAATGGACTGCATACTAGAGCTTTTTGGCACGTTTTTGTTCAAACCATTTGTAGAATGCCTTATTTAAGAATGGTATCTTTTGTTTTTCTCAGTTTTTATTTTGGACCATCCTTGGATTAAAACTTTGTCACAAATTGTATACTGCTCTTTTTATTTCATTTCATCAGTGAATGGTTTTGCCTATACTATATTCTTGTATCGAAGAAGGTCCTCTTTCTACTTTTTCTATGCAGGTTAATATTTTTGATTTGTGTTTATTGTTGATTTCGTTTATTGAAGATACCATACCTCATAGTGTGTGCAAAAACATCGGAAAACCAATCACTTTAGCAATGAACACAAGATAACATAACATATCTCTTAAGCAAACTGACAATGTAGCAGTTTGCACATAAAAAATAAACATTTTCTCAATATGTTATGAAGAATAAAATAAATAGTGCGTGTATGATACTTAATTAAAAAAATTTGAGTTTGGATATTTAACGTTTTGGATGATTGCCGTTCTGCTATATTCATACTATTTTATATGAGTGTTAGTTACTAAAATAACAAGTATTCTTAATGTCACGAAATTGTTTACATTTTTTTAAGTTAGTGTGCAAAGTGAAGTTTTATTTTTAAATGTTGATTACAGACACTTGACAATGTATATAATTTTAATTCGTCTCTCTATGAAACTAACTTTGCGTCTGGACAAGGGAATTGAATGCAAAAGTAGAGCATACTAGGTGATCGTTTGCTACCTATGAAAAACTTTCGCACCTAGGACAAAAAATATCAATGGCAATAGATTAATATTTATTTAGAGTGAAATTTAAATGTAAAATTACAATTGTTGTATGTTCCAGAAAACTTGAAAGGGTATTTCTATTAAACTCTTGTTCGAATGCAACGGCAGTGGATATATTTACTTCATTGTCGATTTGCATAACATGCTTATTAGAATCTGTTTCTTGAACAGTTCCTTTATCATTTTATTGAGTGTCTATTGACTTATCGGGCATGATTCTATTGGTAACATGAATTTTATGTCTGCAATATATCCTTCCACCACCATTGACGACTTATCCACCATGTCTTTTCATATCTAAAATATCCACACTTGGGGGGGTGTTTGCTAATAATGTGGAAGATTTTTGTCGGAACAAGTGACCGGTGTACTGATTTGGGTGTGGAATTTAAAAAAATTAGCTATTTTATGTGGAATTTTTGATATTGTATGTTTTCTAACTATTTGGTTTACACATCTACCACACTCCTACCGATAAAAGAAGCGTTCATGTTCAGCTTTTTCAGTTAAAGTTACATATAATAATGAATAAAGTGTCACTCAATCTTCTGTTACTACAAATCTTCTTTTTTGCAGTGAGTTTCTGTACCAACAAGACACAATTTTCATATTTCAAATGTTTCACTTTTACATTATACAGTTCGTCAGTTCGGCTTGCACCAGCTACCTCAAAAATTGCTACGATTTTTTTATTAAATATATTTCATCAAAAGCTTTTAACAAAAACTCTGAAGTATCATTGTTTGTAAATACTTGAGACTTTTGGGGTCGATACCCAAAATTTTTCTTTTATAAATGCCTTTAAGCTATCAAATTTTGATATGTTCTGATTTCTATTTATAGAAATAATGAATTTCAGCATAAAGTATTCTGACCTTAATGTAGTTGGAGGCGTCTTTGATTGTCGAAACACCATTTGTTCCACACCATTAATGAAATTGTTGTAAATTTGAATGTACCGTTCTTTGGATTTGTCTGGCAACAAACTATTGCACGCAATGTATGTAGCTTTTTCCAGTAAATTCATTATAAACTAAATTATGAAGGTATTTGACAAATGTCATAAAATACAGTTCTTGAACAGAACCCTATTGTTACCATGGTAGTGTTGACAGCAAGCGACCTTATAATAATTTACTAATTTTATTATAATCACTGATTTATTGTATTTCATTATAATTTCTTCTTTTATGGTAGTTATATGTCGAGGGGAGGATGAAAAATGTAATACATTATACACTGTGAAAGCCATTTTAAGTGCTCAGAGTTTTTAACTAGCCTCGGCTACGCTCACTCTTCACCTCGGCCTTTTACAAACAGCAAATATAAATAATTATATTTTGGCATGCATTTTTTAATAATCGTTGGTTTATGCAGTGTCAGTGATAGAACTATTCCACTGTGGTTTTAATAATACTATACAGTGGTGATCATGTAAACTAAATTCTCTGCTGAACCCCAGAAAAGAATTTAAATACTTAGTTTTTGTAAGCAGAGTATCAAAGATTCTTTTCATGTGTATCGATCTATTGTTTTGATCGCTGCATTTGAAAATTGGTCACTAATTTGACTTAAGTATGCTGGTGTCCTATAGTTAATTTGTTATATAACTGATCAGTTTTGTAGAGTGCATAAAGTTTGTTTGAAAAATCATGATAGGTGTTTCAACAAGTTTGTAGTGTTAGCGCTGGGCTATAAAATAATTCAGTTTCAAAAGTAACCACTATTTCTAACTTTTATTAATAATCGTATCAGAACGGAACATTTACTAATAATACTTTTATAATGAAAATAACTAAAAACTCGTAAAATACAATTAAGGTAGCTTTGTAACCCAGGCTAGCGGACATCATAACTACGACTGCATGAATGCCTCAGCGTACTTGTTGTCCCACCAGACAGGAAGCGACCTTGAGGGGCGTTGCGTGTGCTGCTTCGTTAGTGGCCTCATCGGTATTTTCTACATCAACAGGGTTGAGCACTAACAGCAGAATAGTAAGGATAAATTGAATATTATTTCCAATCAACATTATCGACCTAGTCCTAAAATAAGGATGTATACAAATCCTAACGGAATCTTTACAGCTTGTTGTCTCTCCGACACCATTTCGGTTTCAAGTTCAATCCATAACTAATTACACAACCATCACTCAGGTTAAGTACCTACAACATTTTCCTTTTGTAGTTCTACCTACAAAGTCTATTTTAAAATCGTGTCGATCATAAATAAGGCAATTCAAGTGCGTTGTATAACTATAGCACTGAACTAATGGCTTTATATTATATTTGTTATAACCTCAGGTTTGTTTGAAAAGATTCTGTAGTGACTGAATTCCATTATATATCACTACTCACTTTTTAAGTGTGAATATCCTTATATAGGTTATCAACATAACTTTTAAAAAAATTTAAAACCACCATGTAAGTTTTAATTATGCCCAATGTGTCACTTATCTAAGTATATTTGTTTATATCGAATATTGGAAGGTTATTTATATTTAATTTAGAAATTTCTGGGTAATTGCTTTCTATATCTAGCTATTATATACTGCAGAGTAATATAAATACTAGGTAGTAAGGATATTTTGTAATTCTTTTATAAATATTTGCATGTTTATACTTATAAATAGTGAATTTTTAGGAAACGCAATATGAATTACAAATTTCGCAGCTTTCAAGTGAAATAAGCTTATAGAAGCTTTGTCCAGTTTTAATAATCGATTATATTTTTATAGTGTTTATTATCATTTTAAAGTTATTAGGGTGCATTTGTATATTTAGTAGAGATTATAAACATAATACAGTATTTATTAGTAGAAAAAGCAGTTTAACTTGGTTACTCTCTAAAGTTGTAATATTGGAGTTGCTTAAATATTGTTATATCATATTGTGATTTATAATAATTATAGAAATATATATTATTTTATTTGTAATGACTTGGGTATCAATGTTCCTTGCAAATGTTCTTATAGTTTTGCACATGTGCCGAAAGTGGTAAGAACAGGTTATGACCCCTATCTTTTTTAATACATCCTTCCCTTCCCGTCCCTTCCAGAGCTTGGGTAAGTCATATTTTATAAATTATATTAAAAGCAGATTGTATGGAAATAGCATGTTGAAGAAATTTCAACGTGGAATGCAGACTGCACATTGAACTGCAATCCGGGACATTGATTGTGTGAGCCTAAATTAAGTTACATATTGGTAATTGCACAAAGCAAGTTGATTATAGCACTATGATATTAATTAATAACATAAAATAATAACTTACACTTTTATGCAAAGCCTAAATGATCATTTCAAATCGAGCTATTAGCAGATGGATAACATAAGATTCAGAACTGGATTCAAACTTGTAACATTTGGCTTTGAATACTGATATGCTAATCAAATGTACCACCTAGATCGGTGATCACAATAGGAAAAATATACAAATCTGAATCATGTACACGACCATACAAAGTTAAGTTGTATGGATGGCATACATGATTTAGCTTTATATATTTTTCCAATTGTTCTTCCAGATGTTCTGAAGATACTGGAAACAGTACGGAATTTATCCAACCATTTGATAGACAATGTAACAGTGCACGTTCTTGCCAAAGGATTTAATTTTGCCATTGCACCAGCACGAATATCTGTAGAGGACATCATCTGTGGCATGGAAGGAGCAATTCACAAGCTCGATAATGTTACAACTGAATCAATACGCCTAGATGTGTCCAATAACTTAGAACATCTCATCCTCCAAAGAAGAACCTTACAAAGGAAGAATGGCTTGCGTTGAAAAGTATACAATAGAATGAAGATATTTTACCGGCGGATTAAGGAAACACAACAGTAATAATGAATACAGAAGATTACCACACTAAAATGAACGCTCTACTTTATGACGAAGCATATCAGCCTATCAACACTAATCCAATATATCTAGAAAAGACCACAAGAATGAAAATCAAGAAAGGTGCTATGGACAAGGTGGAACAAGAATAACTAATTCCACGAGAAAAATCGTCAAGATGCCCAAAACTATATAGTCTTCCCAAAATTCACAAAGAAGGAGCATTGTTATGACCAATCGTGAGTTCTATAGGATCAGCCTTAAAGTCACTAGCAAAATACTTAGCCAAACACCTACAACCACTTGCTGAAATGGCAGCTTCATATGTTAAGAATGCTGAACATTTTATCCATCTACTGTGTACCGAAAGAGTTCAAACACAACATCTTCTAGTGCGCTTTGATGTATCATTGTTTATCAACTTACCGATAGAGGGCACACTCGTAGTTTTGAAAGAGAAGTACAACATTGAAGACTATATCATCGACTTACCTCAGCATTGCCTCAGCAACACATATTTTACCTTCAACAAACCTCGCTACAGACAAGTTGAAGCAGCACCAATGCGATCACCATTATCACCAGTGATTGCTAATTTATTCATGAAATATAGAGGTGCGTGCATTAGAAACAGCTATATATAAACCCAAATTATGGCTAGGATATGTTGGCAACACGTTTGTGATCTGGACACATGGAAGAGAACAACTCAATGGTTTCCTAGAACACCTTAACGGTATACATGCAAAAATAAAGTTTACCATGAAAGTAGAAGAGAATAACCAGATACCGTTTCTGGATATACTAATGAAGAAAAGGATAACGAACAACTTAGCCGCATGGTCTACAGAAAGCCAACTCACACGTAAACGCCAAGTCACATCATCACCCAACACAACTCTACTCTGTTGTGAAACCTTAGTTACATGGTCCCAGAGACTGACTAGCTGATGACACAAATAAACAAGAGGAAATATGCAAGTTACGAGAAGCACTCCAGAAGAATGGATACTCACACCAAACCATTCAGAAGTCACTATCAGCCAGGAAAACCAAACGAGAGCCGGAGTCGCCACTAACTACAGACAGAATCAGCAGAGTTGTATGGAAGTACAAAATAGCTACCACTTTCATCATCATTCCTGGACTTAAATTTGAAAGTATTTTAGGGGTTGATTGCATGAGGAACATGGGAAGTGTAATAGGAGATTGGTGAAGGTTAGGGACGTAGAATTGCCTTGGAAGAGTAGTTATAAGGTCACTGAGGATGACACTGGGTTAAATGTAAATGTTATTGAGGTAGATGAAGAGGAGAGTAATAAAGGTAATGCTTTTAAATGTCCAGAAGGGAAGGTTGAAGAGGTGCAAGAGCTGTTAAGCAAACATTCAGAGCTGGTAGGAGTACAGGCGAGCACAGCATTGGGTTACGATCATGTGTTGGAGGTCGACGACTCGGAACCATTTAATACAAAAACTATCCCAAACCTGCAGCATACATAGATCAGGTAAATCAAGAACTTACAAAAATGTTAGGTGACAGCATAATAAAATTCTCAAACACACATTTTTTGAATCCGTTGGTGGTTGTTAAAAAGAAGGATGGTAGTATTCGTTTATGTTTGGATGCGAGGAGGATCAATCATACTTTACATAAAAATTCTAGAAGGTACACAGGGTTTTCCGTAGAGGGAAGAGTATATAATGTTAAAGTTGTATGGTATGGTTTGTCTAAGTCAAATATGGCAATAGTGGAGGCCAAGCAGGAAAATTTAAAGGCGTTTGAACAAGTGGATAGTCAGTAGGTCAATAATAGGTTAATGTTAATTGTCCGTGAAATAGTGGAGAAGAGGATAATATTTATAGGAGATAAATTAAAAAGTCTGGGTCATAAAATATATAAAGAAAATGACTACGAATCAAATAGAGAGTCAGAGTCAAGTAATATAGGTGTAAATAATTAAAGTAGGTGTATATAAGAATTGTTAGAATAGGGTTAGGTATAGAATATGTACATACAAAAATTAATTAAATATTTGAATGAAGAGAAGAACTAAGGGATTAGTTACTCTCTTAATTACAAATAGGGGGATTATATCGTGTAGTTAATAGGTTAAGGGTACACAAATAGGTCTTAGGTCAAGCTAGGGTATGTAGTCACAATATACGAGGGTGGTGTAGTGGTATGTGTGTGACTACTACGCCCAAGGTCCCGGGTTCAAATCCCAACACGGTCCGCTTGAAAAATGTTAGGCGAGCATTTTTCATAAAAATCCCGTGTGTGTGTTGTCACGCACGTTAAAGAACCCTACCTTACTTGGAACAGCAAGGGTTCCGCAAAATTCCAAATTTTCCAGGTAAAAAAACTTGCTTCCTGGCCATTGTAGTACCTTCGGGTGGAGCATTGGATAATCACATGTAAAGTCACTATATACGAGCAAGTTAATTAAATCATGTAGATAATTAAGTTAGAGCGTAGTCAATTTAATTCAGGAATTTTGGGTTAATTAATTATAGCTGTACATTTATTTTAGTAAGGAATAGCTTTTATTTATAGCATAGGAACAATATTTATAGAGTAGGACAAGAATGGTCAAAAGCAACAATTTAAAAAAAATACCGCTTTATTATAATTTAATTGTAGTTTAAATGATGTAAAAGCTTTTGCATAGTTTGTTAGCATAAGATCGATATTATAGTAAACCAGAAACGTTTCAAAGCAGGGGGAAGAATTCTAAGTATCAATTATAGCAAATGGTACGCTAAACAAGTTTAACGCTTTTTGGTCGGAAAGAGAAACAAACACATTTAGAAACGTTCCAAGTAGTCGCTTACTTCAAGGTTTATATGTCAACAGCATAAACAAGCTGTTATATTTTCCAAGAAGAACTGAGACCGTTGAAATTGGTAGAGTCGATTTAATTTTAAAGGTAGTATAGCAGGGAGACCACAAACAAGCAATTAAAAGAAACAAGAATGGAGTATAGAACGCATTAGTATGAGTGAGACGTAATATATTTTGTTGAAATAGTATAGGAGGATGACACAA
Organism: Platerodrilus igneus; assembly: GCA_036346225.1. Lineage (NCBI taxonomy): Eukaryota > Metazoa > Arthropoda > Insecta > Coleoptera > Lycidae > Platerodrilus > Platerodrilus igneus. The sequence goes on from JARFIW010001303.1 coordinate 8,394,560, forward strand.
GCTTGTTTTGCAGAGGGTAATAAAATCAATAATTTCTGGCGAGAAATTAAGCGATCTCATTGGACGTGACGTAAAGACACGTAACAGTTTAAAGACTTGGTAGGGAAACATCCAACGGGGAATTTATAAAAATGTAACATAAGTGGAACAAGGTAACAGATAGGTGAAAGGGAGATGAAATGTGTTTGGTGTGGTTAAAGAGCCGTGATTTTACGTAGAATTGATTTCCGTTGAAAATAGTTTTCACTGAAATGCAAAGATGGTTGACTGTTTTCTTGCGATTTTTAATGAATTTTAGGTGTTTTGAACATTGTAGTTAGTAGATGGTTATTAAGAAAACCACCGCCACATTTCCCCCAGCATCCACATTTCCCCACACATCTGGACCAAATTTACATGTAAATTCCTATAAGGAGGAAATGAGGGAGATGAATCTCCTCCTGCTGTCTTCTTTCTCTCCTCCTTGCTCGGACACCACCAACCATTTTGATTACGTCACACCCTCATTCTTTCCACGCGCGAGATAAATCTTTCTCCACATTTCACCCACGAGATAAATCTATCTTGTTTGGTATCAATTAATATTAGATTTTTCTCAGCTATCTGAATCTCTAGGAATTTTTCAGATAGCATTATCCCCCAGAGAGCTACCCTAATTTTAAGATTTTTTTTACCATTAAGTTTCTGAACCAAATAGTTTTCTTCGACTAGCCATTGCATCTTTTGAGATAAACCTATCTTGTTTGGTATCAATTAATATTAGATTTTTCTCAGCTATCCAAATCTCTTTAAATTTTTTAGATAGCGCCATCCCCCAGGGAGCTACCCTCATTTTTAGATTTTTTTACCGCTAACATTCTGAACCAAATAGTTTTCTTCGACTAGCCATTGCATTTTTCGAGATAAACCTATCTTGTTTGGTATCAATTAATATTAGAATTTTCTCAGCTATCTGAATTTTTAGGAATTTTTCAGATAGCATCATCCCCCAGAGAGCTACCCTGATTTTAAGATTTCTTACCTGTAGCGACTTTTGAGCGTTCTTATAAAATTTTTTATACATGCAATACATCAAATTAGTCTAGAATTTTATACAGAATTCGAATCTGCAAACAGATTTAATATCCGACCACGCCCTGCAAAGTTACACTTTAAACCTCTAAATTTTGCTCTTTGCTCTATAAGCAAACCTAACAAATAAATTAAGCACACAAAAGTTTAATAATTTATTTTATCCGATTTACAGTTTAATAAACTATTTACAATTTTTACAAAGTATAACATTATTTTCTTCGTTTAACCAAATCCAAGCAGGTTAAAGTAACCTGTAACAAAAAAAGAAATTAATGTGTTGTTTAAATAGACCTGTAATAAAAAGAGATTAATGTACTGTTTAATAAGAGTGGAAAAGTGTTTACGGTCAATAAGACATATTGTCGTTAATCTAACAATATGAGAATAATGCAAAAACATTCCAATGTAATGTGTTTTTAATATGTAAATGGGAAGGTCGACTTTTACGTAATCATCCTCCGAATTACATGTGAAAGCTGTATATAATTTCTTTTTAAAAGTGTATATCTTCTCCAAACAAATACGGTTATTACACGGAAAACCACGCTAAATGCGAGTCAATTAATAGCAATGTAATACTGCTTACTGACCTACCTTAATTAGGTTGCTGTACTATTAGGAATGATGTACTTTTTGTTGTCCTCGCCCGACAAACTGATTTTATTAATTAATTGGGTATAAAGTTGGTGTTTACATGGTTTCGTTTAAGACCTCGTACATATTTTCCAGATTACTAGAAGACGTTATAACCATACTTTTTGTGTTAAAGGATTTCACATAGGTAGTCTCTTCCCCCATTTTTGTGTAAACGCCGTAGAGTTCGCAATTAACTTTTATTGCTGTATTTTTTTTTTATTAAGTAATCGAATAAATCGTTTCTTCTGCTTGCAAAGAAACTCGGACACTCCATCGCCGACACTAGCGTTCTTTTTGCGATAGCTAGCCATACGGTTGTTAAACGCTGTGCTAACCATTTCTACACCATCATCGTTAGTAGCGGTAACTGATGCATTTTTATGTTTGTTGCTCCGTAGATGACCAGGGTATGCAGACTTTAACACCTCCATATCGCACACTTTACACATAATTCGTGGTTGTTTCGTACAAGGCCCTTTAACAGCTGGCGGAGTTGAACGTTTACGGTTTAATGACATGCCGTTTAAGCACTTTAAGTACAGTTTAAGTACTTTGCTGCGGACAGATGTATAAGCTTAACCGTGGACGATGTTACACCACGAGATTTGTTCTGGTGCCGTTTGGGAGCATCCCTCCTGGTAAAGTAGACGTGACAGGGCTCGCATTTAAAAACGTTTGCAGGTACAAAACAAAATCCGCACTATAAAACTTTTGTTAAACTTGTAAGCGAACTAACTTATAACTAAGAAGCTTACTCTAGCGTACCTGATTTATGTACCCTATAGAATGCAAACCGAAGGTTTTGGAAGACATCCGAACAAAGTTGAGGATTCCGCGGGGAACTAAATGACGTCATAATCCTTGCTGCTCGTCCAGTACATTTAGCGCCAATGCATGCACCTAGTTCGCATCGTCGATGGTGCGAATGCCGTTAGTAGAAACATCGGAAACGTCTCCCATGTTATACGGATCGCGTGCATATTAAAAATCCAAAAGGGTGGTAGCGCACGCACACAAATTGGTTGCAGGTCGTGCAGTAGAGATGCAGTACTACTATAAACAAAAACTTAATAAAAACACTTTAAACCTTTACTAAGGGAATACCAAACTTGTTGTCTACAGAATACTTACTAATAAAGCAATTTAATTTTAAATAACTTCTACGTCATATTTTAGGAAATGGAGGGCTTGAATATTTTCTAAATGAATCACCAAGCGAAAGTATATGCTTAGCGGTATTAAAATTAACCATTAATTTCCAATTTTTACGACCGTGGTTAATTGTAGATTAAAATTTAATTTGTTCACGTTCGAGCTTCCCGTAAACTAACAATGCGCTGTATAATACATGCATACCCCTTCGCCGCGCTACTGCTATTCTTGTAGTTGCTAGAAAAAGTCACTCTCCTTTTTTACTGCTAGGGACCGATGCAAAGCACCATTTTATACTTTATTTATAAGTATGGCACATCGCGCACTTTTTTTGTCTGATAATTAAATTATGCTTCTGTAGGCTTTTACACTTTCGCATATTTAAATTATGCTTCTGTAGGCTTTTACACTTTCGCATATTTAAACATCTAATACGATTGATTAATCACATTCGATTATTCTAACGGGAACCGCCATACATTTCGCCGCACCGTTCCTTTTGAATACAACGGACCTATGGGCTTCCACACACTAACACCTAACGTATCTTTCCTACTACCGGCATCGCCATGTTCGTATACGGACGTAAGCAGATGTTTGTGGATGTGTACGAGAATATGTAACCATATACATTAATCAGTCTAAGCTATTTTATTTAGTCCACGAAAACTATTATTTTTCAGAACCACAATTAATAATGGCCTTTATAGGTTTAACATTTCTACCATTACCCAATGACTGGTGCTACGTACATGGAAACTTTAATTTCTTATTGGAGAGAATCCTTATTCTCCCACGCACTGTTGCGTAGCTGCATGCCCACCCCTTTAGGGAATATATGCTCGTTATAAGTTGTAGCACCCGCGGTTTTACTTAACTACACTTTGTGAGACCCCTTTAGTCTTTTTAATCGCGTCTTTCTCGCTTACAGTACGGTAGGACTTAGCCCTACTACCAACAAATTATAATACTGGGTCCCCATTAAATTCGTCTTTGAAATTTCCTACAACTTTTTTGTCAGCAAGTGGCATATTGTGTTTATTATCCGCGGGGTAGTCACTCTTTTAAGATAAATATATCTTTTTTTGGTATCAACTAATATTATATTTTTCTAGGAACCCCAAACCTGTAAATGGATTTTAAATAGAACCACCTCTTACAAAGTTACACTTTATAGACCCCAAACCTCTAATTTTTGCACCATCTTTATTTAACTACATCCTTAGAACCTTTTTTCGCTACCCAAACATATTCTTTAACTAACCATTCCCCTAGAAATCTAAAACCGATGTGCCCCGCGAACACCACGTGGAGATAACACGTATACTCTGTCAACCAGGATGGAAGCCGGAAGGATTTGGAAGGTGGGCGAAGAACTTAAAAATTATGGATTCTTAGATTTATATCTTTATACCACCCATGCGTAGATTGTTGTACTATTAGGAATGATGTACTTTTTGTCATCTTCCCTCGATAAACTAATTTTATTAATAAGCTGCGTGTACAAATCGTATTTTTTACTTCGGATACATACGCAGGCAAGTACTCGATACCATCCAAATAAAGAATTGGATGCTTGGTGACTGTTAACTTCTGCATTCCTCGTGTACGCCCAGACACATCCCAGCCCATGCGCACCCCTGCGCGCGCGCACCTCCTGCCCATTCGCACCCCTCTCTGTGCGACTGCTATTTCGTGATAACGTCACAGCCTTTTGTAAATAAAGAGCAATGTAATACTATTCTAAAATTTTATATTCTGACATACATAACAAAATTTAAAAATATTTAATACCAAGCATGGAGTCATTTAAACTTAATTTTAATACAAAGTTATACACAGAAGACAGTCCTTTCTTTATGTTTATTTGGAGCGGTTTTAATCAACCAAACTTCGTTTGGTTAATGAGATGGTCTAGTCTGTCGGTCGGTCTGTCTGTCTGTCCGTTGCACGGTTCCCGTGATGTTACAAGACATATAATATATGATTCTTATCCAGTTTTTTACGCTGAATACGAATACGCTATTCACTTTTCGATATTTCAATTATTAATCAAGATATTCGACTTTGAATACGAATTTTTACACATTACTATTTATTATTTAATTTTTTTATATATCGCGTACAATTAAATTTCAAATATTTAACACAAAGGTAAGTAATATTTGTTGAACTTAATGTCTAAGTTTGGTTGTGAGCCGTACATGCGGCTTAGATTTTTTTATCTAATTTTATTCGCAGCTTAAAATTTAAATCTACACCCAAGTCCTCTATCTCCTTTTCTAGTCAATAGTTTGATACATAGAGACCGTCTAGGTTTTCGAATTGTAAAATGTGCCGAAGTTTGCCTCTATATTTAAAGTCTTTGATTCCACCGACAACCAGATCCATTCCTTCGTGTAATTCTTGCAGCTTGTGACAATCTTTTAATCGCAGCTTTCCCACTATATCCTGCATACGTATCTTGTTAGCTTGATCGACTTCTTCTTGTCGGTATTGGAGGAAATCCTTATTCTCCCACACACTGTTGCGTAGTTGCATGTCCACCACTTTTGGGAATATATGGTTGTTATAGGTTGTAAGACCCTCGGTTTTAAATGATCCGAAAGGTTCTTTACTAGGTAAATATACAATGTTTAGCGGAACTCCTTTGCGTGTGGTGTACGCCAAGGTTACGAAACCCGCATTCCTTAGTCCGTCTTTGTTATCTGCCATTTTGATAAATACGTTTTAGAATAACCTTTTAAAAAGTATACGGATTTAGTACCATCTTTTTCTGCAAGAACGCCTACATAACTAAAAGAGTCTTTCTTACTAACCGCAAATGCATACAGCTTGTACAACCCGGATGTATCTAAGTCAGTCCATCGGCACATAAAATAATCTTTTAATTCTTCCTCATTTTCTCTAATAAGATGTTCTTTGTCTAACACATCTTTGTATTGTTCGCGTATTGTCGCAGTGTTTTCCATGTAGTCCAATTTTCGCCTTTTTGCATCTATTTCCTCTAATTCCCGTTGTCTTTTCCTTCCACTTACAGCGTATGGCATGCATAATGGGGCAATTTCCTTTAGCGTAAACGGATAGAGTTTACTACCAATATTTGCGCGTTGTCGTACAACCTCTGGGCGAATGTTAGGTGTATATCTGACACACAAATTTGTTGTATATCTTAATTCTTGCATTGGTTGTAAGCCATGTTAAACAATCAATTCCCGCAGTTTTATCGTTGTAAACTATAATATTACACTTTTCTTCGTATTCTCCTTTATAGCAAAAGTTATGGTTTGTAGTTAAATAATTACACATCTCCATCTTGCTAAATATGCCCGCAAAATCTTGGGTTACATCCATGTCAAAAAGATAGAAATAATCTTTTTCGAGTTCGTCTAATATATCTGGTAGTTCCTCCAATAAAGTTTTCAACTTAACATCTGCTAGTTCCACTTTGTATGGAACACATAAGGATTTTGGAATTTTTTATTAATGCATTCGAGGTCTTCTTTTCCGATAATTTCTTTTACTCTCTGGCCCATCTTGTTAGTGCTTTTCAGGGAAAACGGAAGCTTAGCTTTAACACCATGCCTAGCGGAAACAAATCGGTCAAACTTTCTTCGTAGATAGCTGTTAAATGCACCACAAATTTCTTTTTTTAGGATAAACATCCTTTTGTTTGCAGATGTTTGTTTGGCGTCAAAAAAGTCGCAAATTTTAACCAACTTTATATTGCCACAAAATGGTTCTGTAATTGGTGTGTGTAGTCCACCAATCAGCATATGTTCGCTGGAAGAATACAACAGGTTTCCATTCCACGCATTTACGAGTGATGTTTAAATTTTATGCCATAAAATTTACAATTTTATGTCCGAACTACTAAAAATTTTATCAAGTCCCAAAATATTCAAAATGGACATATCTCGGGCGTATGTTGGATATAGTTTGGATGTATGTCGTACGGACGCGAAAGGAGAGAGAAGTACAATGTAGGGTGGAGGGTTTAGGCTAGTTTACATTGTTTGGAGTTTCGGAAGCAAAAGGAGAGAGAAGGACCATGTAGGGTGGAGGGTTTTAGGCTAGTTTACGTTGTTTGGAGTTAGGTTAGTCGGTGTTGTCCGAAGTTAGGTTAGGTTAGTTGGACTTGTCAGGAGTTAGGTTAGCTGGTGTTGTATGGTGTTAGGTTAGGGTAGTTGGACTTGTATGGACTTAGGTTAGATAAAAGGAAAAATTGATAGGTTAGGCGAAGGGGTATGCATGTATTATACAGCGCATTGTTAGTTTACGGGAAGCTCGAACGTGAACAAATTAAATTTTAATCTATAATTAACCACGGTCGTAAAAATTGGAAATTAATGGTTAATTTTAATACCGCTAAGCATATACTTTCGCTTGGTGATTCATTTAGAAAATATTCAAGCCCTCCATTTCCTAAAATATGACGTAGAAGTTATTTAAAATTAAATTGCTTTATTAGTAAGTATTCTGTAGACAACAAGTTTGGTATTCCCTTAGTAAAGGTTTAAAGTGTTTTTATTAAGTTTTTATTTATAGTAGTACTGCATCTCTACTGCACGACCTGCAACCAATTTGTGTGCGTGTGCTACCACCCTTTTGGATTTTTAATATGCACGCGATCCGTATAACATGGAAGACGTTTCCGATGTTTCTACTAACGGCATTCGCACCATCGACGATGTGAACCAGGTGCATGCATTGGCGCTAAATGTACTGGACGAGCAGCAAGGATTATGACGTCATTTAGTTCCCCGCTGAATCCTCAACTTTGTTCGGATGTCTTCCGAAACCTTCGGTATGCATTCTATAGGGTACATAAATCAGGTACGCTAGAGTAAGCTTCTTAGTTATAAGTTAGTTCGCTTACAAGTTTAATCAAAGTTTTATAGTGCGGATTTTGTTTTGTACTAAAATGGTACCTGCAAACGTTTTTAAATGCCAGCCCTGTCACGTCTACTTTACCAGGAGGGATGCTCTCAAACGGCACCAGAACAAATGTCGTGGTGTAACATCGTCTACGGTTAAGCTTATACATCTGTCCGCAGCAAAGTACTTAAACTGTGGGTCTTGCGGCATCGCTTTTACGCGAATAGCTTACAGCGACGCAAGGAAAAATAGCACGGCATGTCATTAAACCGTAAACGTTCAACTCCGCCAGCTGTTAAAGGGCCTTGTACGAAACAACCACGAATTATATGTAAAGTGTGCGACATGGAGGTGTTAAAGTCTGCATACCCTGGTCATCTACGGAGCAACAAACATAAAAATGCATCACTTACCGCTACTAACGACGATGGTGTAGAAATGGTTAGCACAGCGTTCAACAACCGTATGGCTAGCTATCGCAAAAAGAACGCTAGTGTCGGCGATGGAGTGTCCGAGTTTCTTTGGAAGCAGAAGGAACGATTTATTCGATTACTTAATAAAAAAAGAATACAGCAATAAAAGTTAATTGCGAACTCTACGGCGTTTACACAAAAATGGGGGAAGAGACTACCTATGTGAAATCCTTTAACACAAAAAGTATGGTTATAACGTCTTCTAGTAATCTGGAAAATATGTACGAGGTCTTAAACGAAACCATGTAAACACCAACTTTATACCCAATTAATTAATAAAATCAGTTTGTCGGGCGAGGACAACAAAAAGTACATCATTCCTAATAGTACAGCAACCTAATTAAGGTAGGTCAGTAAGCAGTATTAAATTGCTATTAATTGACTGGCATTTAGCGTGGTTTTCCGTGTAATAACCGTATTTGTTTGGAGAAGATATATACTTATAAAAAGAAATTATATACAGCTTTCACATGTAATTCGGAGGATGATTACGTAAAAGTCGACCTTCCCATTTACATATTAAAAACACATTACATTGGAATGTTTTTGCATTATTCTCATATTGTTAGATTAACGACAATATGTCTTATTGACCGTAAACACTTTTCCACTCTTATTAAACAGTACATTAATCTCTTTTTATTACAGGTCTATTTAAACAACACATTAATTTCTTTTTTGTTACAGGTTACTTTAACCTGCTTGGATTTGGTTAAACGAAGAAAATAATGTTATACTTTGTAAAAATTGTAAATAGTTTATTAAACTGTAAATCGGATAAAATAAATTATTAAACTTTTGTGTGCTTAATTTATTTGTTAGGTTTGCTTATAGAGCAAAGAGCAAAATTTAGAGGTTTGAGAGCTTTAAAGTGTAACTTTGCAGGGCGTGGTCGGATATTAAATCTGTTTGCAGATTCGAATTCTGTATAAAATTCTAGACTAATTTGATGTATTGCATGTATAAAAAATTTTATAAGAACGCTCAAAAGTCGCTACAGGTAATAAATCTTAAAATCAGGGTAGCTCTCTGGGGGATGATGGTATCTGAAAAATTCCTAAAAATTCAGATATCTGAGAAAATTCTAATATTAATTGATACCAAACAAGATAGGTTTATCTCAAAAGATGCAATGGTTAGACGAAGAAAACTATTTGGTTCAGAATGTTAGCAGTAAAAAAAATCTTAAAATTAGGGTAGCTCTCTGGGGGATAATGCTGTTTGAAAAATTCCTAGAGATTCAGATAGCTGAGAAATATCTAATATTAATTGATACCAAACAAGATAGATTTATCTCGTGGGTGAAATGTGGAGAAAGATTTATCTCGCGCGTGGAAAGAATGCGGGTGTGACGTAATCAAAATGGTTGGGGGTGTGCGAGCAAGGAGGAGAGCAAGGAGAGAGCAGGAGGAGATTCATCTCCCTCATTTCCTTCTTATGGGAATTTACATGTAAATTTGGTCCAGATGTGTGGGGAAATGTGGATGCTGGGGGAAATGTGGCGGTGGTTTTCTTAATAACCATCTACTGACGTTTGAGAAAAGTTTGAAACCGTTGGAGATTTAACGTGCTTTTCTAGGAATGTTTGTTGGTTTGGGGGTAGAATACGTGCCAGACTTCAAAACAGGGGGCCCAGGATTTCTTATAAAACCACCTTCAACGTGATTGAAGAACCAAAACTTTTCCTACAGTTGGCTGCTGTTGTACTAACATCCACACGTCCAAAATTTTTCTTGAAAACAACAGCTATTCCCTTTGACATTTCCAAATCTTGATCTATGCAATGTGCAAGAGAATACTCTTCTGGTGCTCTAAACAGATCTTGCTGTTTTTCAACAACAACGCCAAATCTCGGCTTAGCGGAACTACCATACGCCGCCATAAAACTCTCAAAATCTACATTTGGCTCATGATTAATAACATGTCGAACACCATTCTCATTATTGGAGCTTTCCTGGTTGTTGCCAGCGTAGGGTGTTAAACGGTCAAAGTGTACCACTTTCGGTTTACCACGGGGAGATCTTCTGATCCGGTACACTACAACATTAATCATTTTCATCACTTTGTACGGGACTTCCCATTGTCTTTGTAATTTTGGCGGCAACCCACGTTTTCTTTGTGGATTATACAACCACACTAACTCTTCAGGTTGATAACCACCTTCTTGTGCTCTCGTGTCATATTGTGATTTCATTCGATCGCTTGCTGCCTGGATATTCTTTCGGACGTTTTCGTGAATGCTATTTAATCTTTCACCTGCGATCTCTTCTCTAGGTTTAAATCCAAACTGAAGATCACATGGTAGCCGCAATTCACGTCCTAGCATTACGCAAACGGGCGAGTATCCTGTGCTGTCATGTGCCGAAGATCGGTACGTCAGTGGGAACAAATGTAAATATTGGTCCCAGTCTCGTTGATGTTCAGAGACAACTTTGGTTAGGTACTTTCCTAACGTCCTGTTCATTCTTTCAACCATTCCATCCGATTGGGGATGAAGTGGCGTGGTTCTAGTCTTCCTGATTCCAAGGGGCCTGCAGATGTTTTAAAACAACGCTCATTCGAAGTTCCGACCTTGATTGGGGTGTAATTCCAACGGAACTCCAAAGCGACAAAACAACTCCCTCACTAGTACATCTGCAACCGTGTCGGCTTCTTGGTTTGGTATAGCATATGCCTCCGGCAATTTGGTAAAATAATCCATTGCAACCAAGATGTATTTATTTCCTTTCTCTGGTTCAGGAAACGGACCAGCTATATCAATGGCTACCCTCTCAAAAGGATTCCCCACGTTATACTGTCTCATTGGGGCTTTCCGTTTTGTGACCGGGCCATTTGCAGAGGCACACAACTCACATTTCCGGCACCACTCCTTCACATCTTCTTTGCAGTTCACCCAATAGAATCTTTCTCTCGCTCTTTCGAGAGTTCTTTTCACGCCAAAGTGCCCTCCGGAAATACCATCGTGCAAGTGCTGCAACACTTTCGGCACTCTGCTTCTCGGCACTATCACTTGGAGTCTCTCAGTGCCATCTTCACATTCCAGGCGTCGTTTCAAGATTCTATTTTCAATCACCAAGGAGTCCCACTGTGCCCAGTATGCCTTCAGGCTCCTACTTGAAATACTAATTTCTTCCCAAGCTGGTCGTTGTCCTCTACTTTTCCACTCAATAATACGTCCCAATTCGACGTCATTCTCCTGGTCTTCTCGTATCCTTTCGGGTTGCCAAGTATCATCGGTTACCGTCATTCTATGAATAACACTTATTTTCTCTTCCATCTTAGAGCATTGATTGCAGTCTACCGGACAAGGTCTCCTTGATAGAGCGTTTGCATTCCGATGGCTAGTTCCTACACGATGTTCTGTGTCAAAGTCATATTTCTGCAGTCGCTCTATCCACCTTGCAACTTGCCCTTCAGGATTTCAAAACTGCAGTAACCATTTTAGTGCAGCAAGGTCTGTTCTCAACAGGAATTTACAGCCGTATAAGTATTTATAAAGGTGCTCTACGGATTTGACGACGGCCAACAGCTCCCTTCTTGTCACACAATAATTCCTTTCTGGCCGCGACAAGACCTTGCTGAAATACCTAATAACTTTTTCTTGTCCGTCCTGCACTTAAGAAAGAACGCTTCCTATAGCTGTGTTACTGGCATCGGTATCCAACACAAATTTCCCCTCCATCCGTGGATAACTCAAAATTGGTGCTGTAACTAGATGCCGTTTCAGTTGTTCAAATGCCCTGTGGCAGTCGTTATTCCAATCATATTCTTGTCCATCTTCGGTTAATTTCGTTAACGGTTTGGCAATGTTCGGAAACCCAAGTATAAAACGTCGGTAATATGTGCACAATCTTAGAAAACTGCGTAGTTGGTGTATATCTGATGGTGTCGGCCACTCTTGTACCGTTTTTATTTTATGAGTGTTTGCTCTTATTCCGGTCTCCGAAACCACATGTCCTAGGTATTTCACCTCTTTTCCAAATAGGTGGCATTTCTTGGGGCTCAATGTAAGGTTTGCCCCGCGTAATCTTTGGAATATCTCCTTTAGGTTCTTAAGGTGTTCTTCAAAAGACCGGCCTAACACTATCACGTCGTCTAGGTACACCAGACATGTTTTCCAAGACAGTCCACGCAGTATCGACTACATCAATCGTTCAAAAGTAGCAGGGCATTGCATAATCCAAATGGCATGACCTTGAACTGCCATAATCCAGTTCCAATTGTAAACGCAGTTTTTTCTTTGTCGTTTGGCTCCAAGTCTACGTGCCAGTATCCGCTTTTCAAGTCAAAGGTCGAAAACCATTTAGATCCGGATAGAGTATCCAAGGTGTCATCAATTCTGGGCAAAGGATAGCTGTCTTTCTTTGTCACATTGTTAAGCCGCCGGTAGTCTACACAAAAACTTGTCGAGCCGTTCTTTTTCTTGACAAGCACTACCGGGGATGCCCATGGACTATTCGAGGGTTCAATCACTCCCTGTTCTTCCATATCGGTGAAAGCCGCCTGGGGTGTTGTCTTATTGGTTGCGCATCTCCAGTATTGATCTTATGTTGCACAACATTCGTCCTTCCTTTCTCACTATCATCCAGTGCAAACACACCTCGATATCGTCCGACCAGTTTTTTTACCTTTCCCAGTTGGTCGCCGTTTAATCCTTGACACGAAGGTATCAACATATCCAGCAATTTCTGTGAGCAACCGTTGACTGGTTTATCTTTTTTGTCGTCCACACAACGTTTAATATGGCATACTGGAATGCAACTTCCCACAATCATGTCTTTCTTCAGGGTCGCCGTATGCGGATTAATGTTCAGCACCCTTACTGGTAATATATTTCGAAACTTTACCAGCGTTCTTCCAATCAGTAATCCCTCCTGACCCATTCCCGATTCAGTTGCTTTCATCGTGCATATTTGACCTTCCCGGAGCTTACTATCCGGGCGTCCCATTACTATCATTTCCGCCTTCTCGGGTATCTTCATATCAGAAATCATTCGAACTTGCATCGTTTGATTACTCGTCCCTTAGAATGGAATCTCATCATCATCTATCCAAAGCACATTTTCTTTCATGTTTACATGAAACCCATATTCTCTCATGAGATCCATTCCCAAGATCACTTCTTCTGTAATTTCAGCTACCAACACCCGATGATTAATTAGTTTGTCTACGATTGTCAACGTAACGGCAGTCTCTCCGTGAGTACAATTTTTCTCACCACTGGCCGTTCGAAGACACTCCGATGCAGGTAGCACTTTTCCACGACCAACCAAATCTGGTCTCACAATAGTCCTTGTCGCTCCTGTATCCACGAGTAATCGGACAACCCTACCATTAATTCTACCATCGATATAAATGCTGTCCAGACTCCCCATCGACGATGCAGAACGGATGATAATCTCCGGGGCACTACGTTGTGCTGTCGACGTTCGCCCTCTTACGTCGACTTGCTCTAGTTTTCCTGCTGCTCAACCGGTTGTTTTTTTGGTTGAGTATAGCGTCTCCGTATATGACCAACTTCACCGCAGTTCCAGCATCGCAGACCTTATCTACGCAGTCGTTGTCTTTCAAACTTTTCCACACGGTTGATTATTTCTTCTATGCTGTTCTGCGATTGGCCAGGTTCTTCTAATGCAGACCGAACTTTGTGACCCATCCTGTGTGATGTCTGCTTAGCTGCTTCAAATTCAAGCGCATGAGCCAGTGCGTCGCCTAACATTTTTGGCCGTGCTAATCTTAGCGCTTGCTGTATTTCACTGCCCCTAATGCCATCCACAAATGTTTGAACAGCCAATTCATCGAGGAAACTATCTGGTGCCGTTGGATATGCCAATCTAATTAATCTGGCAATGTCAGCTTCGAATTCTTGCAGGCTTTCATTTGTCTTTTGCGAGCGGTTCTTAACTTATGCATGATAAACCTGTTGAAGATGAGCGTCTCCATATCTCATCTCAAGTTTCGATGTTAAAAAGCCGTTATCATTCTGCTGGTGATCTGGAATCGTTTGTAAGATGTTAAGGGCTTCCCCCCGCAGGGCCACTATTAGAGAGATAGCCTTCTCTTTGTTGCACCAACCGTTGGCTATTGCAACAACTTCAAATTGTTTCAAATATGTGGGCCAAGGTGTTTTACCATCAAATGTGGGTGGTTTCACTTTAAATTTTGACGTTAGAGACTCGCTTCCTTCCATGCTTCTTATTTCTGAAATGTTCTGATTTACAACTTGGTTTACTAATTCAAGTGGCCGCGTTGTAAGTGAAATCATTTGTTCTAGCTGTCTCATCAAATCTTCTTCTCGGTCCATTGAGAATAAACAGTGCTTGCGGCGTTTTGTGTGTTTGATGGGATGCCTACTAGTAGCTCGCAACAGTACTATTATGGGAATATGGCAACGGACGACGGCGGCGGCGACGACGACGTAGCGAGTATATTAACCTAACGTACTTCGTAAGTATGGTTGATTATGTAGAGCGAAGTGTATGTAAGTACTAACTATTGTTAATTTGAGTGATTGGAACATACAAAATTGGTTAAAATTTGGGATTGATTGTTGAAAGCCGCAATTTTGGATGGGTTCTTTACAAATGAAAAGATGTGAATTTTTGGACGTTGGATGCAATTTGATTTAATATAAATAAAGGGAGACTTGAATAGCAGCGTGACGAATGGAATGATGATTCGACCTGGCAGCGGTTCCACAGCCTAATACTATACGTGGCACCATCTACATCAAGAATAGTTACCAGGTAACAAGCTTGTAACAAATACGATTTTCTGCTATTTAAATATACGCTTTTGTTCAATACACCTATTCAATAAATATTAAATTTCTATAGATACCACATATTACGAATTCATATATAGTGCCCCATCTAGATTTGAATAGTCAAAGTGAACTTTAAGTGCTCTTCTATTTGTTTGTATCTTGATACAATATTCCCTTTCCCGGTGCATACTTGAATAATTAACATTGCCTCGTGGTCAAGCTCCATTTTGATATCAGCATGTAATCCGAATACAAGTGTTATCGAGGGCCTGCAAGTTTTTTTGTTAAAACATGCCGTCCCAGAGGAAAGTAATGTGGTGTCAACGGATACCATGGATTCATTCTTAGTTGTAGCATCGACCTAAGATAGTTGTAAACACATTTCTACGGTAGGTAAATAATTCTCAAACTTACCTTTAAATTCATTTTTCCCGTTTCGTTTCAGCGCAAGTTTTAACGTCCCAAACTTTAACGTCCCAAGTTTTAACGTCCCAAGTTTAAACGTCCCAAATTTTTAACCTTCCAAAGTTTTAACGTTGCAAATATTAATTTCAAGTTTCAAGTATTAAAGTAATGGAAATTATGTATGATACTAAACAATTGTTAACCGTATGGCAAGTACGAGACTGAAGTAAAGTAAAGACACGTATTAAATTCTTTTGAAAATTGGTTGAGCTTTAGATGCAGTTTCAATTGTTGCTAGGCAAAAGAGTGGAAATCCCCACATATGATTGGTTAGTATGGAGGTCAAGTCCAGACACCTGCGTCAGCTGCGCACAACTACAAGAGTAAGAACGCAGATGTTTTAAAAAAAAATCCGGCCGCCAAGCAGATATCCAGCGGTGAGTCATCCTTCATTTTATACCTATATTCTTTTCAAGGAACATTCATTTAAGATGTACAAATAATTTTCGAAGATTCTATATATGTTTATTTAAAGTTAATATTCGAAATTTTTGTGAAGGTTTGATGATCATTTAAATTGATACACGTAAAATTTAGTTCAGAATTTAGTATTTGAATAAGGCATAAATGACATTATTTTCAAGGTATTTCTATAAGATAATTTTGAAGTTACAAAGTTATATTAAAATGTTTGCATAACTAAACATGTGATACGATAAGAATTGTTTGCCAAATTATAGTGTATAACATATTTTGACAGTACACCTGAAGTACAGCTTAAGGGCGCGATCGGATGTATGGTTGGCTGCCTAAAATTCATCAAAAAACAGGTTATTCTGTTTGGTAAATAACTTTTGTTGGATTAAAAATATGCAAAATGTAACTTCACCATTAGACTCACAAAACTTTGTACTTTCTAACGAAGGTTCGCTTTTTTTCTAAAGTGCAGTAATAAGCAAGAAATAGCTGTTAAAAGTAATGTTAAAATTCACTTACTTTATTTTAGTTACTACATCTAACATAATCAATTTGTATATAAAAAGCATTCGTTGTATAGCAGAATACATATATAATCGTTCTGTTAAAAAAAAATTCAAAAATATTGATCATGATAGTCGTAGTGTACTGAATGGATTTTATTGAATTATTACATTAATTGTACGCCATTTTAATAGAAATTGTTCACGACTTCCTCCGAAGATGGCACTGTTAATGATGTGTAGAATAAGGTTTAAAACCAGAATATTTCAAATTGAATTATTTTGGACTTTGTTTTTGTCGCATTGAAATGAAGTAAACTAATAATATATGGTGAATTACCTTTTGATAAGTGTAATATAATAATGATTGGATTAATTGCGAATATTTATGAAGCCAAAATGACATAACCTCAACATCCATGGTTGTTTGTAAACTTTCATGTTTATATTTACAAGCGATAAGTAAATTATTACAGCAGTGTTACTTTGTGAAGCTTATACTATGTTATAATAGTTTTAAAAAAGGGTAGTGTGCCGTATCCCAAAACGTAACTAGATACTCTACAATATTCAATATAAGCAAAATATTGCATCATGTTAGCAAGAGTAATGTTTATTAAAATATCTTAGTGGAACCATTGCAGGAAATAGGATACATTTTGTTACAAATTAGGTTGCGAGTTTGGTACTCGGCAAAATGATTTTCAAATTTGAACGATCTGGGGAGGACGTTCTCAAAAACGATAATTTTCCTACATCATTTTACACTTCACTTTGGGGACGTTCATTGTCTTGTGTATCTTCACCAGGGGTCTGCAATGGTAATTATATTTTCAATTTGAAAAGTGTCAAAATCAGCTTTAAATATATAGGCAACTTATTAGTGTTCCCATTCTTTACCCCCACGTAGCAGACTTCCGTCATTTTTTGGTCATACAAAGTTCACATGTAACGTCAAATAGCTGTGATAATAACATTTTCTCAAATTGTGCTGCCGGCAAAAAATGATTATAATAAAAAATAAATTTCAAAACTCCCACTAATTATGAAATATATTTTAGGCTAAATTAAAAATAAAAGTGGAAAAGTTTATTTAGGATTAAACAATTTACGAAACTAGACCTAACTTTAGGCATTAGAAATAAACCATAAAAGAATTCCTTTTTGGTTTATTCTGTCAAAAACGACTAAACGTTTATTTCAATAAATATTTCAAACTAATAGAATATTTGGGGTCTTCGGTTTAATATTTTTCATCAAATGCTAATATCGAAAAAAGTATTTCCAATACAAAAAACTTTGAGTTGTTACCTGTAAAGTGGCTTTATTAAAACAAAATTATTACAAGTGTTTTATTTTTAATGAATAACTAACAAATTAAAAATAGGTTCAATTGTTGTAACATTTACAATGTGTATATAGGTATTTTTGAACAGTAAGTCGTTACCAACCAAAAACTTAAAAGGAACATTGTTTTATACAATACGTAGCAATGTAAATGATATAAAACTATTGGTGAAAAGAAGTGAATAACAGGCATTTGTAAATAATATTTTTTAAACCCCACATTTTAAGGTCAATATAATATAAACGTTTAGTAATAAATATACGAACAGCTTTCGAATTGAAATTGACTTTATTGTTGTTAATATTACATTAAATATTAGTATATAAGGCATATTTGTAGGTCCATTCAGGCAAAGTTTAGTCATAGACTACTCTTACACTTAACCTGCATAAACCACTACATATCTCTACAAGGAAAATGAGTGAAGCAAATGAATAATTACACAATAATTGAAAAATATACAATTAGGCTATGTTACTACTTATCCAAAATATGCGCCCTGATTTGAACCTTGAATGCAGTAAAAGTAAAAAAGATTTTTTATCCATCTGGAATTGCATTATAAGTAGAAACAGCATTATAGATGAATCTTCTCTGAAACATAGCAGTCAGTTGCTTGGGAATTGTTAAAGTTTTAGTGTGTCTAATATTGATGCAATGCACTTTGGAGCGTGTCATTAATATTTTGAATCCTTTGTATTTGTGTCATAGAAGTGCTATCAAGGTTTGGAGATATAAAATCACAATAGTTAAATAATGACAAAACTACCTTCCGACAACAGCTTTTTCAATTGTAAGGTTAGTATAGACCGACAAGCATATAGTTGTTTAAGTGCTATATACGACCTTTTTATTAACCTTGCAACATGTGACTTAAAGCGTAGATCATCGTCAGGTATTAAACAGAAATTTTTTGAAGAACTAACTAATGGAATAGAGGTATTGTTAATTATGAGTTTTATCTTATCTTTAACACAATCTCTAATTTTCTTTGTGATCCGAAACAACATCAGCATCAATAGTACCTGCACGAACAAATAATTCATCACTTGATAAATATATGGAATCAATAAAGAGTACTGCTGTTATTTGCTATGCGCGTAGGTTCGTTTATTACTTGGATGAATCCATAAGAATCAATGCAGCGCGTGATAATATTACTTAAATTGAAAAGATTCACATTGACATCACCTAAACATGTTATATTATCCATCATTGGTGCTCAATAAGATAATATATTATCTAGTTCATCAACACAACTAAGCGGATTAGAGTTTGGGGATCTGTATACTGTGCCTACAGTAAAAGTTTTGCGATTTAATTTAAACATTATCCAAAATATGTTCAAGTATACGAGTCAATTGCAAACCAAACAAAATAATCTGACATTTAAGTTCCTTCCTTACGTACACACCAACCCCACCCCCTAGACCCACTATCATTATGAAAAAAATTATACCCATTTATATTGACAGAGGTATTGGGGACGTATGAAGTAAGCTATGTTTCAGAGACACCAACCAAATCAAAACGGTTTTCATCTATTAAATTGATGAAATCATTGAAACTAGGCAACAAAGAATGCACATTTAAATGAGCAATTTTCATTTATAAAAAACTATACTAGCCTATTTAATTTACTTTAATTTAATTTAAACAAAACAAATACAAAAAATTAAAGCACTCGTAGCTAAATAAAAATGGAGCAAAAAAGAAAAAATGCAAAAGAGGCGATCTCCAACGTAACAAATTATCGTATTCTAACAATCAGCAACTTAAGTATAATGTGCTGCATGTTTAGTAAACTATAACTACTATATACCTGTTACTTATTACCAACTATGCTACAGGAATTTAAATTACTAGAGGTTACAATGCTATACGAATGTAAATTAACATTTTTTTCAGTAAATAAAGACAGTGTGGCATTTACATTTGCACTAACTGTATGGTATCGTTGTTGATGATGTTCTACAAGTTGTATTAATATTCAGCATCTGTCTCGTACATACATCGTTTCACAGGATGTAGTATCCAAGTGGATTCATTATATTCCTTATCGTCTTTCAACGTTTGATCATATTTGGTTTGCTCCTTGTAAAGGGGCCAATATACCTTCTTTTTCATAGGCGTGATCCAATTTCGAAGTACAATAGACACCCCACCTGATTGCTACTCCACAAGTACCAGTTTTCCCAATGTAGAAATATATCATGAAAAAATTATGTTCAGATAGAAAATTGTACCAAACCTACTTTGTGTATGAAGTTTCTCTGTATTTAGCACTAATAAGTAACCTAGTGACTTTCGCATCAACAAAAGTCGCCAACCGCAATAAATAATTAAAGTAATATGTCCGTTTAACATCTATCTATCTATCGCTAACAGGATTTGACAGGATTTCCAGTTGCATCGACATCAAGGTTTTGTCTCAACTCTAACTCTATTTTTTCATTTTCTTCCAAATCTTTCATAAGATTGTCCTTCCATACCTAAACAAACTGTCAAGTAAGATATTAAACAATTAGATTTTCTTACACCGCCTAATTCAGCTTCAATTTTTTTAAATTGGTAGAATGTCATGGGAGGTATATCCATAACTGAAAATAGTTCCTGAGAATGGCCATGTGTACTGCCAGTTGCCAGAGTACCTCAAACAAATCCAGAATTAATTTTTGATTTTTGCGAAATATCTTCAGTGTAATGCTTGTATATCTTATCACACATTGTACATGCAAACATAAGGCAGCTTACTAGACCTAATCCTCTGTTACATTCCTCTTTCAGATATAGTTTTCCACCAGTACAAATTTGGGAATGTCGGTATTGCAGATCTATGGACCAACTTAATACATATTGCAAATTCACAATGCGGTTTCCATTAACAGTTGGTTCTTTATAAGAGTGATTTATCTCGAAATATAATTCACGAGCTTCTATTCTGAAAAACAAAACAAAATATTAGATTTTTAGGAACCCAAAATTTAGCATATATACAGGACAACACATTAGTGTGACAAAGTTTAATATATCAATTATTTATTGTAGAAATTATTAAAAAAAGCAATTTACACAAATTTTAGGCTGTATTATTTTAAAAATTGTTTCATATCTACAGGGTGTTCATACTTATATATATATATATATATATATATATATATATATATATAGCTAATTTTGACATACTAAATGTATCACCCTGTAGATAAATTTCCAACCTATACATAGTTTCCGACATGGATATGAAATACAAATAACAATGTATTACCTATTATAGTCTGCTTCTGGTATAAATGACCAATTATCTGGAAGTGTATGTGACCTTTCCTCGGTTGATTTTTCACAGTTCTCTAAATATGAAATACAATGATATAATAATTTAGATTATTTATACAAATTAGCATACTCTGTCTCAGTCTGCGACTTCATTGTTTCTGGCTCGGAAGTTTCTTCAGATAAAGTACTTGGATTACTAACTACCTGAGGTAATCTTTGCATACCTGATGGGCCAGGCTTGTCTAAATTATCTGATGTGGATTTCAATCTGAAAAAGTTTGGGTTTTATTATGACATCTAATAGACCGGGCGCTAGAGGTAAGTGAGTATGCAAAATGTGAGGACCGAATTCCACCAATGGATTTGAGTTAAGAAAAGGTCGAAGATTAATAATGCGGACCTTGCCGGTCAATTTTTTGGTCCATTGTTTGTTTACCCCCTCTACTCTTATTTGTAAAGGAAATGTATTGAGTACATGTTATAAAATCATTTTTATAATTATTTCGGTAATAATTTATAGTTTTTTCTAATGGTTGAAGTGTGGATGGATTGTTGGAAAAAAAACAAAAGTAATAAAATCTTTTTTTATTAATAAAAAAAGTCATATAAAAAAACCAGTGAATTTAAACAAAAATATACTTAAAGTGGGCAAACAATTACTCATTTATATTTAGACAATTGTTATTAATACATTTACATAAAGAAATACAAAATAATTCTGATTTTTGCAACTGCAAGACATTGTGCGACAATTTGCAATACATTTACAAGGTTGAATTAAAGACTCTGGTAAAGACGGCTTAGTCATTTGTCGTGGACGTAAGTCACCATTCAGCTTTTCATAACCATATAAGCAATAATCAATGGGGTGTAATTGTGTTTGATGAGAATTTTCCAAATAAATGTTTGTACTGTGGCCCTTAATAAATGCAAATGCAAAGCATCTGATGTGCATATCACTTTCATTAAATTAAAACCGAAACCTATGTTTTGAGAAATCAGTTTATATCTGAGTTCATCAGCAAATAATTTTTTTTTTGAAAAAAAATAAGTGCAAACTATTTCTAACTGTTTCAATTGCTCATTATTTAGGTCAAGGTTTCCCATTGATATAAGAGCTGTTTGTACATAATCTTCAGACGCAGCTTTCAAGCATTGCATTTTACTGCCAAATCTGCTAGTAGTGTCGCAACCACTTATAGCATGTAATGCTGGTAATATATCGCATATTCTTTCACCCAGGGATTCAGCAGCTAAATGGCATCCTAGAAAATATTTCTTTGTATGAGAACCGTCGAACCATAGACCAAGACACCCGATATTTGCTAAGTATTTCCAGAAATAAATTGCCAAGACAAATGCATCTGTATCAGCGCTGATTATAATAATATGAGCAGATTGAATCCTTACTGCGTGAAATATGTGGCAAAGCATTCTTGAATCAGCTTCTAAGTGGTTTGATTGTAATTCAAGTACCTCACAAAATAAAGACCCTTGTAACTTGAAACATTTAGTTGGATCGTCGAATCCTCCACAAATGTACATCTCGCAGTCTTCTTTAACGTGTGCATATTTTGGAGCATTAGTGCAAAGAAATCGAACAAGTTGTAATTTATTTTGAATGTTTGCAAGAAAAGCTTTACAATCAGTAGGAATTTTGTTGAATGACTTGAAATTATGATATTTTTAATAATTCGGCCTTTACTCCGTAAGTTTGACTCAAAAACTTTATAGAAATGTCGTCATATCTATCGAAAATTACATCTATCCTCTTCACGTCAGGCAACGTAAAAATTGCATAATTATTTTGAAGAAAGCTTCGCAAAATCACCAAAAGTATTGAACTTATTCAACTGAATTTTGTGAACAAGTGCCATACCATCAACAATATAAATTTTAAAAGTATTTAAATTTATTATATCTTGCTGAGAGGTTGTACCACAGTTATAGTTTTTTTGAATTTCAACGACGAGTTGTGATTTTGGTGACTTCCTGTAAAATCCGTCATTGTCAAAGAAATATTTGCAGTAATCCAATACCTCATACGATGCTAATATCTTTGTATCAAATCCACATTGAGAAGCCACCAAGAATGATTTTTGGAAAATTGTTATGTCTGTTACGTCTTGCAATTTTTTGTTGGAAGTATTTTGTTTGTTTTCGCAGGAATATCTTCAAAGTTGTAAAATTTAGTTTTTTGTATAGGATCCGATAATTTCTTAGTTTTCTTGAACAATCTTTCATTTTCGTATGTATTTAATAGAGTCTCCCCATTTTCTTTAACATTAATTAAGTATCGCGCACTTGATTCTTCAGCAAGTTGACCTGTGAAAATATTGCGAAGCACACAATCCCCACTACTATTAAATGGATTGCAGGCTTTGAAACATTTAATGATATTTTCAACATCCTTTTCGTCCGTATTAATTCTCGATTGTGTCCATTCATTATGACTATTAATGTCACCTGTAGTGTCAGATTGTATTCCAAGGTATGAAGAAAGCATTGAGTGAACGCTATTTTTAAAGGATACAGAAGCAACCATCTTTGCATTGCTTCTTCATTTTAGTGATACCAATTAAGCCTCCAGTCACTGCAGAAGATCGGTTCTGAGACTGTTCTAGTGCTAAGTCACAGCCAACTGCATTGAATGTTCCTGGAGTTCGCTTGACGGCATGCATTCCTCTCTTCATATCATATATAACGTCTGGAGGTAGTTGTAACATATCTTGTAAGTAAAGTGTCACCCCACGAATATAATTTGTGTGATTCATAGAAAAGAAATAAGGTAAAATTGTCGAGTAGTTAATAAATGTAATTCATAGTTATTACTTCTGTCAGCCATAATTGAATTCAAAAGAATTTCTATCATTTCACAGTAATTATTTAAATATTTGAATAGTTCGTTTTCAGTGCTCATATTATTTAAAAATTTTGAAAATTGTAAAAAAGTTTCAATTATAGTTTTATGATGGTTATATTTATCACTTAAACTGGTACGATCCTTATCTACTGTTACCTCTCTTATCTCTTGAAGACAGATATTCAATTGCTGTAATTGCTCATTAAAGTCTCATCTTCAGATAAATTCATGTAATCAATAAATTCTGTAAACTGTATGCTTCTCAATGCTTCATACATAAGTTTATGTGCTCTAATGCCTCTGTTGTACTGAGTACCTTTAAGAATTGATGCCAAAGTATTAACACCATAAACATTGGCTTCGATAAGAATGCTGTCGAGTCCACTTCCTTCTATATATTGGCCCAAACATCGTAAGAAATTTTTTGTAGATGAAATGTTCCAATTCTTAATATCAATCCTCAAATTCTTGACTACTCTGTTGGATATTTTTTGCTATCAGGTAAATAGACATGTCGCATGAAAGAACAGCTATATTTTTATTTAATGATTGACATAAGTTTACAAAATTTCTCATGGCAGTATACACAACATCTTTTGAAGTAGGTGGCTGAGGAATTACCGGCTAAATCCAATTGTAGATATAGGAGAATTCTCACATGATAGTAATTGTTGGAATGGAGTCCATCCTGGTATCGAGTTCTTCAATGGTCGACAAAAGTTGTTCAATAATTGATCATGTTGCAATCTACATAAAACCCAGAGCAAAGTATCAAATTGTGTGTAACTGTGAGTGAAAGTTAATAGACAACTGCTATTAACATAATTAGATATTGAGGGCTCCATACTTGCTGTGAAGTGATGAATTTCTTGAGAATGTAAGGTTTTCAAATCATACTCAAACTGTTCATCTGTAGGTTTTAATTTAACGAGATTTATATCGTTCTCGATAGGATTTTTTTCTTGATAAATTACCATTGCTGTTACATGGGTAGAGTCTTTACCGCTTAATGTTTCTTCATTGAAGTCATAGTTGTCAAAAGCACCATGAAGAAATAATGATGAATTTTTCACTATATTCTTAGAAATAAGCAAATTTTTTTTCTGCAACCTCACACGCTATTGAAATTGTTACTTCTAAATCAAGCTGTTGTAATGCTTTATAGCTGATTCAATGTCCAAACTTATTCAATATACTAATCAACTGTATTGATCTAGTCAAATGATGAATTGATTCAGTTAAAGCTATTTGTTTTGATGTCTGTCTCAGTAACTGTAAAAAAATATGCCATGAAACACAGATAATGTTCTTTTATAATAGTTATTGCTCAATATTTCGTTTTTTGCATTAAAACAAAGCTTGCAGAAAATCTCCCATGTTTGTGGCAATGTTCCATTTTCTAAGAATTTTTGGAGCAAATTTTCATCACGTAAATAGCCACTAGGTATTAGTTCTGTTTTAATAGTTCTTGACGCAATGCTTTTGCACTCTGAATGATGTAGATTTTGAATTGATGCTACGAACATGTTCTATTATTTCCGCCAATGGTATATTTCCATAAACACTAATGAAGATTGTGATCTATCAGTTGGGTAAGAAAATAAAATGTTTTCACCAAATTTATCAATAAGTAGTGATTTCACTAGACGGTTCTCGATCACAGCATCTTCTATGTTTGTAAGTACAGTGAGTCGCTGAGCTAAGAACTGCACTTCAAAACAATGAGTTGAAAACTTATCTTTAATTTCATCTATGAGTTTGTCAAATGCATCGTGAAGCATTTCTCGAGGATTTGATTTGAAGGTCGGCCTACTGGTTTTGTAGAATTTCTCGGCCTTCTTAAATAATCACGGTAGCAATATTTGTGATACCTCACTTCGATAGCAAATAAATCTTCAGGTCGTTGACAAGTACTAAGTTGGGTAAAACATGGTCTTCTTTACTGCGCGCAGTATTTAAAATTTGTTCCGCTGCTGAAATTTCGGAACACAAATACAGCTGCTTATCTTTGTTCCTCGTTAATTTTCCACAAATTAAGCACTTCGACGGTTTATTTACTTCTGCAGGTGTCCTTGATGACGAACGAGATTTTCGAGAACGTAGCCCTACGCTTGCTTCGGAAGTTGAAGCAGACTCTTCTTTTCCTCTTCTTTACACAACACAATTTCTCGACGCCGTATTTTCTCTTCACTTAAATAGGTAGCTAAACAGTCTTGGTGCCATGAAAAGTTTTGTCTTGTGGAGTCTGGATTATACAGTTTTGAAAACTTTTCACTAATGTTGTCTTTTCTTCTATCTGCTGCTTTTGTAATATTAAGCAGCGTGCTTGACCTTGGTTCTTTAACTAAATCATTTGGTTTATCACAAAATAAACAAAACTGTTCGTTTCGTCTTTTCTTTTCAAATTAATCACTTCCAGCGACATTTCTAATGTTTTTCAATACAGCACAGTTTAAACAGACACTCAAAAATAACGAAAATCAAATTATTTTATGCGTATACAACTAACACGACTTAATAACAAAACGTTTAAACGCCGATAAATGCAGAAACACACTGAATACCTAAGCGCGCTATGCTTACTGTTGGCGCGAAGAGGGGATGTAAAGGGAGCAGGAAGGGACCATCATAGCTGGTGGCAAGATGTGTTTTGTCATTGTTTGGGGTTTCAGGTATAAGAATCCGACCATAGTTGCCGGTCCTCACATTTTGTATACTCAACTACCTATAGCGCCTGCACTATAATTAATATGTGTATTTGTGAAATTATAATGTGACAGGGGCATAACCAGTGTAGTTAGAAGGCTTGAACCGTTGTTTGCAGGTGATGCAAAATTACTCATTTTTAGTGTCAGTATTTAATAATTATATAAAAATCATATGACACATCCGAGAGCTTACTTCGTACAAAAAAGCACAAAAATTCTTCGCATTGTTGTCAAAAACAATCTAAAGCTTATGAAATCCTATAGAATTTTAAAAAAAAATTAATAATATTTTGTAAAACACAGCTATCAAAATTCAACGAGGTAAAAACGTAAATGTTATTGTTATGTATGTACCTTACAAATTTGATAAGTATTTCTAATACAGTACAGATGTGCTATTCTGACATACATTTAAAACTATTCATTGAGAAAATATTAAGTAATTTTTTTCTACGTCATAATTTCAGGGTAATCACACTAACTTAGTTCTATGAAGAATATTTTTAGTTTATATTATCATATTTATAAATTCCAAATAGTCATAAGTGGAGAGTCGGGTAATTTGTGTTTTTCTATTCTCAAGGCATCTGAAGAATGTATAATTCTTGTGGGTGGATATGCGACATTTAAATAGGTATACTTTCATTGTTTTTGTATTTTATATTCCAAAATAAACAGCCTCATAAAGATATCCTAGCTACACTACTGAATGTATTATAACTTACAGCGGTAATTGTTGCATTTTCAGCCATCTTAAGTTGGCTGCTTTAGACTTGGACGATCATTTTCTGGTTCCACCTGGATTTTGGTTATACACCTTCTTATATTTACCCATCTGAAAAGTGTAAATACATAAATTAAAGAAACTTTACACCAGGCGACAACAGGAAGTAAGTATACTGTAACTTTTTTCGTATTTCAGATAAATATTTGAAATTTGTTAGGCTTGTACAAGACAAAGCGGGAGTACAAATTTTTTGAAATAATTTTGAATTTCAAATTATTTAAGGCCTGACTAGAAGTGAAAAGTACTGTATAAACTACACACCCTATAGTTTTGTACATTTTTAGAATAGTTGATCATTTTTAGTCTTAGGACATTATTTCAAATTTTTTAGAAATAGGTGTTTTCTTATTTAAGTTTTGAAAAGAAAAGTAAGCGACTGTAATTCTCCTAAATTGGTGTATAATTGTGAGAAAAATTTGAAATCTAACGACTTTTCATGTTAATAGTAATAGTTATATTTTTGCCAGAAATTTCAAAACATTGTTTTTTCTTAAAAGTAAGATTTTGCAAAATCTATTAGGCTGGATCTCAATAAATTTTAAAAATATTTTTAAAGTTTTGGTACCCTAAATAATCACAACATGATAGGACATTTTTAAGGGACTGCTTAAATTATAAATAGGGTTTATGTCGTTTTTAAACTGATTTATATAGGACAAAAAAAGTTAGTGTACACAGTTTCTGTCATTTTTACCATTCGGTGTCATAAATTAAATAATGAATATTTTTGATAAAATAATGTATGCAAAACAAATAATTTATTTATTTAAGAAGACAGTAGTTGCTCGACTAAATTAAATCTACAAAAATTAATGTCAATATTTGAACACGCATTTTCAAAATCGAATGAAATATATAATTAATTTTGTCCATTACTTGTCTGTCTATCCACAAAGTATAAGAATTTTAGAATATACTTACCCCCAAGCGCAAATACACCCACACTAAATGAAGCATTAAATGTTTGTTTATAATAGTAACGAAATGTCACTCTATGAACAATAAACTACACATTCAAAAATAAAAATTAGCGAATACCATATGCACATAAATGAAATAATACAATACAATACAAATTCGTTTCGGCAAACGACGTTGGCTATTATTAGAATGCACTATGTATCTAACGCTTTGCTTGCTGTTCAACAACTTCGAAATCGCTGAAGCTCATTTACGACGAATAATTACAGGAATGGAGAAAATAAACCAGCATCGTACCGTATCCTAGCAACTGTTATTTGCCTAACTTGGAAACGAACCACTAAACTACTAAAGTTAAAATAAAGTAGTTCCCTCTATCATGCGAAAGTTATACCACAAAGGCGGCTATTTTAAAATTAGTTCGTGTTATGAAAATAGAGGGATGCTATCGCGCCCTTAATGCTGACAATAAGTATTTTTTGACCTTTGATTCCATTAAAGATATCTATTAAAAATATAGTTCTATAATCTACAAAAAAATTGTTGAGCATTTAATTTGATTCTTGTAAACTGAACAGGATCCTATTCATGTATCATGATTAAACTGTAACATAAAAAATGAAAATCATATATTTCTTATACAGAATTAATGTAAAGTATGCAATCAAAAAATGTCCAATGAATATTCAGAGATTAATGTTAAATCGTAATAAAGAAACTGTTTTGAAAGTCTCCGTACAGATAACTTTATATAAACAATGTATATATATATATATATATATATATATATATATATATTTTTAAATTAATAGAAAAAAAAATAAGTTGTCGTAAAGCTTTCTTTCTTTGAAGTCAACAGTAATTGTCATATAGAAGCAAACAATCACACATATGAAACTTTGGTATTGAAGAAAGATATTATTGGTGTTGAATTTAAAAGTTTTTTTTGCAGTATAATTTTGACTGGTTGATCTATTTATAATCTTTTTTTGTTGTGATATAGTGACTAGGCTCGAATGTAGCCCTAGTCTAAAAATGTTTAGATGTGGTTAAATTTCCAAATAGTACGAGATCGTCGTTCCCATTCCAGATAGCAGAGTCAAAGATAAGTATTTTTTTTATACATTGCTCGTCTTAAGTTTTTTTTTGAAGATTTCCGTATCTGATCTTCGGATAGTTTCGTATTATAACATTCATTAAGATACGGTGGCGTCCAAAAAAATTTCTTTCTTTTTATCGTATACCATCCTACGACCCTAGCTCATAGCTCTGCCCTAAGTTGAAGAAGCTTAGCTGGCTGGAAGATCTCTTTAGAGGGACCTTTTTCTCTCAAAACCATTTAACATCCTTTTTACCATGGGCTTAACCGTCAAACAGGAACCCCTCGTAATCTATCGAGGCTCTGCCGCCTATAAGGTAGAGCAGACATACTATTTACCTTTTGAGAAATTTAGTATGCTACAAGCTTTAAACACATTTGGTGGTCGTTGCTAGTTGTGTTTCTTTTTCTTGTGCTCTGGAGTGATTCTATTTTAAAAATTTATGAACTGAAAAATGTATAGGGTAATTTGTTGAGGTAGAAAAATAATAATTAATATTAAGATAACCGCGATGTTGTACAAAGTAAGGAGGACTTAGTTTATTTTTCACAGTGCTGTAAATTTGCACTCAAGTTTAAAGAGTTTTACTATGATCTCATGTTAAGACTGGGGTTTAATGTCAGATAGGAGAAAAGTCCAATTACTTTAATAGGGATTTGTTTTTATTTTGAGGTTATCTAAATTCAATTAGATTTTAAAAAGGAATTGTTACTAATCCGAGTGATACAATTTGTTACGTTCATTTTCGGAAATAATTGGTTAGTTTATGTACAATAATTTTTAACTCAAACCCCTTTGGCGTTAAACACGAAAATTAATTCCGTAAATTAAAATAACCCTTTCACGTGTTTAAAATTGTATTGTAATTAATAATAAATATCCTATATATTTTACTTGATAAATCTTTCTGCTCATTAAAAATAAATATTCTTTCTAAGAATTCTTTAACGTCGAATTTACGCCATAATTAGATAGGCGAGGACACCTTTCCAAGTATCCAATCATTAATGCTTATGTGTTTTCCCTTTGAAAGAATTCGTCGAATAAAAGCTGTATATTATTTCAATAAACTCGGGTTTTCCTGTTTTAGTTCCTTAACAGCAAAATTACTTTGAGCTCTGTGCTTTAGCTAAACAAATTTAATATTCACTTTCTGTTTGAATAGCAACACGAAAACATCCGTCCTGTTTTACGTAGTTCCGTTTTTTGTTATGCGAATTTTGTGCACGCAATGCGGCGTGCTTCCTGCAGGGGACACGCTAATTCCTTGAGTTGCCGCTTTTTGTTGTAATAGGAGGCCAAACGTGTTTTTCCTGGGCGTAGGTCCACCTACTCGCTAACGTGGACCAGCTACTAACTCAACGCCGGCGTCAGCAACTCGAGGGTAAGTTTTTTGTTTTCTCTCTCTAGTTACTTTGGAACCAGATCGCCTGAGATTTTACCGTTCAAGTATCATGCATTTTCAAATTTAATCGATCTACGCGACAATTATTGCCCTATTTTGGTATATATTGGCATTATATTAATGCAGTGCTATTTGTTTTTAAATAACTAAAAATACACTACTTGTTAACGTAAAAATGGTTTAAAGACTTGCTGGCATGTGTGAAAACGTTGTTGCCAATATGTTTGTAACTATAGGTTAAGTTTATATTTACGATGATCTAGAGCTGTGGTTTTTAGGGTTGCGTTTGGTTCTTTTTTACTAAATAATGTCAGGGGGTAATTACCTAAAAACTACAGCTAGCCATTTTCATAAGTAATTTTTTTGTTATATATATATATATATATATATATATATATATATATATATATAAATTGGGGACATTGATTTTTTTGTTGGATTTGGATACTGTGTTCTGTAAATATTTTGTTTAATTAAAAGTTCTCTTTTTTCCTATGTATGTTTTGTTCTGAGTGTGAATGAGTGAGTTTATATAAATTTCTCTTTATTTATTTAAGGTCTCTCTGTAATTTGTCTATAGGTATAAAACCCCGCCCACTCACCGATTGAGCCCGATCGTACTTTTTTCTTTCTTTCTTTGGGGTTTTTTTATAGGTTACGTCAATGAACGTAACATAAAATATTGACGCCCTGGCGTGGGACTGCGATTTTTTTGCAATTAATTTCTGCTGCGACTTTATTTAGTTAATTATGCTCCGATTTTTTTTTGGTATTATTGTTAGTGCCTAAGTTCCTACATGACCCGCACTTTCTCGGCCTGATATTACTTATGTTTCGTCCCTTACGTTCAATATTATTGGTTGGTTTATTTCAGATTACTGATCTTGTGTTTTCGCCAATAATCCTAGTCCATTGAAAACGCTGGCGCCCAAGATTTTTTCGTTTTCTTCCTTTCATCTCTGTACATTTTGTTCTCCCCATCAAGTCTAGAGTTGTTTTTTTTCTTTTCTCTGATTTTTCTATTCTACCGCTCATCCTTTCGTCGTTGTGGGACTTCACCTGTGCTACGGGTTACCCAATAGTTTGTAATACCATTTACTAATTGGTTGTTCCTTTTTTTGATGTACCATGGCATATTGGCGCATCCATGTAAATCGGTTGCGAAAAACCGAACTACAATATGAACTAGCATCTCGAGGCTTTGACCCCGAGGATAATGTTGACGAGTTACGCAGGTCCGTACAGAGTGCGTATCGCATGAAACGAGAACCACGATTTAGTTCTGTTCTCGTGGAGCCTGATTTCGCCTCCGAACTGGCAGCGGTTACGGCCGCTGTTCAAGAACTCAAACAAGTTTAGGCTGCATTTTGTGCGGACAAATCTTCACCTGCGTTTAAACGCATTAGTTACCTATGGTTACACACCAAACGACGCTGTTCGAGAATGTCTCCAACGCAGGAGAACCGCCAAGCCCATAACCAATTACTGCTAACCTTTGCTAATCTCCGCAAGCTCCTTTGACAAAAAGATCAAAAATTTTTGTCCTACCGTTACGTTATCCGAAACTCCGATAGCCACTTCTAGCCCGGCACACACTACTAGTGTCGATTCCGACGAACCTCCTTTGCTTACTTCCGACTCGGAACCTGAACAAGAATCCGCTTCTGCTACCGTGCCTAGGTCAGCCGCTACTCCTTGATCTGCTTTCCACCAATACATCCCGGTATCGAACACCCTGTCAGAACATAATTTCTTAGAACGAGTGGAAAAACTCCGACGAGCCCGACATGTGTCGGAACTGCAGTTATTTGAGGCTGCAGCAGATTTATTCGACGCTAAGGCGTTGCTCTGGTATCGGGGTAATCGGCATAGGTTCTCTGATTGGAAGTCGTTGTCCGATTTACTGATCCAACATTTCAAACTCACGGATTATAAACGCCGATTATTTCAAGATATTCTGACACGAACCCAGGATTCAACGGAAGGTATTATCGAGTACCTAGCTTGTATGGCTGCCATTTTCCGTCGTCACGGAAGTATACCGGACGATGTACAATTAGATGTTGTTCCCGAAATTTGTCTCCCTTCTATCTCACTCGGTTACCTCCGGTTCGATCTCTACAAGAGTTGGAAACTGAGTGTTTACAATTAGAACGCAGAAAATTTCGTGTTGAGAACTACGTACTCCCTAGCCAAGACAAGAACTCCGACGTAGAACCAGATTCTGCCTTCGCACCCGCTTCGCTTCTCACATACACTCAGTTATCTTGATCGACCTATCAAAGCCCGTCCTGCACCTCCGATTCGACATAACGTTCCTGTTGCCGTATCGTCTGCTCCTGCCCCTACGTCTGCTCCTATTCGTCAGGTCCCCTGTTTCAATTGTGACCAAACTGGACATATTTCTACTCGTTGTCCTAGTTCGCAAGTCCGACATTGTTATGGTTGTGGTGTAACAGTTTTTGACCACAATTGAACATCAACGAATTTTTAGTCCTAATAACTCTAGTATAGTCATTAAAATCATGCAAACCATTTTTAAACAAATAAATACAAGTATTGATATTGTATGTGCTAACCGCCCTACAGAAATGCTAGTTTGGTTGCTAACATCAGGTGCCGAAAGTTAATACAATTATTGTCAAGGCCAAACAGCTTTCCTGTTTAGTGCATAGCACATTTGCGCTCACATTAGCTAGAGCTCTCGTATAGAAGATAATGGAACTAATAAGGGTTCTGGCATGTAACTTGCGTCTGGCTTTTTGTGCGGTAGTTGAACCCTAGTGCGCTCGACACTAGGCCTTGATGTTTTAACGATGGTAAGAATTAAAATAATAATTAATTAGACCAACTAAATAATTTGTTGTAGCGCTCTTTTCGAAAATTTTCTTTTCGTAAATTTTCTTTTTGTAAATTTTCCTTTTCATAATTGCACTCTGCGTAATTTTGCTTTTAGTAATCTTTCATTTTTTCTGTTCCTTTTAAAGACGTTTTTAAATGATTTCTAATAAATAACTTCGTTTGGATAATTCCTTAGAAAAATTCATTTAATAATTCTTTGGACATTTGTGTAAATAACACATAAAATATTCTTTATTGATTTCGTAAAAGTACGATAAGATATATTTTTCAACGCTTCGTAGAAGTCCTCAATTAGATTTTGATTTTTATAATTATCAACTTTAAGATGTCGTTTTGTATTATCTAGTTTTACAAAACTAAAGCAGCGAGTATGCTGTATTTAAAAGAAGGCGGCTCCGTGGCGTAGTGGTATGTGTGTGACTACTACGCCCAAGGTCCCGGGTTCGAATCCCGACACGGTCCGCTTGAAAAATGTTAGGCGAGCATTTTTCACAAAAATACACCCTCGTTCGGATGAGAGGTAAAATGGAGATCCCATGTGTGAGTGTTGTTACGCACGTTAAAAATCCCTACCTTGCTTGGAACAACAAGGGTTCGGCAAAATTCCAAATTTTCCAAGTAGAAAAAACTCACTTCCTGGCCAATGTAGTACCTTCGGGTGGAGCATAGGAAAATCAAATGTAATGTATTTAAAAGAAGATAAAATTCTACTTTTGCACCTGTGAATATCAAATTATGGTTCATTCACGTCAACTTTGCGATAAGTGATTGATCCAATATGAACGTCCTTCAACCGTACGATGGATAGTTGGATTTTGTGTAATATTATGGAGAAAGCAATAAGTTCGAATTTTAAGGAAACGTCCAGTCCAAGAGTCAGGCAGCTGTTTGTGTTCTGTGGAACATGTGGATTTTACGTCACTTGTTTTCTGAAAAATGTATGTATTAACACCTGCCCGAACATGTTGTGACGACAACATGTAAAGAACACCTGCAAAGCCAAGATAAGAGATTAGAATTATTCTTACATCACGTCTACATTTGGTGATCTTTGATACAAGGCTGCTTCAGAAAATATTTTTGTAACTATCTATTCTGATAAATCCGTTTCGCATATTAGTAAGGACCTTAGTAAATTTTTGTTGTCAATACTAATTCAGTATAATTACAGTTATTAAATTTTATGAAATTAAGCAAACTTAAAAAGTTCTTATTGATGTTTTATATATGCATGATTTCACTTACAATTTTTAAATAATGAATTAATAGACAAAGTAGTTAAAGTTTTATAAATATGTTAACAGAAAAAGCAGATCTGATATTTCTGGTATAAATTCAAGTTAAACCTTTGTAACTAAAGTAACATTTAAAGTTTTGATATTTTTCTTTGAGTATATAATCTTACCTTATGAGTAGATGAAACTTGTATTATCTTTTCTTAAACATGAATTTTATATTTACAATTTTTATGAAGGACAATTTTAATTAAAGAAACAACATTTAATTTTCTTAATTAATTGTTTTATTCTGAACAAGTACGTTCAGAAGTAGGGTAACAAAGTATAAGATCAAATAGAGTAAAGTGATAAACCCAATTAACAAGAAGCTTTAATAACCTTTTCAGTATTTGAAGCATAAAATCTGTGTTCATATTATTGTTGCTTGATTAATTTTGTTGTTTTTTTATATGCGGCAGCAAAAGAATACTTCTTGTGTCCTCATTTTAGTATATTTAATTAAATTTTCTTGACAGCTCCTGCGTTAGCAGTTAATACGGTATTCCTCCCTAAGGACGCCCAAGTCCCCCTTAGGGAAACCCTGTGTTTAAAGTTAATGACTTGGTGGCGCCCTATTCAAACCCCTGTTTTGTCGAGAATCTAGCCCTAGTAATAAAATAATGCTTTGTAAAAAGAACCACGACCAATCCTCATAAGCTCTACCCAAGGAATAGACCCCTAGCATAGTCGGAAGATATTTGCGTTCCATCATTTTAAGGAAATCCTTCCTTAAAGGTTACTGGTCACATTTGGGGATATAAAAATAACCCCTAACTAATTAACCCTATCAGTAAACGATAAGATTTTGTAATAGTGGTAGAAAGGCAGCTACCCGACCTAACTGCCCAACATGTACGGCGTCGGTAAACCGACGATAAGGTTCTTAGACCGAGACGAAGACACTATTCTTTCTCTGTCCTCGGATAACCCTTTTTCTGGTCTCGAGGACCAATCTCGTTCGGTGCTAAACTATCTGTGGACTAGTGTCCGGAGCGACCAACGCCCATATTTATCTGTCCAAATCTTTGGGATTCCCTTTACTGGGCTGTTAGATTCGGGAGCCACTCGTACGATCATTGGTGGTCCTGGTTGGCACCGATTATTTCCTTTGAATTTTCCTTTGCATAAGTATTCTTCATCTTTCTGCAACCTTGCCAACGACTCTAAATGTCCCATCCTAGGTTTCGTCTCCCTTGCCATCACTCTCCCAGAATCCGTAGTTACCCTTGGTATACTTGGTATACCAAGTATACTTGGTATACTCGGCATTGACTTCTGGCAGTCTATGCACTGTGTGTACCTGGTCTTCTGGATGGTCAATGGACTTTTGTTCCTCC
The DNA here is from genome assembly GCA_036346225.1 of Platerodrilus igneus. NCBI lineage: Eukaryota > Metazoa > Arthropoda > Insecta > Coleoptera > Lycidae > Platerodrilus > Platerodrilus igneus. The sequence goes on from JARFIW010001303.1 coordinate 8,430,808, forward strand.
TTTCTCCTTGACCATCACTACTTTCGCTCCTACTCACATTATTTCCGAACTTGATCCCGAACAACAACTTCGACTTGACTCCTTAATCACTTCTTCCTTTTCCAAACCTCCTGGTCTCGGCTGTACTTCCTTGGTACAATACCACATCCGCACGTCAGCCGAGCCCATCAAACAACGTTATTATCCTCTTTCCCCTCCGCTCCTTGAGGTTGCCGACTCGGAACTCGATGAAATGCTCCGATTAGGGGCCGTCGAACCTTCTACTAGTCTATGGTCTAGCTTATTGTCCTAGTTAAGAAGAAAGACGATTTCTACCGGTTCTGCATTGATTTTCGGAAGGTCAACTAAATCACCCAAAAAGACGCATATCCTCTTCCGTACATTTCTACCATCCTTGACCAGTTTTGCGATGCTCGTTATCTCTCCTCACTAGAGATCCGTTCCGCCTATTGGCAAATTCCTCTGTCCCTGAATCCAAACCCATCAGTGCCTTCACCGTCCCTCATCGAGGTTTATTTCAATTCTGTCGTATGCCCTTCGGCCTCCATAATTCTCCTGCCACATTTCAACGTCTTATCGATCAGGTCATCGGTTTTGAACTGGAACTATTCTGCTTCGCCTACCTCGATGATTAAATACTCCCTGTATGTCTGTTGTGGTTTGTTTAGCATTCTTCTTAATCTTCTTTGGAATTGAACCACTCATAGTTTTTAAAATCAACTTTATTTACGTTTCGATCTATGACCTAGGATCGTTGTCAAAATAATAAAAACTATGAGTGGTTCAATTCCCAAAGAAGATTAAGAAGAATACCTCGATGATATCATCATTGCTACTCCTTCCTTCGAAGAACACCTCCGCATTCTTGACCTAGTCCTTTTTCGGCTCTTACATGCTGGCCTTACTCTGCGTCAAGACAAGTGTCATTTTTGCCTTCCCGAGCTCCGTTATCTTGGTTACATCGTTAACATGGATGGTCTCCACTGTTACCTTACATGTGATTTTCCAATGCTCCACCTGAAGGTACTACATTGGCCAGGAAGCGAGTTTGTTTTTTACCTGGAAAATTTGGAATTTTCCCGAACCCTTGCTGTTCCAAGCAAGGTAGGGATCTTTAACGTGCGTGACAACATTCACACACGGGACCTCCATTTTACCTCTCATCCGAACGAGGGTGTATTTTTGTGAAAAATGCTCGCCTAACATTTTCAAGCGGACCGTGTCGGGATTCGAACCCGGGAGCTTGGGCGTAGTAGCCACACACATACCACTACGCCACGCAGCCGCCCCTCCACTGTTACCGTTCATTTACATTTCCAATGCTCCACCCGAAGGTACTACATTGGCCAGGAGGCGAGTTTTTTGTTGCCTGAAAATTTAGAATTTTGCCGAACCCTTGCCGTTCCAGACAAGGTAGGGATCTTTAACGTGCGTGACAACACTCACACACAGGACCTTCATTTAACCTCTCATCCGAAAGAGGGCGTAATATTTGTGAAAATGCTCACCTGCCATTTTTCAAGCAGTCGGCCGTGTCGGGATTTGAACCCGGGACCTTGGGATCCGTAGTCTTACGCTTACTACATTGATCCACGGCGACGTCTCCCACTGTAACCGCAGTCCGTCAACTGATTGACATGGCCAGTTGGTACCGTCGTTTCATCCCGAATTTCGTCACCCTCACACTCCGCTTTCTAACCTGACCCGCAAAAACACCCCTTTCTCTTGGACCCCCGATTGTAAATCTGCCTACCTTTCCCTTAAACAACACCTAATTTTTGCCCCCATCCTTTCCTGTCCTGACTTTACCTTACCCTTCACCATCCAAACTGACGCCCCTCACTTCAGTTTGGGTGCCATCCTTAACCAACTCCATCCCGACGGCGAGAAAGTCGTAAGCTATATCAGTCGGTCCTCACCTATCCTGAGCGCAACTACTCAGTAACTGAGATGGAGTGTCTGGCGGTGATGTGGGCGATTGAGAAGTTTCTCCCTTACGTCGAGGGTTCCCATTTTTCCGTTATCACTTATCACCACTCTCTCCTTTGGCTCAATAGCTCCAAAGTCCTTCCGGTCGCTTAGCCCGTTGGTCCCTCCGCCTCCAGCAATATGACTTTGCCATTATCCACCGTAGGGCAAAGATCATGTTGTTCCTGATGCACTTTCTCGTTCTGTTCCGGTCCTTGAACCAATTTCTATTTCCACAGTCACCTCTCTCGAGGTCTCCCTTCCTTCTACGGATCCCTGGTACAACGCCATGCTCCGAAAAGTTTCTAACACCGTTACACGTTTTCCTTCCTGGTCCGTGGTGAACAATGTCCTTTTTCGTCGTCGCAAAACTTTCATCGCTGCCGATTCTCTTCCTCGTTCCACTCGTGGTCACGCCTATATTCTTGTGGTGGCTGATTATTTTACTAAATTTTCTCTTTTCTTTTCTTTACGTGCAGCCACTGCACAATCCGTTACCAAAGTCCTCAAAGATCAAGTTTTCCTTATTTTCGGTGTCCCGCAATATCTTATCACAGATAACGGTGTTCAATTTCGTAGCCATCAGCTTGCTTCCTTGTGTGCCCGTTATCACTTCAAAATCCTTTTCATCGCCCGCTACCATCCCCAAGCTAATCCTGCTGAACGTGTCAACCGAGTCCTAAAAACCATGATTGCTTCCTATGTACGCGACGACCAACGTCATTGGGATGTGAACCTCCCAAGAATTTCTTGTGCCATCTACACCTCCAAACGAAATCTTCGTTCTTCGCTCTATTTGGTCATGAGCATATTCTTTCCGGCGATTATTTTGGACAGTTGTCCGAAATAAACGACATGAACGTTCCTGATCTCGAACATCCTTCACCAGATTCGACCACTTTAAAAATATCCTTTTCCACATTCTCAAAAAACTTTCAGCCGGTTATCGAAAACAATTCACAGTCGCTATAATCTCCGCCATTGTCCTGTCTTTTATCAACTAGGCGATTCCGTTTGGCGCCGTAATTTCGGTCCCACGTTTCCCACGCTTCACGTTATTTTAACGCCAAACTTGCTCCTAGATTCATTGGTCCTTTTCCCATTTCTAAAGTCTTTTTTCCCTGGACCTACGAATTTACTGATCCTTCCGGTCACAAATCCATTTGGCATGTTACAGATGTAACACCTGCCCATCCGGACAATCCTAAGGCCCCCGAACTCGCTTTGATTTCCTTCTAGCGGGGTAAACGCCGTAAGCCCAATACCTACTCCTCGTGCCTCCGATTCTGATACCGACTTTGCTCTTCCACGGATTTGATTTTTGAACTTACGATTTTGTTTATTTCCCTGTTTTGCTAGGTTTTTTCGTTTTCTTATTTTTTCTTCACACGTGTGGGTCCGGTAATAGAATAGTCCCACAGTACGACCTGCCTGTCTTAAGAGGTGACTACAGCGGCCTAACACACACCCACAAACACCCACGCACGCACGCACGCACGTACACACGCACGCACGCACGCACGCACACACACACACTTTATATACGTCCAATCCATACCCACACACTTTATATACACACACATACACCCACACATTTCATAAACACACAGTTCTATTTGGTTCTCCTTTCTTCCGTTCTCTTCTTAGTTCTTCTTTCCTTCGTTCTCTCCTTGTACTGCTTGCACCCGTGTGGGTCCCGAAATAGTATAGTCCCATGGTACGACCTGCTTGTGGTAAGAGGCGACTACAGCGGTCAAACACATATACACACGCACACTTCATACACGCACAACACCTACCCACACACTTCTTACACACCCACACACACACACAATACACCTACACACACACACACACACACACACACGCACACGCTCGCACTTACTCATACCTAACTACACTGGAATTTTGTTTTATTTTCTTTGGAACGATTTTTAGTTTTTTTTTGGTTTTGTACTTGGTGTTGGTGTTATTCTTTTTGGTTTTTTTCTTTTTTCTCGTTCCTTTCGTTCCACTTTTCTTTTCCTATCTTTTTGCTGGTCTTCTTTGCTATCGGTACTTAGTCCGTTTGTGTTTCTTCCATCCGCTCCTGTGGTAGGTGCTTTCTAGTCCATTTTTCTTTGTTCGGAAGCCGCGACTTTGTCGACTGTAGGACTAGTCAACATTCCTTTTCGTCAGTTTTTCGTTTGTTGCGTTTCTTCGCTACCACAGTTGAGAGTACATCGTTTTCTTTTACCAGCGTTCCTTCTTTCTTCCTCTTGTTCTCCCTTGTTGTCACTTTTTCTTACTTGAGGCTTGACACTTTTGTCATTTTGGTTGACACTGTTGGTTTTCACCCTCGTTCCTTTTCTTCTTTTGAGGTTGAAGACTTTACTGTTTCTTCGCAGGGAAAATCCCTCCTCCGACGACTTTTTCAGTGTCCATGCCATTCTATCTTTGTTCTCGATGATTGTTACCTTTTCCTTTTCCTATGTCCTTTTCACTTTTGGTTTTGTCCGGTTCCTTGGTTCGTCGAGCCGGATGAAAATTCTTTTAAATTTTTTTGGGTTTTTTGAGTGTTTTCTTTAGTTTTTTTTCGTAACGAGTTTTCTTTTAGTTTCCAAACAAACTTTTTTTTTGTTGGTTCTACCCACTCCCATTATTTTGCTTCCCGATCCCGACCTTTTGATTTTGCTGGGGGGGATTTGTTACGGTCATTTTCGGAAATAATTGGTTAGTTTATGTACAATAATTTTTAACTCAAATCCCTTTGGCGTTAAACGCGAAAATTAATTCCGTAAATTAAAATAACCCTTTCACGTGTTTAAAATTGTATTGTAATTAATAATAAATATCCTATATATTTTACTTGATAAATCTTTCTACTCATTAAAAATAAATATCCTTTCTAAGAATTCCTTAACGTGGAATTTACGCCATAATTAGATAGGCGAGGACACCTTTCCAAGTATCCAATAATTAATGCTTATGTGTTTTCCCTTTGAAAGAATTCGTCGAATAAAAGCTGCATATTATTTCAATAAACTCGGGTTTTCCTGTCTTAGTTCCTTAACAACAAGATTACTTTGAGTTCTGTGCTTTAGCTAAACAAATTTAATATTCACTTTCTGTTTGAATAGCAACACGAAAATATCCGTCCTGTTTTACGTCGTTCCGTTTTTCGTTATGCGAATTTTGTGCACGCGTTCTTCCTGGGCGTAGGCCCACCTACTCACTGGCGTAGACCAGCTACTGACTCAACCTCAACGTCAGCAACTCGAGGGTGAGTTTTTTTATTTTTTCTCGCTACTTACTTTGGAACCAGATCGCCTGGGATTTTACCGTTTAAGTATCATGCATTCTGTCATAGCTTGTAGGTAAATTAAGTAAAAGGTGGCATACAATGTCTGTTTCTTCTAGTGCGACACTTACAGACTTAAGTTCTCTGATTGTTTCTTCGAGCTTTATAAAGTGATTTTCTAATGGTTCATTCCTGTGCAGGCTCATATTTAATAATTTTCTCTGTAAGTAGAGTTGGCTAGCTATTCCTTTCCTTTGAAAAACTTTTTCAAGTGACTTCCACATTCCAAACGCTCTGTTTGTTTTCTATGTATTCTAGGTGGAAATTAGGTACACACTGTACTATAATTGACGTACAAGTTTTGTTAAGCATTATTTGCTCTTCCGAAGAATTTTCTGTTTCACTTTCTATTCACGATTTGACTTCATTTTGATCAAGTACCGTTTCTAATCTGAATTTCCAGTAATCAATATTCCTTCCATCAAATTGAACGCCATATTTGTCAAGGATGTACTTTCCATTACTAGGAATGTACCTCATTTTTAGTTTCTCCGAATTTTTAAGTGCCAAACGTAATTTAACTTTTTGACTCTGGGCCCATAACCTGTGAGATGTAGTACTGGTATAAGTCAATTAAGTTTGTGATACTACCAGATTGTTAATTTTTATAGTACACCTTGAATGGAAGTGCTCACATATAAATAATTGTACAACTATTAGAAATACAACATTTTAATTTTTAGGCACTCAAAATTACATTCCATATTCCTTTTATTACAAGACTGACTTTTTTAACAAACTGTTATTATATATTTTATTTAAATCGCACACTCTAGATGAATCTATTGATTGTATTTCAACAACTGCTCTTAGCAAAACACCAATTTGAAAAGCATAAAAAGTACAAGAGTCGATGGAAAAAAGTTAGCAAGATCTACATTTTATAACATAAATGTACAAAGCAATTCTGCATCTTAGATACATAGTGTTACATGCAGGCAATGCAGCTGGTTGTTTACACTTTATTTTAAAACTCCCAGGCATTAGTGTATTAATTTAAGATTAGCAACTTTTTTAGAACTCTGCGTGAAAAACACTCCCTGCAGATTACCACAATACCGCTGATACCGTGAAAACCCCGCTTCGTTGGCGTTCTCACAGTTGTTGACGTCATTGATTTATCTTTGCGGTCACTAGCATGCTGACGTGACAGTTCTTCCATGTTCTGTTTCCACCAACGTGAGTGGAAGTGCATCGACCTCAGTTAGAGGTGGTAGACCTTTTATGTGAGGAATGCAGCATAGCACAGGACATTCTGAAGAGTGAGCACTACCTTACCGCCTGTCATGTAGTGCTGACATGAGTCCTTCGACTATCGTCGTTCCCACCCTCTTACCTTTCCCTATTATTGTATCGTCAAGCATCATAAGCAGAAACACCCGAAGCAGCAAGCTACTCCACAACAAAGGCAGCAGGAACCAACTCCCAGAGGACGACTTCCGTGCGCTACTGGAATCACGGGGTAAGTGATTATTTATTTACCTAGGATTTTATCAGGATGCGGTTGAACGTTATATGGTTTTATAGATGTTAATGAATTGGTCATTTGTTCATCAACAAAAATCAAGAATATCATGACGAGATGAGGATAATTTTTTACGTTGGTTTAAAAATAAACTACTAAAGAATTTAGAAGCACCATCTCTAATTGTCTTGGATAATGCTTCGTATCACAGTACTACAGAACAAAAAATATCAAACACTTTGTGGAAGAAAAGTGAAATAGCAGAATGGCTTATTAAAAATATAATTAGATTGGAAGTAGCATCACTAAAATTGTACTACTATATGTGGTTACATTGCAAGTAGAAAATATGGCATACTTTGTGACTGACTAATATATTTCTCCAAATTATCACAACAAACCACCAAAAGTTTTTAAAATTGATCACTTAGCCAAACAGCATGGCCATAAGGTACTAAGACTGCCTCCGTACCATTGTATTTTCATTTGAATTGAACTCGTTTGGAGTATTGCTAAAAATTATTTTAATCATCATATTGGTAGGGATGGAGGATCTGTAGAAAACTGCATGGCAATGTGATATGAAGCATATGCGACAGCATCCCAAGTATGGGCAGATTCTACACAACACACCGAAACAATCATTAAAGAATGGTGGGATCAAGAAGTTAAGTTTGATGAAATAGATATTGCACAGTTGATTATTAATGTGAATCAAGATAGCCACAAGGGCAACTGGCATTCAGACTGCGATAACGACTAATTGATGAATAAATGATGAAATCATAGGAAATTAATAAAAGAAACTTTTACACAGTGGATACATCAATGTTTTTAAATTAAATCATTATTTGAATTTAGTTGATTGTGTATTAATAAATATTTTTAACTTTCCCTATAATAAATAAATACATATAAAACCAAATATAACTTCTATTGTTAAATAAATTTAGGTACTTCATTGATCCCTCTAGTCACTTCCATCTTTAAAACATCGACTACAAAATCACACCTTTCATTTGCGATATAATTAATCATTATCGGATTGCACTTTTTTTGTTTTCAACAATCTTCTCTCGCTAAAGTTATTTACTTACATCTTATTAATAGTCAAGTGTAGCATATTTTCAAATTTAATGTGAACTTGCGCTTATTGTTGTGGATGTTACTTGTTTTACTATTTTCACACATCTCATATGTTAAAACTTAGCAAAACTAACACACCAAGCAGAACCAATGTTTTGAATAACAACCGATGCAAAAAAAACACTTTCATGCCATATTTGTTGAATGGACTTAGAATTAGGTTTAATAAGATAGTTCTTCACAGTAGTTTTGGATTTGGATTACAGATCATCAGTAGTTTTTAAATCTTGCAATTTCAAGGGTTTCCATACATCAACTAGTTTTCACAATATTATGTGGGTTTGTTTAATATCCGGCAAACTTTAAAATATAAAGTTTCAAAACTGTTCATCATTTATATACTCACGTACGAGATAACAATATGCAAGTACTTTGGTCCAACTTCAAAAAAATATATTTGTGTATCAAGCATCAAAATTGTATCACAATTCTATTTTATATTTTGCTGAAAATCGCAATATATTGTTGTTTTCTAAGTAAAAGCCAACCTTATTCATCGGCCAATAGCATATCCAGTTTCACAATAGGGGAAGGTAAAATAAACTGATAGGATCAAAAGTATATTTAATTTTATAAATATAACCTCTGGAGGTCTTGACTATTGGTGGCTATTATTCCATGCCTGGTATAATATGCTTATTACTATTTAATTAAGGCAATGAGAGTAGGTTAAAAACACACAACTATATTTAAAACATGCTCCTAATTCAAATTGTTAAGTTAAATACTTTAGGCTGCAATTTTGTTGATATAAATCAATCTAAAAACAAGTTGAAAATGCAAGGCATTGTCGCAACGAACTTCCAAATGTAGACTTACTTTAAAACAATTTAAAGAAATTAAAATTATTATGTTGTAATAATTATAAGTATTCAGATAAAATACAAAAATTTATAAACAACAAAAGAGACATTTTAATATATTTTATTTTATTGAATAAATATTTTAAAAGCTATATATTAGTTCTCATCAATAAGATAAGATTTTTTTTTTATATGAATCTAATTATTTTCGGCAATCAAAATTTAAGTTTAAACAATGTCTATAATATTGAAATAATTGGCATGAAATGCCATAAATTGTTCAAATATGTGTCGCATATTAATTTTAAACTTATTAAAAATTTTAATTATCCCTGTAGATTTTTCCGCGGGCTCGGCGTCCCCGTGGCCCGATTTTAACTGACATCAAAACTTAAGCTCTGGACACCGAGCTGAATCGATTGATGTATCACACATTGATGTCCGACCATTAGAAAGGCCTCGGACGAACAGACAGACGGACGACAAATCGATTTCATAAACGAACGAAGTTCGTTGATTACATTTTAAAAAGTAACAAACCACATTCCTCCACCAATTACTAAATATTTGCAATATCTATACTGTACCAATAGCATCATTGTAGTTACGAAGAATAGCTATTGTGATAGTAGCAACGGTAATATATGACATTGCAAATATTGATAATGTAGTCAGATTAAAAATTACAAGAACTATACAGGGTGGTCCGGTTTTCATTAGCCAGCGTATATCTTCTGATCTATGCAAGATATAGAAAAATTTCATGGGAAAAAGTTTTTTGAATATATTTTCTCTACAAATATAAGGCATCAAGTATTTTTCATGGCCTACTATATTTGAGCAATAATATGTCACTTTGGTTTTTTAAATAGAACACCCTGTATATTTTTTTGAAAAAATACTCTACTTAAAATTGTCTTTATGGCACTATACCACAATCAATGATTTCTTGTCAGAATGCGCTAAATAACTCAAATAATAGAATTCCAATAGGAAACTGTGATTATTGTTTATTTACTGTATAAATTAGTAAATTGAAAATTTTTTTATACATACATCTGAAAATAATAGATAACAAGAAAACTAATTATCTTAGTAAATGTTCAAATTGTTCACCATTGCATTCTAAACATTTATTAACTCGAATAATTAAATTTTTTCTAGCATCTTGCAGCATGACCGGGATAATTAGCAAGCAAGCTGCTTTTATTTTTGCGATTAACTCTTCAAGATTTTGAAAAGGGGTAGAGTTAGAATACACTCGATCTTTTAAAAACCCCCAAACAAAGAAGTCAAGAACTGACAGATCAGGTGATCGGGGAGGCCACACAATCGGTCCCTTATTACCGATCCAGTTCTGACGAAACTCATTATTTAAATAAGTTGTAACATTGATTCCATTATGTGGAGGAGCGCCATCGTGTTGAAACCATAACTTTCGCCTGATAGCTAGGGAAATATCATCTAAGTAATCTTGAAACGAAGTTTGCAAAAACATTAAATATCTATTTTGAGTTAAACTACCATTAAAGAAATACGGACCCAGTATGCGGTCACCTACTACACCTATCCACACATTCACTGAAAATCGTACTTGTGAACGGGTTTCAACAAATAGCAAAGAATTTCTATCATTCCAATAATGTGTATTTTTTTGTTAAAAAAACCATTTTTATGAAAGTTAGATTCATCAGTCCAAATTATACTGTCTAAAAATTCTCTTCCTACATTCAGTATCCATCTACAAAAACCAACTCGACCGTTGGAATCATTGGGATGTAATGTTTGAACCAAACGCATCTTAAATGCTTTCATTGAATGACGCCTCAAAACATTAAAAATCTGTCTTCATGAAACGTTTAATTCAGCTGCAGCTAGTCTCGTAGAAACTTTAGGATAAGCTCTAAAGTAGGCCAAAATAACCAATTCACGATCTTCCTTATGTTGTACATGATTTCTAGTGGTAGTTGAAAAGCTACCATTGGACCTTAAAGAATTTTCTAAATTCTTAAATGTATTTATATTTGGCTGTCTACGGTCAGAATATAAGTTTTGATATAAAACTGCAGCTTGACGTTTATTGTTGTTTGACCTATGAAAACAACATAACATATCAACTTTTTCATTGTTTGAATAATTCATTTCCATTATTTTGTGCAAAACAATTATTAAAAACACACTAATACTTTTACTTATTAATGTGACAGATAATTGTGAATAAACAACTGAAATACTGCAATGGCATTTGTTAACAGAAACAGGCTGCTATTTAAATTCTATTATTTAGGTTATTTAGCGCACTTTGAATAGAAATCATAGATAGTGATATATTGCCGTAAAGACAATTTCAAGTAAAATACTTTTTCAAAAAAATATATAGGGTGTTCTATTTAAAAAACCAAAGTGACATATTATTGCTTAAATATAGAAGACCATGAAAAACACTTAATGCCTTATATTTGTAGACAAAATATATTCAAACAACTTTTTCCTATGAAACTTTTGTATATCTTGCATAGATCAGAAGATATACGCTGGCTAATGAAAACCGGACCACCCTGTATACAGTTTTTCTTATAAGCAAAACTTCGATCAATATATTTTTTGTAAATAAAGATTATTAACAGCAAAATTTATTTATTTAGTTTACTAACATTTCTACAAATTAACTCCAAATGATACAAAAAAGAAATAAAGTGTACTAATCTTAAAAATTCATAATAATTGTAGAATTTTGTTTTTGAATTCTGCTAAGTTCAAGCCAAAAATATCAATTTATGCAAAAAAAAACCTATTATAGGTCATACATAACTTCGACATGCCGCTAGTCGATCCGTAATCAGTTCTGTGCCTATATTCACTAAAGACAGCCTTGTATCTAGTATTTTTCACAGTTGACCTAAGACCAATAATACCCAACAAGTGTTCACAATCTAATATTGTTCAAAAGCTTATATAAAAAGAAGGCCGTCTTGTTCACACGTCTCTGCTCCAAGCTGTGCAGCCCTACTAATTTTCTCCTGGCATCTTGATCCAGCTTGTCATAAGAATCTTTTCAATTTCCACAGCAAAAATTTTACAAATTTATTCTGAACACGTTCTAACTTGTCTATATGACATTTATAATAAGGAGACCAGATGAGAGAGTTATATTCAACAATGCTTAGAACAAAAGCATTAAACAGTAACTTCAGAGAAAATACATCATGTAAATCTTTACTATTTCTTTTGATGAAGCCCAACATTTTGAAAGATTTCAGTAGAGTATCTGGTCAATATGATCAGAAACAGCTAGTTCACGATCTAATTTTATGCCTACGTTGGAAATGCTGTTAACAGATTCTAAAGGGATATCATTGGCATTATAAATAAATCTTATAAGATTCTTACATTTGTAAAAGCTAATCGTTTTACATTTACAACATTAAGAATAAGCTGAATAAGTTTACAATAATCAATTAAACTATGCAGATCACATTGAATACCTAAGCAATCTGCATAAAGAAGGCAGTGAGTTGACATAAACACAGAAATTACATCATTGATGAAAAGTGTAAATAATATTGGGCCAAGGTGTGATCCTTGAGGCACACCAGAGTAATCACTTTAGATTTAACACTCAATATCTTAAAGTATTGTAATCTACACGATAAAAAGAAGAAACCAATTGAAGGTCAACCCCATAAATTCCAAATGCATAGAGCTTCTCAAGCAATAAATTGTGGTTAACCTTATCGAATGCTTTACACAAGTCTGTGTATATTACACTAACTTGGTTGCCATCCTTTAAGCCGTTAACTAAAAAGTCTTGAACAACGGCCAAATTAGTGCAAGTTGATCTTCCTTTATAAAAACCATATTGCTGCTTTGCTATAGCATGTTTAAGCATGTTAAATATCTCATCACAGAGAGAGTAGCGAGATTCCTCTGTAATTTACAATAAGTCCCTTATCACCAGTTTTATAAACCGGATACAGAAAAGATTTCTTCCACAGTTGTGGAACTGTGCCCAAGTCCATTGACATCTGAAATATAGCTAATAGTGGTTCGGCAAGTTCGATTCAACATTCTTTTCAGAAGATGGGTGGTATACCATCTGGACCAGCCCCTCTAAAGATGTCTAAATTGGTTAACTTATCAATAATTTCCTTAGTTGCGAATATATGATTGCCCAAGCTAGGAAAGAAAGTACATAGACTTGATGGATTACATGCACCATTGATAATACTCTGATCAGGAAAATAACAGGAACTAAAGTGATTCGCAAAACCATCCACAATTTCTTGAGGGGAAAAGAAAAGATTGTCATCATAGATCATGCAATGGGGAATGCCCTTTTCTTTCCTATCAGAGTTAATGTATGACCAAAAGCTCTTAGTGTTCACTTTAATTTCTGCTTCTGCATTCCTTATAAACAAGCGGTAACAACTGTTAATTTCAATTTTGCTTAATTAACAAATTATTAGTTAATTGATCGTCAATTTGCCCATGTCATGATCATAATGTACAATATATAATTTATGCAGTACTTACCTGATAAGTGTAGCAGCTCACATTACCAATTATGAAATTCCGAAAATTTCCAATAGTTTGTCAACGATAGTTTGTTATGATGCTGCAATACAATGACTAATTGTAGAACTACGGGTAAGTTAAAACAAAACAAAAATAACATTATGGAGAATTTAATTTGTAAGAAGTGATATACAAAATAACTATTTTACATAAAATATGTAATATTACAAATAAGAATCTTTTATACATACTCTTTGTAACAATAAATGGAAGAATATGTGCTTGTACCAACAAGATTAAAAAGTTAATACAGTAGGAATGTTACAATATTAGAATCGGTACTAGTAGAAAATACATTTATACAATAATACAAGACATCCATGCATAATTAATCTACAAAATGACAATATTCCATCAACACCCTGTATAACAGCAGAACTCGACCAATTCTTGAATTATCGAAAACAACAATTATAAATGCATCAATTGAACTAAATATTAATTTACATCACAATTTGTGAACAAGAGCCTACATTATGTGCTGTATCTGTATTTCAAAACACATTGTGCACATACTGCTTTTAACGGAAGCACAATGTAATAACTCACAAAATGTTCTGAAAGTAGTGGCACAATCATTATTGGCATTAATAAATATAGATATATAGTAAGTAATTCATGTAACACATTTACTTTTATAATTCCTTAAGCTATTCAAAACAGAAACTTGTACTTTTTTACATGTATTTGTCTATACATTATTTGATTTAAATAAGTTTATCAATATAAACATAATTTATGGCAATTTATAAACAACAAATGTAAGTATGCACTTATATGGCACTGATGTAGCAAACATGTACATACATTTTGAGAATCCCATTAGAAGGTAAGTCCAATAATCATAAATATTTAAAGTTCTTAGGAATCAAACATTATACAGATGTTTCCTCAGTGGTGTAAGGTACACCCCCATACAGTGGGGGTCCAGTCACCAGGAAGGATTAAATAAGTTGTCAAAGGTTTTCAATTTTTTAAATACACTCTCAATATATATATATATATATATATATATATATATTGATGTGATAAAGGATCACGAGAGGTCATTGAAACCCAAATTCTACAAATACATCCCACCAAGATATAAAAGAATCCGGAAAAATTGTAAATACATAGCAAGTAACGTAAGTTGTATATGTAAAAATAATTACTTTTAAGATACCTTAAAACGCATTAAGTGCAAATGCAAATCAATCACTCAATAAATACAAAGCCATTCGTTTGTAATAAAAAAATGCCCTTTCCGTGCATAAAAATTAATAATTGTGTGTATTTAAAACCCCAATTTTTATTCTTAATTTGTGTATTAAAACACATTTTACCATGAAAGCAAATATTTTCTATAGAATAGCACTTTGTTTGCATTATAAAGCTTTAAATTAATCCATATAAATTGATTTTTGGATTACATAAATTTATTTTAAATAAAGAATTTTCTAGAATATTAGGAATAGAGAAAGGATGGGTCATCAGTACTTAGAACTACGTAAATACCTAATTAATAAATAAAAGTTTATTCTACAAAACCGCCGGAACATTAAAAAAACCGATAAAATAGATAAGAATTATTTAATAGTTTTTGCAGTCACTGTAGGAGAGATATGATTCGACACAATAACCTTGGGAGATAGAGTAGGGCGGACAGCGCACATAAATCAGCACTAACAAGGTAATAAAACGTGGCGATTTTGAACACTAATGAGGAATTTTCAGAAAATTATGTCAAATAGGCGTGTAATATTTGAAATGGAATCATGTCAACACTAGTACATTCTAGAAAAGGGATAATTTTTATATATAAACGGAAGCAATCGACATTGAGTCAACCAAGCAACATGTAAAGAAATTCGATTCATTTAAGTCGCAAAGGTGTTATTTTGAAGTATGCAGTGTGCATACCATAATTTAATAATTACAATCTACAGTGAATATAGAAGTCATATGCAGTTCTTTGATCTTGTAATATACATTGAAGATGGAAAATTCCGCAATATAAAAAGCTGCTTTAAAAACTTAATTGAATAAATAAACCGAGGATGCACATTGGTTTCTAAATGGAGATTTAAATGAAAATTATGTAAGCTGATTTTGAACGTCAATTTAAAAATAAAACCAAAAACTGAAGATATTTATTACTATTAATTGCAAATTGGAGAATTGTTTTTTATTTTGCAAGTATTATTTTTTAAAATATTGTTTGTAAACTGATATTTGAGTATTTATCATTTTAGTTTAAGATAGAATAAGTCTTAATTATTTAATTTTTTTGTAAGGATCTTTACCAAGAAAGTTTATGATCAGACCTTATTTATAGACTATCTATCAACGATTTTTTTGGCCAAAACAAACCTTACAAGCATGAGAATAAAATAGCCAGGTAAACTGTCCATAAGAGAAGAGATTTTAGTTCTGTAAATTTAAACCTACCTAAGGTGAAAGACATTTTGATAATTAAGTAAATAAGTATTTGTTAGAAACGATTTTATGCTTTAAGAAGATCATGCTGTAAATGTTCTATATTCTTTAGTATGAGAGAAAATATTTGAGACTGTATAAATGCTTTGTGAGATTGCTGCGTTTGATTTCGTTTTGTAAACTGCATCAATTCCATTGAGCTAGCCAGGCAAAGAAATGTTAGGAAGATGTGTCAACAATTTCAAATTTTACAATTTGCTGTATCAGCAGCGAACCAATGCATATATATATATATATATATATAGCTGCGATAGGGGGGGGGGTGTTTAGGGGTGTATTGAGTAATAAGGGTCGCATGGTAACTGTAAATAGCAATAGGAATAAGAAAACTGCATTTATTTAGCAGAAAAATAAGTAATTCGTACATTATGTAAATAGCAAGCATTTAACACCTTGTATATAGACCGTAATTAACATTAAGCGATGCCAGTAAGCATATCTTTCAACAATAGAACGCGTATTCAGCAGAGAAATAATTATTCAATTTATCCAAAACTTGTAAAGAGTCAACAAGAAACATTGCATACGTTTAAGCTTACGTAATAAATCATAAGGAGGTCTCAAACGTTCCAGATTTTTTGTAAGAGGGTGTTGTTTTTGGTGACTTTATATTGAATTAAAAGTATATAAATTTTGGGATAAATAATCCATATGATATTAATTGATTGAAGGGTGTATTTAAGGAATTTCTAAAATTGTAAATATTATTTCCTTTCATTATATGAATGAATGACTTCGTTTTATCAATTCAAACAGGTAATCATAAAAGGGTGAAAAAGGAAAATTGATCATCTTAACGTCGTGCACTCTGTGTAGATTAAAAAGTGTTAGCCGTGGTATAAAAATAAAAGTAAAAGATTAATTTGAGAGAGAAACACAGAGCGGTGGCATTCAGTAGAACGTTTATTACACCGAGTACGGCGTTATCATATCAATATATATAAATCAAAAAGAGGTAACTGCATTTTTATTGGAAATAAATATCTAGTAGTTACGTGAAGCTTTGGCATAGAATGTAACATTACTAAGACGTTAAAGCGATAACTAAAAATTAAACTATTTAAAACTTGTTATTTTTAGTAGCAATTACAGTTTTCAATGAGTAATAACTTCCTAAAGCATCCAGCAGTAAATAGCAGTTTTATTTTCCTAAATAACAGCAATATTTATTAAGAGAGGTGTTCCAAGAAAAGGAAAAAATATTGCACAATAACTTGTCACAAAAAGGGATAAAAGAGTTAGCAAAAGAAGAAAAAGCATGATGTGATGTACTTGAAGGATGTGGTAATAAATGTAAAAAAAAAATCATCCAAACGATTAGTCGTACGAGAAAAATTAATGTAAATAGTGAATTTTGGAGAATGTCTAGATATGAACAGAAAAATTTTGTCATAGGATGCGTATTAACTAGTGGCATGAAAAGAAATACCTCCGATGAAAATTTACCTAGGACCCCAAACAATATGTTTTATTTGAAAAATGAAGACAGGGCACTCTTTATATATGTAAAACGGTTTTTTAACTACTTTGGGGCACAAAAAAAAGCAATGGTAAAATTTTGGAAATGGAAAGAATTAATAGCGTTATTACTCCTGGAAAAGACAGACTTGAACAGAGTCCTCCAAACAAAAAAAATCATAAATATTTATGGTTCTGGGTTGGGACCGTGTCATTTTATAAATTAAGGTCGACGTTTCGTCCACTTTTGTAAGGGGCTTCATCAGGACAAGAAAAGAAATAAGTAATAAAATAACAAATAATAAAAATATAAAAAAGATAATATTAATTAGACAAGTTAAAGTGTAAAGAGAAGAGTTACTCCTGAACTAGCAGACTCACTAGCCCACTCAAAGCCAAAAGGTAGACACCTTTTGGATTTGAATGGGCTAGTGAGTCTGCTAGTTCAGGTAGACACCTTTTGGCTTTGAATCGGCTAGTGAGTCTGCTAGTTCAGGAGTAACTCTTCTCTTTACACTTTAACTTGTCTAATTAATATTATCTTTTTTATATTTTTATTATTTTTTATTTTATTACTTATTTCTTTTCTTGTCCTGATGAAGCCTCTTACAAAAGTGGGCAAAAATTGGAAATCCTATTATAATACTGTAATATACCAAACGCTTACGTGATCGATGGAACATTTCTTCGAAGAATTAAACTACGGAATTTGTAAAAATTCCTAGTTCTGCCAGATAAGGCAAAGTACAAGCCTTGATTATAAACACGTCATTGAAAACTATTGGCGGAAGGGCTTATATATATATAATAAAAAATGAATAACATTTAGCCTATATTCAACCGAGCACCAACTATGCTCGAATGCCGTAAAAACTTACGTAATTAGTGAAATAAAAATTCAATCAATATAATTAGAAAGTGCAAAAATGTATGCAACGAAAAATAAGCCGATCTACAAATAGACGGCTTTCATTGGAAGCGATTTTTATTGGGGGACTTCTTATATTGTGACAGCTTTTTGGAAGCGATTCTTTTATTGGGACGGCATTTTGTTGATGCCATTTTGTGGAGACAATTTTGTTGATACGACTCAATGTTCATGTCGAGATCTAAGCCTTAACGCAAATCTAAAACACCAGAAATCAAAAGTGGATAATTTTGGCCAATAAGTAAAACGGACACAACAAGAGATGCAGACCGCAGACTATGATGGAACTTCAGTAACCATTCCAGGTTAGCAATTTTTAAACATTTTATTATTGAAAGACTGTTTCAAATTTAATATGTGCTATACATTGTATATTTGTAAGAGTCATCAAAAAGGTCATTTGAAAATATGAAAACAGGGAAAAGCATCTTGGAACCTTCGAAGGTACTTGAGTGTAATTGAAAGATATTTTTGCTGGCTTTCAAAAAAGCATAAATTTGGTCAATGTAAATATTTTATATAAAGGGGAAAATTTTGAGTATTATACATATTATCAATTATTATATTGTGTGTTCTAGAACTGCTTTATTTGAATTCATTTATTCAGTGAGCTGGTTGGGGTAAAATCCTAAAGCAAATTTCATAGCAATTTTATGGTGCCCATCGTAGGGGTTCGATAAGGCATTAAATGTCATACCAAAATTAAGATATCACAGCAATAAATATATATATATATATATATATATATATATATATATTACTCATATTTAGACCAGGGTAGAAAATTAAATAATCACATCAAATAATTTTAATCACCGTGTATAAGGAATTTTATTAAATAATACGCTTTATTAAAACCATGAAGCATAAATAAATTCGGTCGTTTCAGTAAAAATAAGAAATTTAAATCATGTACAAGACGCTTTATATCAAAAGAAACAGTATTAAAAAAGCTCTACGTGTAATTTAATTATTCCTAAACAAATGGAAATTACGTGCAAAATTTATATTAATTAACCCTATTTTAAGTAACCGGTATTAAACAGAGTGTACACATAATAATTAATATTTAACTTGTATTCGCTAAAAATGAAAGGATAGAAGTCAATTTTAATTGGAGTTAATTAAACCATTATTAATAATAAGCATAAAAGTCTGTGAAAATCCAAGATTATAATACCAGAAAATAAAGCTCTGAGAATTAATATTATTTAGAACACCTGCGTAGTTTAAATATCACGTACGGCGAAAATTGTGTAGATAACAAATGGTTTCAAAGAATCTTGGGAAACCGAGGCTTAATATTCACGAGAAGGTGCGATACGGGGTTATTAAACCCAGATAACAGTCCATGGACTGAAATAATCGATCGTAAGGAATATCAATTTGCACCACTAAGAACAGGTTAGATAGAGACAGATAATATGCGCGAGACCGAGACACATATAGTAAAAGGCGTGATTTAAGCAACGTCACGAGGGTCACAATTGGTTGAAAATAGGATGCAAATATCAGAGGTAGAAACAACAATTTCTGTACAAAATTAATTAGTTTTTCTCGGACATGTTTGCGTGCCGTGTGAATTTCTGAGATTTAAATGGGGCGAGTGAAAATTCGTAAAACCGACGCGCGAGCGACGGACTGGGAACATAGAATGAGAAATTCTTTAGAATTACCCGTTTTGGGGAACAGACCGACAGACAGGCTTTTGCTATATATACCGAGGTGAATATAAACAAGGCCTCTTAGACTTTTGACTATTCGATGCGTTAAAAGCTCTTACATCCGCGACTTGATTCAAGATGTTAAACAGTGCATTTTAGTTTGATAAAATAATTTAAAATTTTGCTCGTATATTTTAGTGATTCAAAATAGTTTGTTATTTACGTGCTAACATGAATGTACTTCAGTGCACTTAGATACAAGGTAATAAAATTTAGTATCACTGTACCAATTAGCAAAATTTACAACGACAAATGTATACACAAAAGTAGGCAGTTTTGGCGTATATTGGTGAAAGACGCATGAATTTCTTTGCTATTTTTCGGGGGTGTTAATAATTAAATGGTTCAAATACGTGTCTGGATCCACGAAACAAGGGTCAGATATACACAGATGAGTTCCGGAAAAGCCCAGAAACAACTTTAAATAAATGGTGATGGAGAAAATTTTAAAAGCGTTGAGAATTAGAAGCCGTAAATATAACCCAGTTGGAATGGTGTGATTAACGAAAGGGACGATGTACATTGAAGCTACGAGTGCAAGTAACCTTCAGGTAAATTATACTATTTGTTTGAACTTTGAGATGTTGGTGTGTGTTGAATAACTTTCTAATTTGTTTATTTAAAATGGACAGTAGTGAAATTGTACTAGCAATAATATTTTTATTTTAAGGTGAAATTTGCTTGTTTAAGTAGAAAGGGTATTTAGTATTGATGTTCTGGATTATGATAAAAATATGGGTATGTCTTTGAGCTCAATTAGACGAACCTGGTTAATTAACGTAAAGGGGTGGTAGATGCTCCCTTTTTACTCTGCATATATTGTTATAGTAATTAGTAGGCATCCTACAAGGACTTTAATTCTGGATGCACATTAAAATGATAATAAAATTAATCTTGAAATTCTTTTTAAAACTGAATTTTATGCTGAAATTTAATTTGAAAATTTAATGTATTCTAAATATTGATGTAAATAGAGTTAACGTTGATGTTTGTGGTAGGAATGTGTTGTTTAATTTTATGAATGAGGAGGTTTATAAAATTAGGTGAGCAGCCGAGGCGAAAACAGGAGTATATCACAGCAGTTCATGGCGACCACAACGTGAGGGCTCGAGTTCCAAATAAAATTTTGTGATTTTATTCCAGGAAACTGGCGATCTGAGAGAGAGTTTCTGTGTGTGTATAAATTTAAGAGTATTTTGAGTGTGTGTGAGGGAGTAGAACGTATGCAGAGAAAAGAGTGGTTAAGGAGTCAAGGAGTGGAAATTGGAAGTGACGATAGTGCATTGTGCGAAAAAAATTCGAAAATGGAAGAAGCTGGAGGCAGTAGAGATCAGTCGAGGACGGAATCAGGGATCAAGGAAACGAGATGATAATGAGGATGCTTGAAAGGATGAATGAGACGTTAAGCGGGGTTAGAGAGGACTCGAACAGGAAATTTGAACAAATGAATGAGACCTTAAGTGGAGTTAGGGAGACATTAAGCGAAAAAATAGATACAACAACCAAAGAATTTACAGAATTTAAAAATAGCCTTACCGTAAAACTGGGGGAAGTTGAAAATAGGGTTAATAAAAATGAGCGTGATATTACAGGTCTTCGACAGGAAATGGGACATTTAAGGTCCGAAGTACGCATTTTTTGTGAAGAAGAGATTAATGTAAAAATGACTGAAGTAACGGACTCATGTAGGGATCAGTTAGGCAGGGTAGAGCGCGAAGTTAGTAGTATCAAATACAACATGTCAAATTTAACGGGGGATGGTCCCAGATTTTCTACAGGTGGAGTATCATTGGACCAACACATGAAGTTTTATGGCGATAACAGGGTAAATCCACAAATTTTTATTAATAGTGTAAGAAATCTAGTGGGAAATTTATTTGACGAACAGACTAAACTAAATACGATAAAGGCTTTATTAAAGGACAATGCGGAAGCGTGGTACAATTTAGTAGGACAGGACATAGACACGTATCAGGACTTTGAAAACAAATTTTTAAAGCACTACTGGAGTGACCACAGACAAGACCAGGTACGAGACGACTTAATCACAGGGAAATTTAAGGAAGAATTTTCAGGAAGAAGGGAGCAATATGCTATACGCAAGTATAGCATAGCAAAGCAACTGAACCCACCACTGACGGACCGACAAATTATTAAGTATTTATCACGACACTTCGAGGTAGACATAAGACAACACGTAGCACTACAGAACATAGTGGACAGAGAAATGTTTTTGGAATACCTGCAGAGGTACGACGACGTAAGTAGTGGACGACCTCGGGATAATAGGGAAAGGCAGATCAACACAGTTAGGTTTGACAATAGAAGGGACAACTACGCTAGACGGGGGAATAGTTACGGATACCAGCGACAGAATTGGGAACAGAGACGACCATACGTTAGGAGTAATAGTTTAGGAAGGGGACCTGCACCGAGACCGGGACCTACCAGAATGAATAGTTCACCAGACATGAGCGGGACTGCTAATACAGACACGGAACGAGTGGAAACGCCTAGGACGTACGCTGAGGTGACGGCTAGACCAGGACCGAGTAGGGAAAACAGACCTGGACAGGATTTTTAGAACGCGACAGACCACTAGATTTCAGTGTAAATGTATATGAACATCCACGTGAATTCTTCAAAATTGAGGAGGAAGTAGAGCCAGAAACTAAGGAAAATTTATGTTTGCCAATTATTAATTTAGAAATTTTTGAAAATAATGTAGAAGTATTACTTGATACAGGGGCAGAGGCGAGTTTAATATCGGAGGAATTCGTCAGCAAAATTAGGGATAAGGTTTGTGATAGAATTATGCCTATAAAGCGTAGCCATTTAGTAGCTCCAAATAAAAAGAAGTTTGCTGTAGTAAATAGTGTTGTGGTGCTTAGGATAGATATAGGAGGTTTAAGCTGTGAACAGGAGTTTGTAATTGTACCTGGACTGAAGTTTCAGAGCATTTTAGGTGTTGACTGTATGATGAAGTTAGGGTTTTGATAGATATGGAGAGGAAGGTAGTAAGGATTAAGGATAAGGTAGTGCCATGGAAGGGCAGTTATGAAGTCACAGAGGATGACACGGGGTTGAATATTAATGTAGTAGAGGTAGAGGATGATGAAGGTAATCAGATCAACACAATAAGATGTCCAGAGGATAGGAGAGTAGAGGTTCAAGCTTTAGTACAAAAACATGCAGAATTAGTGGGGGGTAGAAGCAACAGCAGCATATCGGGAGCAGGTGAAGGCAGAATTATTTTTGATGAGGTTAAGTGGCAAGTTTGTTTTTAATAAAGTTAATTTAAGGAATTCATTCTGGCGGATTCCATTACATAAGAATTCTAGAAGGTACATAGGATTTTCCATAGAGGGAAAAATCGATAATTTTAAAGTAGTATCGTTTGGTTTGTCGGCAGAAAAGAAAACAATGATAAAGAAAAAACAGACAAGTGTAGGGACTGAAGAAGAAGTAATATTTAAGAGTCAGGATAATAGGGATGATAAGTTTATTCTATGTGAGATAATAGGGATGATAAGTATAGATATAGAAGGGGGGAGAAATAGGAATGAAGAGTATTAGGATGGTAAGAAGAAAGACTTGGAGGGTCAAGAAGAGAGTTAGATTTAAGTAGGATAGGAATAGAAATAGGATAGGGATAGAAGTAGGTGTTTATAGAAAATAAAGCTAGGTATAGGATAAATATGGGAGATAATTAGAAATAGGTTTAGGATGAGAATAAAGAGTAAATGTAGGAAGAAAATAAGATAGGTTAAGTATAGATATTTCATATAAGATTAGTGGAGAGTTAGGAATAAAGTTAGAATAGGATAGGTATATAGGATTAGGTAGGATTAAGTAAACTAGAGTGAATATTAGTTAAAAGTTAGGAATATGATAGGTATATAAGATGTATATAGGATAAGATGGATAAGTAGGATGAAGTTAGGGATAATTTCAGTTTATAAAATTAGGTGAGAGTTAGGAATAGGATAGGGATATAGGGTAGGTGTAAATTTTTTTGGATTGGAGATAAAGTAGGTAAGTTAGATAGATAAGGGTAGAGAGTGATAGGCAATTTTTTTGTAATTTTTTTTGTCTAAATGCTTTATATTTGCATTCAAATAAGTGGGATTATTTGTATTCAAATAGGGGGAAAATACTCATATTTAGACCAGGGTAGAAAATTAAATAATCACATCAAATAATTTTAATCACCGTGTATAAGGAATTTTATTAAATAATACGCTTTATTAAAACCATGAAGCATAAATAAATTCGGTCGTTTCAGTAAAAATAAGAAATTTAAATCATGTACAAGACGCTTTATATCAAAAGAAACAGTATTAAAAAAGCTCTACGTGTAATTTAATTATTCCTAAACAAATGGAAATTACGTGCAAAATTTATATTAATTAACCCTATTTTAAGTAACCGGTATTAAACAGAGTGTACACATAATAATTAATATTTAACTTGTATTCGCTAAAAATGAAAGGATAGAAGTCAATTTTAATTGGCGTTAATTAAACCATTATTAATAATAAGCATAAAAGTCTGTGAAAATCCAAGATTATAATACCAGAAAATAAAGCTCTGAGAATTAATATTATTTAGAACACCTGCGTAGTTTAAATATCACGTACGGCGAAAATTGTGTAGATAACAAATGGTTTCAAAGAATCTTGGGAAACCGAGGCTTAATATTCACGAGAAGGTGCGATACGGGGTTATTAAACCCAGATAACAGTCCATGTGGACTGAAATAATCGATCGTAAGGAATATCAATTTGCACCACTAAGAACAGGTTAGATAGAGACAGATAATATGCGCGAGACCGAGACACATATAGTAAAAGGCGTGATTTAAGCAACGTCACGAGGGTCACAATTGGTTGAAAATAGGATGCAAATATCAGAGGTAAAACAACAATTTCTGTACAAAATTAATTAGTTTTTCTCGGACATGTTTGCGTGCCGTGTGAATTTCTGAGATTTAAATGGGGCGAGTGAAAATTCGTAAAAACCGACGCGCGAGCGACGGACTGGGAACATAGAATGAGAAATTCTTTAGAATTACCCGTTTTGGGGAACAGACCGACAGACAGGCTTTTTGCTATATATACCGAGGTGAATATAAACAAGGCCTCTTAGACTTTTGACTATTGGATGCGTTAAAAGCTCTTACATCCGCGACTTGATTGAAGATGTTAAACAGTGCATTTTAGTTTGATAAAATAATTTAAAATTTTGCTCGTATATTTTAGTGATTCAAAATAGTTTGTTATTTACGTGCTAACATGAATGTACTTCAGTGCACTTAGATACAAGGTAATAAAATTTAGTATCACTGTACCAATTAGCAAAATTTACAACGACAAATGTATACACAAAAGTAGGCAGTTTTGGCGTATATTGGTGAAAGACGCATGAATTTCTTTGCTATTTTTCGGGGGTGTTAATAATTAAATGGTTCAAATACGTGTCTGGATCCACGAAACAAGGGTCAGATATACACAGATGAGTTCCGGAAAAGCCCAGAAACAACTTTAAATAAATGGTGATGGAGAAAATTTTAAAAGCGTTGAGAATTAGAAGCCGTAAATATAACCCAGTTGGAATGGTGTGATTAACGAAAGGGACGATGTACATTGAAGCTACGAGTGCAAGTAACCTTCAGGTAAATTATACTATTTGTTTGAACTTTGAGATGTTGGTGTGTGTTGAATAACTTTCTAATTTGTTTATTTAAAATGGACAGTAGTGAAATTGTACTAGCAATAATATTTTTATTTTAAGGTGAAATTTGCTTGTTTAAGTAGAAAGGGGTATTTAGTATTGATGTTCTGGATTATGATAAAATATGGGTATGTCTTTGAGCTCAATTAGACGAACCTGGTTAATTAACGTAAAGGGGTGGTAGATGCTCCCTTTTTACTCTGCATATATTGTTATAGTAATTAGTAGGCATCCTACAAGGACTTTAATTCTGGATGCACATTAAAATGATAATAAAATTAATCTTGAAATTCTTTTTAAAACTGAATTTTATGCTGAAATTTAATTTGAAAATTTAATGTATTCTGAATATTGATGTAAATAGAGTTAACGTTGATGTTTGTGGTAGGAATGTGTTGTTTAATTTTATGAATGAGGAGGTTTATAAAATTAGGTGAGCAGCCGAGGCGAAAACAGGAGTATATCACAGCAGTTCATGGCGACCACAACGTGAGGGCTCGAGTTCCAAATAAAATTTTTGTGATTTTATTCCAGGAAACTGGCGATCTGAGAGAGAGAGTTTCTGTGTGTGTATAAATTTAAGAGTATTTTGAGTGTGTGTGAGGGAGTAGAACGTATGCAGAGAAAAGAGTGGTTAAGGAGTCAAGGAGTGGAAATTGGAAGTGACGATAGTGCATTGTGCGAAAAAAATTCGAAAATGGAAGAAGCTGGAGGCAGTAGAGATCAGTCGAGGACGGAATCAGGGGATCAAGGAAACGAGATGATAATGAGGATGCTTGAAAGGATGAATGAGACGTTAAGCGGGGTTAGAGAGGACTCGAACAGGAAATTTGAACAAATGAATGAGACCTTAAGTGGAGTTAGGAGACATTAAGCGAAAAATAGATACAACAACCAAAGAATTTACAGAATTTAAAAATAGCCTTACCGTAAAACTGGGGAAGTTGAAAATAGGGTTAATAAAAATGAGCGTGATATTACAGGTCTTCGACAGGAAATGGGACATTTAAGGTCCGAAGTACGCATTTTTTGTGAAGAAGAGATTAATGTAAAATGACTGAAGTAACGGACTCATGTAGGGATCAGTTAGGCAGGGTAGAGCGCGAAGTTAGTAGTATCAAATACAACATGTCAAATTTAACGGGGGATGGTCCCAGATTTTCTACAGGTGGAGTATCATTGGACCAACACATGAAGTTTTATGGCGATAACAGGGTAAATCCACAAATTTTTATTAATAGTGTAAGAAATCTAGTGGGAAATTTATTTGACGAACAGACTAAACTAAATACGATAAAGGCTTTATTAAAGGACAATGCGGAAGCGTGGTACAATTTAGTAGGACAGGACATAGACACGTATCAGGACTTTGAAAACAAATTTTTAAAGCACTACTGGAGTGACCACAGACAAGACCAGGTACGAGACGACTTAATCACAGGTGAAATTTAAGGAAGAATTTTCAGGAAGAAGGAGCAATATGCTATACGCAAGTATAGCATAGCAAAGCAACTGAACCCACCACTGACGGACCGACAAATTATTAAGTATTTATCACGACACTTCGAGGTAGACATAAGACAACACGTAGCACTACAGAACATAGTGGACAGAGAAATGTTTTTGGAATACCTGCAGAGGTACGACGACGTAAGTAGTGGACGACCTCGGGATAATAGGGAAAGGCAGATCAACACAGTTAGGTTTGACAATAGAAGGACAACTACGCTAGACGGGGAATAGTTACGGATACCAGCGACAGAATTGGGAACAGAGACGACCATACGTTAGGAGTAATAGTTTAGGAAGGGGACCTGCACCGAGACCGGGACCTACCAGAATGAATAGTTCACCAGACATGAGCGGGACTGCTAATACAGACACGGAACGAGTGGAAACGCCTAGGACGTACGCTGAGGTGACGGCTAGACCAGGACCGAGTAGGGAAAACAGACCTGGACAGGATTTTTAGAACGCGACAGACCACTAGATTTCAGTGTAAATGTATATGAACATCCACGTGAATTCTTCAAAATTGAGGAGGAAGTAGAGCCAGAAACTAAGGAAAATTTATGTTTGCCAATTATTAATTTAGAAATTTTTGAAAATAATGTAGAAGTATTACTTGATACAGGGGCAGAGGCGAGTTTAATATCGGAGGAATTCGTCAGCAAAATTAGGGATAAGGTTTGTGATAGAATTATGCCTATAAAGCGTAGCCATTTAGTAGCTCCAAATAAAAAGAAGTTTGCTGTAGTAAATAGTGTTGTGGTGCTTAGGATAGATATAGGAGGTTTAAGCTGTGAACAGGAGTTTGTAATTGTACCTGGACTGAAGTTTCAGAGCATTTTAGGTGTTGACTGTATGATGAAGTTAGGGGTTTTGATAGATATGGAGAGGAAGGTAGTAAGGATTAAGGATAAGGTAGTGCCATGGAAGGGCAGTTATGAAGTCACAGAGGATGACACGGGGTTGAATATTAATGTAGTAGAGGTAGAGGATGATGAAGGTAATCAGATCAACACAATAAGATGTCCAGAGGATAGGAGAGTAGAGGTTCAAGCTTTAGTACAAAAACATGCAGAATTAGTGGGGGTAGAAGCAACAGCAGCATATCGGGAGCAGGTGAAGGCAGAATTATTTTTGATGAGGTTAAGTGGCAAGTTTGTTTTTAATAAAGTTAATTTAAGGAATTCATTCTGGCGGATTCCATTACATAAGAATTCTAGAAGGTACATAGGATTTTCCATAGAGGGAAAAATCGATAATTTTAAAGTAGTATCGTTTGGTTTGTCGGCAGAAAAGAAAACAATGATAAAGAAAAAACAGACAAGTGTAGGGACTGAAGAAGAAGTAATATTTAAGAGTCAGGATAATAGGGATGATAAGTTTATTCTATGTGAGATAATAGGGATGATAAGTATAGATATAGAAGGGGGAGAAATAGGAATGAAGAGTATTAGGATGGTAAGAAGAAAGACTTGGAGGGTCAAGAAGAGAGTTAGATTTAAGTAGGATAGGAATAGAAATAGGATAGGGATAGAAGTAGGTGTTTATAGAAAATAAAGCTAGGTATAGGATAAATATGGGAGATAATTAGAAATAGGTTTAGGATGAGAATAAAGAGTAAATGTAGGAAGAAAATAAGATAGGTTAAGTATAGATATTTCATATAAGATTAGTGGAGAGTTAGGAATAAAGTTAGGAATAGGATAGGTATATAGGATTAGGTAGGATGAAGTAAAGTATAGTGAAGATTAGTTAAAAGTTAGGAATAGGATAGGTATATAAGATGTATATAGGATAAGATGGATAAGTAGGATGAAGTTAGGGATAATTTCAGTTTATAAAATTAGGTGAGAGTTAGGAATAGGATAGGGATATAGGGTAGGTGTAAATATTTTTTGGATTGGAGACAAAGTAGGTAAGTTAGATAGATAAGGGTAGAGAGTGATAGGCAATTTTTTGTAATTTTTTTTTTGTCTAAATGCTTTATATTT
The DNA here is from genome assembly GCA_036346225.1 of Platerodrilus igneus. Taxonomy (NCBI): domain Eukaryota; kingdom Metazoa; phylum Arthropoda; class Insecta; order Coleoptera; family Lycidae; genus Platerodrilus; species Platerodrilus igneus. The sequence continues at coordinate 8,459,926 of JARFIW010001303.1, forward strand.
GCATTCAAATAAGTGGGATTATTTGTATTCAAATAGGGGGAAAATACTCATATTTAGACCAGGGTAGAAAATTAAATAATCACATCAAATAATTTTAATCACCGTGTATAAGGAATTTTATTAAATAATACGCTTTATTAAAACCATGAAGCATAAATAAATTCGGTCGTTTCAGTAAAAATAAGAAATTTAAATCATGTACAAGACGCTTTATATCAAAAGAAACAGTATTAAAAAAGCTCTACGTGTAATTTAATTATTCCTAAACAAATGGAAATTACGTGCAAAATTTATATTAATTAACCCTATTTTAAGTAACCGGTATTAAACAGAGTGTACACATAATAATTAATATTTAACTTGTATTCGCTAAAAATGAAAGGATAGAAGTCAATTTTAATTGAGTTAATTAAACCATTATTAATAATAAGCATAAAAGTCTGTGAAAATCCAAGATTATAATACCAGAAAATAAAGCTCTGAGAATTAATATTATTTAGAACACCTGCGTAGTTTAAATATCACGTACGGCGAAAATTGTGTAGATAACAAATGGTTTCAAAGAATCTTGGGGAAACCGAGGCTTAATATTCACGAGAAGGTGCGATACGGGGTTATTAAACCCAGATAACAGTCCATGTGGACTGAAATAATCGATCGCAAGGAATATCAATTTGCACCACTAAGAACAGGTTAGATAGAGACAGATAATATGCGCGAGACCGAGACACATATAGTAAAAGGCGTGATTTAAGCAACGTCACGAGGGTCACAATTGGTTGAAAATAGGATGCAAATATCAGAGGTAGAAACAACAATTTCTGTACAAAATTAATTAGTTTTTCTCGGACATGTTTGCGTGCCGTGTGAATTTCTGAGATTTAAATGGGGCGAGTGAAAAATTCGTAAAAACCGACGCGCGAGCGACGGACTGGGAACATAGAATGAGAAATTCTTTAGAATTACCTGTTTTGGGGAACAGACCGACAGACAGGCTTTTGCTATATATACCGAGGTGAATATAAACAAGGACTCTTAGACTTTTGACTATTCGATGCGTTAAAAGCTCTTACATCCGCGACTTGATTCAAGATGTTAAACAGTGCATTTTAGTTTGATAAAATAATTTAAAATTTTGCTCGTATATTTTAGTGATTCAAAATAGTTTGTTATTTACGTGCTAACATGAATGTACTTCAGTGCACTTAGATACAAGGTAATAAAATTTAGTATCACTGTACCAATTAGCAAAATTTACAACGACAAATGTATACACAAAAGTAGGCAGTTTTGGCGTATATTGGTGAAAGACGCATGAATTTCTTTGCTATTTTTAGGGGGTGTTAATAATTAAATGGTTCAAATACGTGTCTGGATCCACGAAACAAGGGTCAGATATACACAGATGAGTTCCGGAAAAGCCCAGAAACAACTTTAAATAAATGGTGATGGAGAAAATTTTAAAAGCGTTGAGAATTAGAAGCCGTAAATATAACCCAGTTGGAATGGTGTGATTAACGAAAGGGACGATGTACATTGAAGCTACGAGTGCAAGTAACCTTCAGGTAAATTATACTATTTGTTTGAACTTTGAGATGTTGGTGTGTGTTGAATAACTTTCTAATTTGTTTATTTAAAATGGACAGTAGTGAAATTGTACTAGCAATAATATTTTTATTTTAAGGTGAAATTTGCTTGTTTAAGTAGAAAGGGGTATTTAGTATTGATGTTCTGGATTATGATAAAAATATGGGTATGTCTTTGAGCTCAATTAGACGAACCTGGTTAATTAACGTAAAGGGGTGGTAGATGCTCCCTTTTTACTCTGCATATATTGTTATAGTAATTAGTAGGCATCCTACAAGGACTTTAATTCTGGATGCACATTAAAATGATAATAAAATTAATCTTGAAATTCTTTTTAAAACTGAATTTTATGCTGAAATTTAATTTGAAAATTTAATGTATTCTGAATATTGATGTAAATAGAGTTAACGTTGATGTTTGTGGTAGGAATGTGTTGTTTAATTTTATGAATGAGGAGGTTTATAAAATTAGGTGAGCAGCCGAGGCGAAAACAGGAGTATATCACAGCAATATATATATATATATATATATATATATATATATATAATGTCAATTTTTTAACCATATAACTTTATATTTAATTTAACTCTAGGTCGAGGCCATATATTAATTATTATTATTATTATTATTATTATTATTATATATTATATTATATATATATATATATATATATATATATATATAATCTTATAGAGTCACACCACTGTTTAGGTGTGAGATTATTAGCTAAAAATTTTTCTTTTCAGTGGGAGCAAATGCATTTCAACCCATAGAGGATCACCTCTATTGCTATAATTGAGTAAGTACTAAATTTGCTATTTGGACTGAAAAACAATCCCATTAGATATTTTGATTAATTTTTGTTGTTTCTCCTGACTATATTACATATACACGGATTTTAATTTTTTTGATAATCACAGGACTGAAAACAGTCCAACTAGAGTTTGTAAAAATTTTTTAATCACGTGTAAAATGTTAGTTTAAGTAAATAAAGAAGAATGATAACTAGAAGTTACATAAATGTTCGCTTTGGTATTATGCTTGGTTTTAACTATAGGTTTTGAATAAATAAGTTTCTCGTGTAATTTTCCTTTCCTTCCTTTATGACCCAACCCACTCTACGACATTTCAGCTATCACGCCATTATTTCTTTGTATTCTCCATTGTTTTGTTGCGGTACTCGGTGCGGGATTACTGTTCCTTTGCTTACTATACTTTAGTTTTCTCTTGTCAGCACGGATTACCATAACAACATGGTAGGGGTAGGATTTCCAGGGTTATGTCTTGAACAAAACAAATTAGTGATTACAACTGTTATTTTAAGTTTGTCTTTGCATTTATGTAGTCCTTCTTTGTTAGTTACTTTTATGGTGTTTCAAATAGCTAGCTATTTTTCAGTTATTTTTATGCAAGTAAACAATTCAGAAATACGTATACTTGATATTTAATCCAGACAAACTTATGCGTCAAATCGCACATGGATTGGAAATATCATTCCATATGCGATAGAGGCGCATGCACGTCCTGATGCGAATTTTTAAAATATATGTCAATTTGACATTCTAATGTATTTTGGCGTAACAACAAACCAAAATATACTGTATTTCGCTACAATACATACATCGTTACTGAGCACGTCCATTGCTCCATTTGCAGCAGTTAACGTGATCAAAGTAAACCAACTAGCAAAGAGAGAGTTTTGCAAATATTGACTACAATAATAGTTAACTTGTTCAACTTAATAGTCCTTTACGATATTCTCTAAAGGTCTTTAAAAATTAAGTGACATTATACAAATTACTGCTTCAAATGTTACAAAATGCTTAAAGTGCTACAGTCAGGATTTGTTTTTCAAAATTGAGAAATATTTCATTTTGAATATACATAAAAAGTAGCAATTTTTTTATAATTTTGTCACTGTTATTTGCAATTAATTGCATTTACTACTACCTCTTTGCGCCGATTCTATAGAACAAAAGAATATCTAAAGCAAACATCGTTTCTCTATTTATATTTCATGATAATTAAAAGTAATTACAAAATGAGATACTTGAAGATTCTATATCAGAAATACAGTTGTTACTGATCAAAATGCTGCACATTCTCGGTTTTACCTAACTGACTTGGAGATTCTCAAAATGTATAGATTATTCATAACAGTGAAATAATAATTTACATAGATAAATATCTTGATTTGGCTAAGCCAAGGCAACGACAAAACTGTTGCCCATAGCCTTCAACTTACTAACTAGTTTAATAAATGGGTTATTCGATTATTATAGAATAAATTTTGCATTTCTTCAACTGGATAAGTGCTTTAATTATATACAAACTTATTTAGAAAACTTCAAGTTTTCGACTAGATTGTGTCATGTGACTCACAATTCTTGTCAATAGTTAATACTATCTAACCTAAGTGAAAAATTTAGTCTTTTTATTGGATATTAAACAGTGCTAATAAGAAAAACACCTACAATTAAAATGACAATGGAATTGAGATTTTGAACACCTCAATGTGTAAATTTTTAATTTACTAGTGTAATAAAATATTTTTTGAGGACATATAATGGACAGATAATACTTGTTTTTCTTACAAAATTGCACAAATACAATAAAGCTAGTTTATTTCAAACTAGTGACTATTTGAACAAATAAATTAATAATACTGGTTATACTGGTACAACTGCAAGGAAACAACAATTTTTCTGGAATCCAAATTTCTAAAGTTAACGAGATTTAAAATTATACACGATAAATTTTTAAGGAGAGGTAACAGCAACACGACGAGACATTTTTAGAAGTGCCACTGAGACCCCTCCTTGGTATCTCATTCACCTGGAGTTGCACTAGAAGCCCAACGGTCAAATTCAATTCCAGAATCAGGACTAACTCCTATATGTGCTAGCGGACTTAAAAAATCTGTATGTTGCCTGCATTTGCAGTCTCCTCGTAATCCACAATTTTGACAGAATCTTGATATAGTTCCTTCTTCTATTTTATGCACATGTTGCTGTTCTTTCCGTATGTGCTCCAAAAGCATACTCGGACTATGCGAAGAAACGTCTAATTTTAGTTCCCTTTCAAAATTATGTAGTTGCTCCATAAAGTGAAAGTTCGGGGCAATATTCGATTTACGTGCTCGTACCATATTGAATGCATCATTTAAATTTAGCGAGCATTTGTACATTAAGTATGCAACAGTTATGGTTACAGAACGTGATACTCCAGCCAAACAGTGCACTAATATTCCCTTTTTATGAGATCTGGCTTCATCTGAAAAGAAGAATATTATTACTATATAGCAGGTATAATATGGTTCAATTATTTCCTAATTTTTTATGAGTAAACATTCACAATTACATGAATTACACATTGTTATTTAACACTGGCAAAGTAGACAATTTTTAGATGCATTTATATTCAAATTAGAAATAGCCTGTCATAATAAAAACCATACAATTGCATTTTCAAACATGTAAAATTAGCGATACAGAACAACTAAGCAAACAACATCAAATAGACATACTCTTTCAGAATAATTCAAACATCTGTATCACTTTTATTTTCTAAAGAGATTGAATAGTAAAAACCATTGATTCAGTAATCTATTACAGGATACGCTAAATGTTGCAATATTTTATGTGTTTAAATAATAAACAGATATTGTCCATAAAAAAGCCAGTTCAAGCTGTTAAGTTATTATAGAAGTTACATTTTCGTGGTTTCTGTTGTTGTGGGTTTCATAGTATAAATGAATCTCAGATTCTGCTGCTTGTCAATTAGACATGTATAAAGATAATATAGTTCATTGTGTAGTTGTACAGAGAGTGTAGTAATATTACACAGATTTTACAATACAAAAAGAATAATAATTAGCACCATAAAATAGCTTACTTTTAATCATGTAGATTGTTAAGTTAAGGTAGAGTCAATTACTGAATCCTTGTACTACAACAATCACCACATGAATTTCTATGAATTTTTTCCTCTAACACATATGTTTGTGTCGTTTGGGTACAATGGCCTCTATTCGGCAGATTGTAGTGAAGTTCATTGATAATCTTCAACATACTGGAGCAAAAGATTTTAAGAGATGAGGAAACGCAAAGGAAGACACAAGTAACTTCACTGAATTACAATGCACTAACTAGTCACTTTGTATTTTAGGTACGATAGTCCAATGTAGACTAAAATCATAGCGCTTGCTCATATACTTGTAAATATCTCGCCTATCGTTGCAAGTTCTCATCGGTTAAAGCAATGACACACTTCACTTCAAAGCATGTGAAAATGTCTATGCCACAAAACAAAATAATAAATTATGAGGTATTCCCTGTGCAATGCTGGGAACTCAAAACCACATTTATAATGCGTCATGGACCTGCTTAATTCTACAAGAAAAAGTTTTCTAAGATAATGATTAAAATAAGTTCGTGGTGTAGCCAAATGAGGCGTCGTAATACTTAACTTCATTCTTCGGCTAAAGAAAATACAGACTATACATTAACTCACTGCATGAAAATACTTATTAAAGTTCTATAGCATCCATGTAAACTATTGTAAATACAATGCATGTTTAGAACAAATTGGAATTAAACATAAATTTAATTAGACATGTGTTATTTTCAGATTTTAAAGTCATATTATTAAAATAAAGTAAACAGAAAAATCAAACACAGCTATAGAAATAATATAGGTTGTAATTATTTAAATGCAGCAGATTCAGATACGGATTTCTATGAAAGGATGGCTAAAGCCTCTGTACATAGGCCTGAAAGTGCTATTTCTCTTGCACTAAACTGGCTCCCATTTCCTTAGTTACCTGATCCTGCAGATGAACTTGAAGTTGTTGGACCAAGACATGTCACTAGTTTGACAGTGTCGAACCTAAGGTCTCCTAGAACGGAATCCAATGGTTTGACCAGTGCTGGACACAAAAGGTGTACCAACGTTTCGTACTCCCAGTGATAACCATGACAGGTTGGACTAAATAGTATGGATAATAATGTGGAACTGATGGTTCTGGTCCAATGCAACTCTGCTCATTACTCTGTTCCACTGAATTAAGAACATTAATATAAGAAGCAAGTGCCCAGAAATTGGTCATGTTGAATTACCATATCTGAAAGAAACTTCTGCCCATTTAGAACCATTAAAGCTACTTTCATATCACTAGATATACATTTACTTTTGTTTTGGATTCTCTGTTCCAAAATAGGATCTGAACATAGAATGACTTCTGCTTGAGAAAACAGTTTTCTGAATGCCCAGTGTTACGCTTTCATGATGATCAAAGTCGTTTAAGAAGTTGGCTACTATTGAACCCCAATTTAATTCAAGTTCAACTACGGAAATGGATATATCTGTAATCAAATCAACCACTCTCTTTAAGAGTAGCATTGTTAGGAACACTGATCTTAGAATATCATGATGTTTCCCACTACATCCTTTGTCTGGCTTCAGATCTTTAAACCACAGTCTTACCACTGCTTTCTAGGTTATATATATATATATATATATATATATATATATATATATATTGCTGTGTTAATAAGGTTATTTAGGAGTAGATAGGACCACTAGTATAGTGACTTCATTAAAACAACATGAGGGCGCAGAAAACTAGACATTTCTACAAAGAAAATAGAAAATACAACGGTTAGGCAGGAAAGTAAGTGACAACACCCTGTATATAAACCATAGTCATAATTAATTTAAAAGATGAAAATCTTGATTAAATAGACGATTTGGCAAGTCAAGAGAGAACGTGAACGGAAGTTGAAACACAATACGCACGAATAAGGTATCAATATTACGCTAAGAATCTCAATTGAACAAGCAGGATTAAAAATGCGTAATAGAATACGTATATAATTTAATACATAAATTATTTTAAGAATACGTGACCAGAAAGTTAAAACTCAACACCTGATAGATACAAATAAACACGGCATGGTGATGAAAGCAAAGTTCATTAAATTTATTGTACAAACAATAACTTACGTGAGCTTGAAATGGGAAAATTCAATAGAACCAATGCATTAACTTGAAGTATTACATGCTGAAAGTAGCGCATCAGTTTTGTGTAGGCGGCAAAAATACATAGAAATACCCAAATCCTGGTATGTAAGAATCACGTATAATAGCGTAATCGTTGAACTCTGCGCTTGTCAACAGATAAGCGATCCTTTTAAATACGACCGGATTTGTAAACAAATCAGTTCAACATGAATTAAGGCTTAGTCCACATCACTTAAAAGTAAATATTTACGTGAAAGAATTAGAAGTGATTTATTATGAAGTAATAAGTAGTACAATGGTGAAGTGAAAAATTAAAAGAGGTTCGTCGTTTTAACCCTTTAAAACGTGAGTAACTAAAGGTTGTTTTAATTTAAATTCTAATATTAACATTAATAAAAAGGACTCTGAATAATTACTGAATCCAATGAGGAATTTCAACAAGCATTTAATTCAATTATTAATTACTGGATATGAGCAGGAAGTTTAACAAAGGACGCTTAAAATAATTTAAAGCTATACTAAGAAAAATGCAGACCGTATCTAAAGCAGATCTGGATTCAACGTTGGGACTATTAAATCACTAAGCTGAATACGGGAGCAGTTGGTACAGGGACTGATTCGAACTTGAAACAACAGGTTAGCCAATCTGAATGTTTTATTATTTTATTTGTGAATATTTCGTTGTATATTTCTAATTTGAATAATTTAAAAATTGCTTTCATGAAAATTTTATGTGAGGGTCAACAAAGATCTTTTTTATATACACGTTATAAACTACGTACATTTTGAAGGATGTTTAATGAACGTTCATGGGGTTTAAGATAATAATAATAAGGGTGATTTTTGCTGGATTTTGATTAATTTTGGGAATGATAATTATTAAAAGAATTTTTATTCAATTATTAAAAGGAAGTTTTATTTAGAGAATTCTTAAACATTTCATACATTGTAAATATTTTTGAGAAAATTATAGTAATTGTGCTCAATGGTGTTTTGGCTTAAAGAAACAGGAAGTAAAGGTAGAAGGAAAACTTAAAGGCCCTGTTGTCGTATTGTCGCAAGCTCCGTGCGTGGTTAAAACTGAGCTGGTCGAGGCATTCAAAATTAAAATTAAAAATTAACCAAAAAAAAAATTTTAACCTTTTTTATTTCACAAAAAGGGGGCACCGGGTTATTGCAACTATATCACAACAATATATATATATATATATATATATATATATATATATTTGTATAATTTAGCCTAGTTGTTTGTAACATTTTTAAAAGCCTGTGATCAAGGATTTAGTAAATCTGAAAATTTAGGCATTATAAAAGAGTTACATATACATACATATATATATATATATATATATATATATATATATATTGCTGTGTTACTCCAGCCCCACGATTGGGTGTACATAAAATGCTGTGATATTTTTGATAGGATCAACGAGCCCCTACGATGGGCGTCATAAATTGCTGTGATATACCCTTTTATCAATCAAGCACGTATAATGTGAAATGTTAAGTTATGGGTTTTCTTTGCCTCAACTAGCTGATTTAATTAAATAAAGTAATTCTACAATACACAATATAATGATTAAATATTTACAACTTTTAAAATCTTCCCCTTTTCAGGATATTTACATATACCAGATTTATGAAATTGAAGTCAGCAAAACTAGCCTTTTTGCTTATATTTAGAGACCTTTGAAACGTTTCAAGATGCCTATTACCTTTTTCATAAATTGATCAATGAAACTACTGTTTTGTTGCCTCGCATACGAAAAATTTTGAATTAAAACAGTATCAAGATCGCTAACCTGGAATGGTTCTGTAGTTCCTCTGCATCCCCCAAGAGTTTTCGGGCCAAGTCTGAATATTGAGAGTCGAATTTGGAAGTCGACATCAAAACCAAATTACAATCCAAATCGTTATTAGAATCCAATTCAATAAATTAAAATCCCATTTAAATTTCAGTGTTGGAGCTAGTATTAAGATGCCAGTAATAAGTTAATCCAATTTAAGATTCAATTTGAATATCAGTAATAGAATATTTTCATGTCTGTATTAAAAAGATTTTCCATATCAGTAATAAAAAGATTTTCCATGTCAGTAATTAACAAGAGCCCTGTTTTATTTATGTTAGAAATGTATTTTTATTAAGTCGTTATTTACTTACGTCTATAATAGATCGGTTCACCCGTTGCACAATTCGTACACTTTTCAAAATGACTTTTAACTTTCGTCTCACTGGTTACGTAAAATAATTTAGTACTTCAGAATATAGTCGTAGCCCAGTTTAAAATGTATACTAAACTCATCGCTCCATTCTTATCGTATTTAAAGCCGTATCTCTCTTGCTTTTCATTCGTTCATTCACGTGTTAGGACGACATCTTTTGCCTTTATCTTTGTGTACTCCGGGAATTTCACCAATTGTTTAGTTCAAATATTCGGATGAATGGTTGACTTGTCACGTATTACATTCACATATCATGGTATTAATTGAGAAATCCCAAGACTTTCCGTTTATTAAATCACGTACTCAGTTTGTTATTTATTCTAATCTAAACAAAAATAATCTGGTGCTTGTTTATTTCCTAGTTAATATTGGATTTTTGAACAAATGTGATTCTACGTGTCACGTACGATTTTCAAATAATGCATAATTTAGACTGCGTATACGATGATATTTTTAACGCACTTGTTAAATATTTATAAAGCCAATTCATATAGGTTTCCCGTTGATTTAATTTTGATGCATTTTGTCGCGTTTTCAAATCTTATCTTAACTTGTAACTACTCTTGGATATTTCTATATTCTTATGCATTTAATCTCATGTATTTTTATATACAGTGTGCTCTCAACTAACAATATGTATCGTGACCTATTTACTCTTATAATATCTGGAATTATGTGCTTTTGTTAACTGAAAGTTGCTTGTATTTGTTCTACGACCCCTGTGACAACCTACCCCTAAACTACCCTATAATTAAAGCATATATATATATATATATATATATATATATATATATATTCCTGCAAATCTGCCTGTAGAAATCGAGCCCCACAAACTGGGTGCCATAATTCTCTGTAGGTTACCTGGATGGAACGCCCTTAATAATTTGTGTTGTCACAAATACCTGCACCTACCTGAAAATGAAGCTTTATCACCTAGACTTGCAATTCATATCACCCTATAATAATACTCTCTGAAGATGCTTTCCAATCGGACGCCAAAACCTCCAGCTTCCTCAGTGATATTCGTCACAGCTGCTCACTTGTTCTCTGAAAATCCTACCCTACTATTTAAATAAATAAAAGTTGACCTCCAAAAGTACATCACAATTTATTTGAACATCAAGTTGCTATTCAAAATCTTCAGTTTTACATTCCTCATACATCTTGAATATTTAACACATATTATCAATTTTAAAAGAAGTAATTTTAAATAAAATAATTTGGAAAATTTTCTAATTTTATCAATAATTAACTAAAAGTAACTGGGCTTATCCCCAACTTCACTTTACACCCCCAGGTTTAATACGAGCTCATAGTAAAAACCTTTCTTTACGTATGTGCTAAATACTGCACTGAAATTACCAAAAACCCTTTTACTTTGTACAAAAATCCAATATTACACCTTCATTTTATACTACCAAGTAGTCACAAATAAATTTTCATATACTCCTTTCTCAAGGTAAATCGTCAAATAAAATGTCCTTACAATACAATAAAATACATCAATAATCACCAAATTGTCATAATCACCCACAAAATCACAACAAGCAAAAGTTTTACAAAGGTTGAATTACTTGAATTGTAGCACCACAAGCTCTCGACGTGGAAACCATCTCCAACGTAGTCATCCCACTCGACTGCGTGTTCAAAAATTTCTCCGGGTGGCCTCTCACCATCCGAAACAGCACGCTTCTACCCAGATTTCTACTGGTCCATCCATATACTTGACTTGTACCCAGAGTACACCAAGCGCCTCCAACCACAAGTAGTAAAAATTCTACTTTGCCTTCGATTATTAATAGGATTTTATATACTACACAATAGCCATATAACTTTGCACCAACTTGTGCATATTAATTTTTAATAAAATTTAAACTCACTTATTTACATTTACGCTTGTATGCAGCTTGGTTGAAAATCGAAAGAAAAAAGAGAGCCTTTACCACCTCCTCTGGGTTTATATAACCTCCAAAATTGCCTTCTTGAATCTATTCTCACCACCCCTATAACACACTTTCTTAGTAACGTTTTCAAACCGTCCACCGGTTCCAGAAACCCCTGCACAACACAACAACAAACGGTCGCTCAATTCCACAGACTAACCATTACCCTTGAGTCATTCTCGGTAAAATTCTCAACCGTTTTCAACCCGTCGCAAAAATCTTGGAGTTTTCAGTTACAAACAATCGTTTTACGAAGAAACCCTCATTAAAATTTTCAACGGCTGTCACTTTCCGCGAAATCTCCGGATAACTGCCATCCACTCTAGCCTCCAAAACACTCCTCTAATGCACGCGCATGTGTCATTTCCCTCTAACCTTCATTTAAAATCTTCCATCTTTTGTCTTTTCCCATTCTTAATTTTCAATATTCGTTGTGCATTTCTCTTATCTTCGTCTAACCAGTATGTTATATCTCGTTGTTTCTATCCCCCCTATTCATAAGCTCTATTCTACCTAACCGATCGATACTATCGTCTATCTTGCTCTTATTCAGCTAATCTAACAATGGTATTCTGTTTGCAACTCTCTACTGGATTTCTGATTCCCTTTCCGAAAACACATCGCGTCTCTGTCTCGCTTATTTGCCTTTAAATGTCCTTGTCTAACAGACGTTTCAAAGTCAACGATAGCTAACCATATGTTATTTCTCCTTCTTTGCTACCTCATGTACAATACCGTCTTTCTCCTTATATTATCGATCTGTTTTCGTACGTAATGTGCAATATCTTATCTAACATAGACCTGTGTTTGTTTCTCAACGGCCTTTTACCAGGAATCCTAATACTTGTTGACAAGCTTTAAACTCGATACACAGAACGTGCTTGCTATGCTAAACCTTTCTAGAAATATTATACATGTTCCCGCTTTATTTTACACTAAGCTACACAAATAAATAAATCACGCTTTTAATATGCATTACTAAATAAATACCCCTCTTCCATTATCGATTTTTATGCTACGAACATAAAAGTTTTCGTATTAACAAATTTACACACTATTTCATTTTAACATCTTAACTGCGCTTTACGGAACTCCGTTTCCTACCTAATAATAATTAATATTAACAGTGAATTTTACAACTACGTACAATTAACCCTAATATTTAATGAAAATTGGTAAATTCTATCCTATCTTTCGGAAAAACGTCTTAAACTCTACTTGACTCTTATATACATGAGTTACCCTGCAATAACTAATTACTTGACCTTTCTAACACCTATTATAACCTATAAATCCTCAGTATTACATATATATATATATATATATATATATATATATTGCTGTGATAAGGGGTTGTCTAGGGGTGTATTGAGTAGTAAGGGTCGTGTAGTAACTATAAATAGCAATAGGAATCAGAAAACTGCATATATTTAGCAGAAAAATAAGTAATTCGTACATTATATAAATAGCAAGCATTTAACACCCTGTATATAGACCGTAACTAACATTAATCAATGCAAATAAGCATATCTTTCAACAATAGAACGCGCATTCAGCAGAGAAATAATCGTACATGTAATTAAACACACGTTAAGAAGTGTTCTACAAGTTTATAAAATAAAATATGCAGAAGATAAGATGAAACGTAATAAATCTTCATACAATTACGCTGGAACCATAAAGGCTTTGATAAGAAAGCGTACTTTCAAATAAATAAATACATGAACAAAAACAGCACTAGAGTTACATCATTTATTTTTGTACAATTATCCAAAAGCATTATCTATACAAAACAACAGACGTATGTTGAAAGTCTGGCCATGATAACAAATAATAATATATCAAAGATTGCAAATAAACACCATGACACGGGAATCCAAAGGACTTTCATCAGAAACAGCTTAAAAATACATGGAATATTAAAGAAAACCTGGTTGGCCGCGACAATCTGCAGAACTGCTTGGAAACCCAACCCAAAGGTAGTGGGAAAAGCTATTTAACACCCACTGGTGATAAGACAGCTCAGTCTACACTTGATGTATGCTAAATCCACATCACTTTTAACCAGAAATCTACGCGTCAAATAAATTAAATTTATAATATAGTGAAAATAGTGCTACATGAAAATTGTGTTAAGAATATATAAAAAGTATGCCTTTTTTTTAGAAAACGTGAGTAGAATCAAATATTTATAATGATAGGGCTTCTAATCTGCGTCGAAAGAAAAACAATCCTAATCTGCGTCGAAGACAATTGTAATTTTGGAACAATGCAATTCTAATAGGCTTCTGCACTATTTCTGGTTCACTTATAAAACAATTCTAATTTTAATTCTGGCATAATTATGGGACAATTCTAATACGCTGTTAATTTATGATCCGAAGTCTGGAATTTCAAGTGTTTTTGAAGGGAAGAGATTCAAACCATATAGAACAAAGCACGAGGTGATTTTTGGAAAACAAGGGGTAACTTTACTTAAACATTAGTTCGACAAAGCAGAGTATTGGTATTCGATTGAAGACAACAAGGGGGTGTTGATCCACAACACGAAACAACATATCAGGAGATCACAGGTAAGATCTACTTAATTTTAAGATATTTTCCAATTTAAATTTGAATACTGAATTTATTCAAATTATCCAAAACTTGCAAAGAATCAATAAGAAAATTGAGTACGTCAAAACTTACGTAATAATCATAAAAAGGTCTCAAACGTTCCTGATTTTTTTGTAAAAAGCTGTTGTTTTGGTGACTATATTAAATTAAAAGTATATAAATTTTGGGATAAATAATCCATATAATATTAATTGATTGAAGGGTGTATTTAAAGAATTTCAAAAATTGTAGATATTATTTCCTTTCATTATATGAATGTTGATTGACTTCGTTTTATCAATTCAAACAGGTAATCATAAACGGGTAAAAAAAGAAAAATTGATCATCGTAACGTTGTGCACTCTGCAGATTAAAAAGGGCTAGCCGTGGCATAATAATAAAATTAAAAGATTAAAGTGAGAAACACAGAGAGGTGGCGTTAAGTAGAACGTTTATTGCATCCGACTACAACAAGCGAGGGGCTACTACAGCAATATATATATATATATATATATATATATATATATATACAGGGTGAGCTTTTAGTATGACAACGGTTGATAACCCCGTTATTATAGAAGCTACTTAAACCAAATTTGGAGGCATTTTAGGCATGTCTAGAGTGCACATTTTAAAAATATTTGGAAGCATACAGGGTATTTCATAATTCCAGGGCATATTAAACTTATATTATTTTAATGGAACACCCTATATATTATTACATTTTTGAAAAGCCCATAAAAAGAGCTTTAATTTGATATCAAATTGTATCTGTCTATTCCTTTTAGTTTTTGAGATATTCAACTGTTTTTAGAAAAAATGACCCCGATTAGATACATTGCCACTGCACTAATACACAACTTATGTTAATTTTCAAGATGCAGAAAATTTTACCATATACCATAGTATATTTGTAAATATCACTTTTTTGAAATTTTTTCCCAGTATACAGGGTGTGTCAGGTTTCGCAAAATGCAATTTTTAAAATTTTTTTTAAATGGCACCCTACCAATTTTATTGCTATAATGGATAGCTCATTAAGTGTCCTTTCATTTTTGTTAATCATTCCCTATACCTATCCAATAACAATTTTCACTAAAGATATAACAACCTACAATAATACGCTATCAACAGAATTCTGCCAGATCAACAAAATGCATTTTATAGAAAATGTTCAAGCAGGAAATCAGGCAGGCTTTGAAAAAAATAACTATTACATGTAAAGTGTTATTTAGGTTTATTAATTGTAGTGTGTTGTCATTTAACACATTATCAGTTCAGGATATCTCTCTTGGTATATTCTTGATGCAAGTAGGCAATTTCTTAAACTTGCTTCCAATACCCAAATCATATCTATTTGTTCTTCCACAGTAAAATTCATTTTCAAAACTCCTTCAAATATTACATTTAAAACAGAACTGATAATGTGTTAAATGACAACACACTACAATTAATAAACCTAAATGACATTTTAATTGTAATTGTTATTTTTTTCAAAGCTTGCCTGATTTCCTGTTTGAATATTTTCTATAAAATGCATATTGTTGATCTGGCAGAATTCTGTTGATAGCGTATTATTGTAGGTTGTTATATCTTTAGTGAAAATTGTTATTGGATAAGTGTAGTTAATTGTTAATCAAAATGTATTAATTGTTTTATAATATTCTCCAATAGTAAGTTATTTTTAGTTATGTAAATTAAAAAAATTCTTAAAATTTGAAGAAAATCAAAAATATCTAAGAAAGTAATGGATTTAGGTATAGGGAATGCTTAACAAAAATGAAAGGACACTTAATGAACTATCCATTGTAGCAATAAAATTGGTAGGGTGCCATTTAAAAAAAATTTTAAAAATTGCATATTGCGAAACCTGACACACCCTGTATACTGTGAAGAAATTTCAAAAAAGTGATAATTACAAATATACTATGGTATATAGTAAAATTTTCTGCATCTTCAAAATTAACATAAGTTGTGTATTAGTGCAGTGGCAATGTATCTAATCAGGGTCATTTTTCTAAAACAGTTGAATATCTCAAAACTAAAAGGAATAGACAGATACAATTTGATATCAAATTAAAGCTCTTTTATGGGCTTTTGAAAAATGTAATAATATATAGGGTGTTCCATTTAAAAAAATATAAGTTTAATATGCCCTGGAATTATGAAACACCCTGTATGCTTCCAAATATTTTTACAATGTGCACTTTAGGCATGCCTAATATGCATCCAAATTTGGTTTACGTAGCTTTTATAATAACGGAGTTATCGACCGTTGCCACACTAAAAACTCACCCTGTATATATATATATATATATATATATATATATAATATACGTTTCAAAAATGAAGGTAATAAAACAGCACACAACAAAAATCTGAGTAAAATAAAAATTCACATGTGAGATTTCAGACATTATTGGGTAAACATTACGAAAAGTGAATTCAAGTGTTATGAAAAGTTTACGAACCTGCATCCGAAACACAAGAACTCTTTTTGAACATCTACTGTATAGTTTTTGCAATGTAATTTGAATATTTTTATATACATTTTTGTAATAATACATTTACGTCATTAAGAAACGGGCTGCGTCCTTTTTGAAGCACCCGCTACATTTGTTCAAATTGCTACATTTTTCGAATCAACCAACTGGTCACGGCATATACGTGTTTAAAAGCCCTATATTAAGCATGCATATCTATATTACAAAACTCACATGTAAAACGTGGACAACAACATGTTAGTATTTATTTTTCGTATTTACACATGATCTTTCGCACTCTGGTCTAAACAATGGTGGAAAATCAAAGTTGGCACCCCTACAAAGTTCATGGTTAAAACAACTAACCGGATAAAAATTTGTTTGTATAACAAATTGCGCCCTCGTTTATTCTCATTCTCAGTTATTATTATTCTAGCAAACTTCGAATTTAATAATATAAACCAAACAAGTTACTAAACTTTACTGCAGACAGAGTTTAATTTTTTGCCCGGGGTTTTATACGCAAGTAGTGGAGCGTACAAAGTATGCGATAAGTATAATGGAAAATTTTTAATTAACTCCATACGCTCAACAATTTGCATGTTCTACTATAAATATTTATATAGTAAGCTGAAAGAAAATCATAAAGAAGTAATAAGTAATCATGAAAGGAGGTTAAGCCAGTGATTTCCATAACTCTTGGTTGCTACGTGAATGGAACAAGCCCCCGTTGACCTATTTTCCCCATTCATGCCTGCTGAATGAAACTACACATCAGTGAGGGCGGATGAAAGAGACAGAAACTGGATCAGCCGTTTCTTGAAAGTATGTCTGTCTTTGTTATACGCACCAACGTTATCGATTTTCTACGGTACAATCGAGTCAAAATTATAGTCAACAAAGCGTAAACGCTGGATTTACAAACGATCAATTGCTTACTAAAATTAGTAACACCGTTTGGAACATCATTGTATCGGGATAAATTTAGATGTTTGCAATATCTCGGCAATTGTCCAACGTTATTCAAGCGCTCATGATCTAGAAAGAAAATTCACTTTTGTGAGTTTGTGTAACAAGTTTCCATCCGCTTCTGTACACTATGAGAGATACAGGACTTGCCCACTTGGTTCTACTAAACGAAAACATGAATAAGCTCACAATGTTATGAATATTCATTGAGAAAATACGAGTTATGAGTTTTACACTAAACCGGAATTTCCATTATAACTTCTGTTATCCACGCAGGGTTTGAATGCCGAAAGAAAGTATTGAGCACACACAAAATAAGTCTTTATTTCTGTAGGTTTTTAGCCGAGGTATGTTTGTAAGATTGAGAGATAAATAAACATATATACAAATTTATATATACGACAAACAGTACATATATACAAATTACGTGGGACTAATCCAATGCAATAGCAAAACCGATAAGCAAGTAGCACAAATAAGGGTAAATTCAATAAGTTAAAACATAACCTTAAAAGTAAGAAATGCAAAAATATGTACAGTAATGTTATAATAAGACACAATACGACCCGCACAGATAGCTGGATCTGGTGAAATTTGAAGGTTGTCTTGGATGGTGCCATAAAAGGTTTCGTGGACGGTGCTGTACAAGTGGTTGCAGTATGTCGAACACCGATTCACAGATGATCCAAAAATAACCTGGAGCTGGTGAGATATGAAGTCTGCAGTAAAAGGTGCTGCTGAAGTCGTCGTAGAAGATGGATACAGTACGTTGGACAGTACCACCGATCGCAAAATGGTCTAAGAACCACCTAGAGCTAGTAAGATATGGAAGCTAGGAAGACGTAGCCTGTCGTAGAAAATGCCCTCGAGGGTGTCGTAAAACATGATACAGTGTGCCAAACAGCACACCCGATCTAAATATGGTCCAAGAGTCACCTGGAACTGGTGAGAAATGAAGATTCCTTAAAAAAGTGTCGCTAAAGGCGCTGTAGATCTTGCGAACACGAAACAGACAGCAGGAATTTTGACGTGTCCGATTGCATGAACCCCAGTAATGGCCTCGAGATTACCCCGCACTTCTGCAAACGTTAACATAAAGTCCCGACCGACTTACTCTTGTGATGCCAAAAATAACCTAGATTTCTTTAAGATGGTGTTACAATATGCAACGTTCAGCGACGTAGTCTAAAAAAAGAAAATAAAAACTAGGAAGAAAGAGAAGAAATTGACCGGACTCAATCGGCGAGTAGGCGGGGTATTATACCTACAAAAAAATTAAGGGAGGCTTGTAATAAAAATATACTCACTCACGCACAAGCAATAATTTACCAACTAAAAACCTCCAATTTAATAAAAAACAAAATTACATACAAAACATAATAATACCAAAAATGAATAATTCGTAGGTACACAATATACATATTTACGAATTAAAAAAACAATCATTTTTAACATGGCGAGCTGCAGTTCTTAAGTCACCCCCTATATTAATCTTCAAACAAGAAAAAGGAACAAAATTACCCCACTAAAAATCACAGCTCGAAATCAGAATTGTAAGTACCAAATTCTATACATAAAATTATCCTAATAAAGAAATCAGCAAACATAATATCCTCGCACATACAAACAACCAGTCATTTTACCACCAACAAGGCGATGCATCCGTAGACCCGTGTACATATGTTGTTTCCAACAACTACTGGGTACCCATATAAGAAAATTAGTGTATAAACACTCACCCTCGAGTCACCACCGTCTGTAAAAACGGTGCGAAACAGAGGTGCACGTGATCCCGCCTTGGGGTGGTCCTCCCATCACAACAAGAGGGTAACCATTCATTATGGCTTTAACGAACACCGGAAGGAGCTATAGTAATTATAAATAAAATTAATTTATTGTCGTCGAAAAATATAATTTTATAAAACCCAAGAATACTCACCACGCTGTAAGGCCTGTGCGAACTTTTCATACAGAAAAACGGAAACAATCAACTATTCTACGCGTGTTTTCGTTGTGTAGATTGAAAAGCTAGTGAATATTAATTTCGTTTCACTAATGACCAGAGCTCAAAGTAATACTGTTGTTAAGGAAAAAAAACTGGAAAAACACGGTGTACTACAAAATCATCTTTCATGTTAAGAACCCAAGTACGATCTCGAAATAAAAATACGTTCTTCCATTATGAATTCAAAGACGATCCTGATAGGTTTCCCGAAACCTATTTTAAATTTCATTTTTATTTTTATATCACTGACGTCGCAATATCAAAGATTTCAATTAATGACACAACATAACGATTATTTCTTCTTTTTAAACGATTTGAGCGTTACGATATGTTTAGATAAGAATATAAAAGTAGGTATTTACGAATTATAATTAAAGGATTCATAACAAAAGAACCACAAGTTGATGCTGTTAATTTAACCGATGACTTTGAAATTTTACCTTATTATTACAAAAGCAATTCAACAATTTAGGAATTTTTACAATATTTACATTTGAATGATTTACTTAGTATATTCCCAAATCTATCGGTCGCCCTGAGGATTTATCCAATGCCTATGACTGTGACTGAAGGCGAACGATAATTCTCTAAATTAAAAATAATAATAAATGCTTGAAGGTCCATCACTATATGACACAAAATAGACATAAGAATATAAGCATCATAAGCATTGGAATTGATATTTTAATTCGTTAGATATAAATCGATTAAAAATGGACTAGTATTTCCTTTAATAATATGAGGGTAGTTCTCAATGGACGTTTAGAGTCTGTAAAGTAGTAACGAATTAACAAAGAGTTTTCATTAACATTAAGACATGAGTCCCATTGGTGGATTAGTCTATAGATGTTGCAGACGTTTATTCTTGATCCTAGCATGTAAGCCTTTCAAAGCGACTGCATAGCGCTCAAGGTGTTATCGTTCGAGTGGGAGGCGTCTGAAAGCAGGTAGGCTTGGCTTGATTAATTGTTTAATAAGTACAAGCAAAAATAATTGTATGTTTCATAAAGACATGAAAATAAAAATGAAATAGTAAAATTGTCTGATTTTTAATAGTTGAAGTAGTTCGGAAGTCTTCGGTAGTCTTTGGAACTCTTCGGAAGGCGTGGTGCTTGCTTATGGAACCAAAATAAACTTAAACACTTATTAACTGAATGTCTATGCAGCTTGAAAGCGATGAAAACGGCTTCGGTGGTCTTCGAAACTCTTCGGAAGGCTTCGGAATTGATTTGTGAGGTCCAATAAGAACTTGGACGGTGATGATTAGAAAATATTCACAGGTTTAGGAGGCCCAGACGTCTTCGGCGATCTTCGGTACCCTTCAGTAGATGTCGTGGAAGTGGTGCCTTACGCCTCGTTGAGGAAGTCGCCGTTAAACTCTACGGGGGTGTTATCCCGAAGGTACACTTGGCAGTAAACCACTTCTGGGGATGCATTTGCAGTAAAAGTAGTTTGAATATCTTCTTTCGGCGATGGAGGCAGAGGCGACAGAAGCCTTGGGTGCGGTCGGATTGAACGGATCGCATGTAGAAGGGCGTTCTGTGGTTGCTTCCGATTTGCCTGGTGTATGGAACGAATCCTACCACCCATACGTAGATTTTATAACTATTTACAATGAATTATAATGGCGTGCTCCAGGTGCGGCGGCGGACAGCGTCACTGTCGGAGAATACGCAGGCTATGGAGAGCACTGCGTTTCGAAGTACCGCAGGCTATGGAGAGCGCTGCTCGTTGAAGGTTTTGCAGACTATGGGGAGCACTGCAAGAGGGTTCCTTAGGCTATGGTCAGCACTAACGAATGTCTTTCGGAGAATTTGAAATTTTATTTATACACTTCCATTTCCTATTCTTCCTGTGTTGAAAAATGTTAATGATGTCTTTAACCAATGGAATTGTGTATTTCGAGTTTTGAATGTAAAAGAATCTCCGAATTTAGTTTGTCCAATGAAAGTACAGATTTTTGGTTAGCACAAAAAATGAGTTTGGATTTTCTCGCGATTCTTAGATTGTTCTATTTCCAGCTCGTGTACTTTGAAATAGTGAACTGCAATTCCGTCAGTCTGTTCTGTACTCAGCTCGCGTGCGGTGATATAGTCAACATTCCCTCCCGCTGAAGAGTGTAGCGCAGCTTGGTTGATGCGGGGTGGTGGTGGTCTAGTGGGTGATGGTCGTATATCTTTGGAGTGTATCTTTTCGTCTCCATCCGGACACAGTAGATGTTGGGTCCGGCTCTTCTTTGGATTGAATGAGGTCCGGCCCATTTGGCTTCGGATCGATTTCTGGTAGAGGGATGTCTTCTGACCATGACCATGTCCGCAGGCGTAAATAGAGCGGGATCCTCGTTTTTGGCATATTTTTCCTTGAAGGGGCGCTCGCGATCCTGAATCTCTCGGATGCGACGTAGTCGGGCTTATCCTTGATTGTCCACTGGCGGTTGGTTGAGGTATCCCGGACGGAGTAGTTCATATCCCAGAAGGCATAACTGGGTGTAGTTCTCGTAGCAGCGTTCTTCCTGGTGCGGAGGAAATACATAATCTCAGGAAGTTTCCGGTCCCAGGATCGTGCGTCGTGTTGGATTGCGAAAGCTCGCAAGGCTTTTGATCTCCTGATTCCGGCGTTCTACTGGGTTTGCTTGTGGATGGAAGATTGGCGTAGTCCAGTGGTGACAACCCCATTGGTCCAGTGTTCGGTCCCATCGTCGAGATACATATTGGGACCCGTTGTCGGTGAGGATCGCTCTTGGTTATCCATACCGGGAGATGACCTTGTTTTCGAGTAGGCTTACTTGGTGTCAGATGTCCGGAAGGTTTCGACCCATCTACTAAACAAGTCGGTTACGACCAGTATGAACCGATTGTTTTGACGTGAAGTAATTTATGGTCCCATGGTATCGACGGATATGACCTCCCATGGTCGGACGGGCAGATGTGGTCGGAGGGGTGCTTTCTGTTGATACGGTCCCCTTTTTGTAGCAGCACAGGTCCAACATTGGCTTACATATTGTCTTACCGCGTCACCGACCTTGGGCCAGAAATATCTTTCGCCGAGAACGTGGTAAGTTTCGTCGGTGCCTGGATGTCTGGCTAGGTCGTGAAAAGCATGCAAGACGTCGGTTTGTGCATCGGGGCACAAGGAGCCGGTTCTGGTTAGGGTTGCATTACCAGAGGTGTCCGTTTTCGACTACAAAGTCTTAAAGGATTTTCTCCTCGTGAGGGTTTTGGGGACCTCTTTGTTGTACTAGGAGCCATTCTTGAGTCATCCGTCCAAGGACTTCGCTGTCCCGTTGTGCAGTTTGTACCCGTTCGGGCAGGTCCACTAGAGCTACGTAGTTCGCCTGTAGATTGCTTGGGTTGTTGGGTGGTAGCAGGCGCTTTTCGCTTGTGACCTCTTCGGGAATGTCATTGTTGATGGGATGGCGTGAGAGATGGTCCGGTAGCTCATTCTGAGCTCCGGGGCAATGTTGGATGTCAAGGGAGAATTCCTGTAGCAACAGGGCCCAGCGGGTGAGTTTGAAACGGGTGTCTTTGGTTGTTCAACCATAGCAGCGCGCGGCTGTCTGTGCGGAGTGTAAAAAGCTTATCTACCAAGTATGGTCGGTACTTCTTAACGGCCCAGATTACTGCCAAACATTCCTACTCATTCACGTGGTAGTTTCTTTCGACTTGGTCGAGTTTGGCGCTGGCGTAGCTGACGATGTTGCAAGAGCTTTCGATCTCTTGATAGAGGACTGCTGCCATGCTTGTTCCACTAGCGTCGGTTTGTAAAATGAAAGGTTGGTTAAAATCTGGTCGGTGAAGCTTCAATAGTTGGTTGATGGCCTACTGGATAGTTTGGAATGCTTGCTCAGTTTCTGCAGTCCATTGGAAGCGTTGATTGATTTGGAGTAAGTTGGTTAGCGGTGCTTGGAGGTCTGCACACCGCGTGATATAGCTTCGGAGTGAATTGGTAAAGCCGAGGAAGGTCCTTAGCTGTCGTCGGTTCGTGGGCCGATTAGACTTCTGGATCTGTTCCACGTGTTCTGGTATGGGTTGATTACCTTCGGCGGTTATGACGTGGCCTAGGTATTTAAAGCTGCATCTCACTAGGTAAAGCGTGTGTTGTTCGAACCTCTCCAGGACAAATCGGATGTGTTGTAGATGCTCTTCCCAGTTGTTAGAATAAATTATTAGGTCGTCCAGGTATACGAACACAAATTTGCGGGGGTAGCCTGCGAGTACCTCTTGTGTCATCAGCTTCTGAAAACTGGCTGGAGCATTTTTCAGTCCAAATGGCATAACGCGAAATTGGCAACTGGCTGCATCGGGCGTGGTGAATGTTGTGAGAGGCTTGGACTCGGGATCGAGTGGTATTTGCCAGTATCCTGATTTGAGGTCAAGGATGGTGAAAACGGATGATGTGCCCAGGTCTCGTAGTGCTTCATTAATTATTGGTAGGTTGGAGCTTTCATCACTATAGGAGAGTTGTAGGTCGAGGTGCTGGGCTCAATGATCCGGTTAGCCGGCATTTCCTCTACTTCGGCGGCGATAATGAGTTTCTTTTGTGGGGAGTACTAATGCGGCGGGATTCTATTTTTGTTCTATTTCCACCTCGTGTACTTTGATATAGTCAACAAACGTTAATGTAGAAACCGGGTTTTTTAAAATTCAAAAACAGAAAAGATTGTACACATTTCCATTGCATACTCTGACGTTTGGATTCAGGTTCGTAGTGATAACAACAAAACTCGTACCGGCAATAATTTAGTGTAGAAAAGCATTCATAAGGTCGAACGTATATTCGTTTGTTCATCAGTAAGCAATCGTGGGATGCACTAAGCGGCAACTTCGCGATAGCCACGATTATGAATGATAGAATGAACAGTTTCCACACTAGTGTTCAACATTTGAGAAAGTTCTCTAGCTTTGATGCGTGTATTTGCGTCAAATACGGTCTTCAGCCGTCTCACATTTTCATCTGATGCTGCAATGGGTGCAGGTCCGGGACGGGCCAAATCTTTAGTGGATTCTCTTCCCTGCCGAAATTTATTGCACCATTTAACCACTGCCGTATGAGAATAACAATACACCGCTTCCATTATCTTAAAAATTTCCATTGGTTGAAACCCTTCAGCGACCAAAAACTGAATAATGAACACAGTTTATCTTTGGACGGATTTCGTACATGCCATTTTTAATTCAGTCACAAGACGTAGAAAAAAGTAAACTGCCAATATTTTTCACAGATGTATCAGTACTACCTACACAAACAATATGCACAAATGAATTCCGTTGTCATTAATAATGTACACATGTCGTCGCTTACATTTGATTTTTCAATGCTCCATCTGAAGGTAATACAATAGCAGGAAGGATTTTTAACCTGAAAATTTTAAATTTTGCCGAACCCTTGCTATTCCAAGCGAGGTAGGAATCTTTAGAGTGCATGGCAACACATATATGGGATCTACATTTTACCTTTCATACGAACGAGGGCGTATTTTTGTAAAAAAAAGTCATCTAACGTTTTTCAAGCGCTCTGTGTCGAGAATAAAACCCTGGACCTTGGGCTTAGTAGTGACACACGAACCAACCAAGCCACAGAGCCGCCTCCATATGCTGTCCTGCGAGACGGAAGAGGTCGCGAGACGAAAAGGTGTTCTGTGGTGCGGGGCGAAACACAGAACCAGGCAATAATTTCTGTTGTGAGACGGGACGCGGAACGGGAATGCCCCGCGGGACAGGGATACGGGAATGTTCCGCGGGATGGGGATGTGGGACAGTCCAGCAAGGAAATCAGGAAAATTCCAAAAGGAATAAATATTATTTGTCTCTGTTTTTCTTAAGCCCACGCGTATGAAAAGATGAAGTATACTTCAGAAATTAAGAAGACATCTGCACAAAGGTACCCAAAATCCAATTCAAATATGGTAGTGGTGTTATTATCTAGGCGACAACGAGGCGTAGTTGGTATGTGTGACTACTATGCCCAAGGTCCCGGGTTCGAATTCCGACACGGTCCGTTTGAAAAATGTTAGGCGAGCATTTTTCACAAAAATACACCCTCGTTCGGATGAGAGGTAAAATGGAGATCCCGTGTGTGAGTGTTGTCACGCACGTTAAAGATTCCTACCTTGCTTGGAACAGCAAGGATTCGGCAAAATTCCAAATTTTACAGGTAAAAAATACTCGCTTCTTGGCCAATGTAGTACCTTAGGGTGGAGCATTGGAAAATTACATGTAAGGTGTTATTATCTAGGCGACTCCGTGGCGTAGTTGGTATATGTGTGACTACTACTCCCAAGGTCCCGGGTTCGAATCCCGACACGGTCCGTTTGAAAAATGTTAGGCGAGCATTTTTCACAAAAATACACCCTCGTTCGGATGAGAGGTAAAATGAAGCCTCAGATTACGGTAGAGTAAATCTACCCAAAAGCAACATTTAAGAAAAACAAAAAATGTTCAAAATTACAATCTAATTTTCTCTAAAGTGTGAATTTTAAATTTCTTGGTGTACAGATTTTGCTGAAAATAAATTAACTACGGTAACCATGCGGGACTGCGGGTCATGTCCCGCGTAATTGCGGACAGGGCGGTTCTGGCCTTTTATGTGCGATACGAGACAGGTACGGACCGGGTATTCTTACTGCGAGACGGGACTCTGAACGGGTCAGGGGTTGAAGTGCGGGACGCGAGACAAACCAATAGCATGTTCCGCAGTTCTGCGTGCATTACTAGTTGTCATAGAAACAAAATCATGGTTACGCTGATCAAACGTGTTTCTATGTTGAACTATCCACGTATATTATATAAGTAAAATTGGAATTACCTGTTTTCATCATTTGAGGATTCCTTTTTTCTTTAAGAAAGTGAGTAATTAAAATTTTCAGAAACCGAATACTTTTGTGGAGAACAAAATTTCGCATAAGCTAGAGTAAAAAGGATAAGAAACAGTTTGAAATGAATATGGTCAAGGTGTATTAAATTAAAAACAGAACACTTTCGACTACAAACTAGTCATCTTCATTGTTGTTTCCTACAAGATCATAAAAATTAATATAAAAAATTTATGTAAAGTAAAATATAAGCTTAGTTGTAGGAAAGAAATCTACCATCAACAATATTAAAATAGACAAATTAAAACATGTCAAATGTCATATTAACATGTAATACCGCAAGCTGTACATTTAAAATGTATGAAACAATAAAATGTAATTAAGACTAGATCTATATTGAAAAGATGATAAGGTAATAACAATACAGAACAAGGAAATAGTTAACAAGTGTGATTTAATGTAAGTAAGAAAATTGAGTAAAATGATAAGGCCAGAGAGTATCAACTTTGCAGGCTATACAGCAGAAACTAGTTTAACCTTTTATATTTAGGAATGTAAGGTTTATATAAATTAGCTTTGGTAGCTATAAATTAGCTTTGTCTAAATAAGACATAGGGGATTGCTTAGTAATTCTTTCTCTATTTTCAAGTCTT
The DNA here is from genome assembly GCA_036346225.1 of Platerodrilus igneus. Classification (NCBI taxonomy): domain Eukaryota; kingdom Metazoa; phylum Arthropoda; class Insecta; order Coleoptera; family Lycidae; genus Platerodrilus; species Platerodrilus igneus. Next base: position 8,487,222 of record JARFIW010001303.1, read on the forward strand.
CAATAAAATCTAATGTAGTAAAATTTTTTGTTGTAATCTGATGTAAAAGTTTGGTGTCTATGGAAGGACGGAACATGTGGTTATTATATTTCAGAGCTGCTTGTTTAGCTGCTGAACCTGCCAGTTTGGTTGAGTCAGATAAGTGAGAAGAAGCAAGAGTATCTGTGCAAGTGGCGTCCCATACGAAGTATTGTTCTCTTTCCCAGGGAATTAGGGTAATACCGTCAGCCCTTCTCCCACTAGTTCTGGACCGCCCAATTGGTTCCAAATGACAGGAATTTTTGCTGAATTTAGAGCTCTGCTGATGATATTATTGAGCTCCTGGTGTCTCGAGTAACGTCCCATACTCTTCAAGCAACTTAGGCCTTGAATTCCAGACTCTGTTACACTATCTCCACACGTACAAATATATGGTTTGCATATTTTGGAACATAGTCGTAGGCCAATAGCTATTCTGATTGAGTTATTGTCTAATAGTGTACCTATAGGATGTGAAGGAAGGGTTGTCAACCAAGCATTTGCTTCCGGTTTCTCGGTAACTAGTAAAGTGGCCTTTTCTAATTCTGATGAAGGTGTAGTTGGTAGCATAAACAATTAAAAAGACGGATGAGTAGGTTATCCCAACTTTTTTGTACAGCATGTATCATCGGAATCAGACAGTTGTTGCTTCTAGTATTCCATACCGAGAGTCTTTCGTCATGAAAGGTGATTCGGGGCTTGTCTGTATCCTCAAGATTTAACATCAAATTGACAAGTCGAGATACACCATATACAGATGAAAGGAAAGCCGGCAGTACGATCTGGGCTAGTTGTCGAATTCCTAGTCCACCAAATCAAACAGGAAGAGAGGCACGTGCAAATTGAGAAGGAGATAAATGGCAATTAATTATTTTTTCCAGCGTTTCTTGAATTTTATTATCGAAAACTGAGTAAATTTGCAAAATTCCAAAATGGCGTGGTCCTCAGAAGGTAAGTCACCTTGGGTACGGCAAAGCAATTTCTTAACAAATAGTAAGCGATATGAGAATTGTCTAGCTTCACCAGTCTTGAAAATAAAAGCTTAATTTCCTTCATTTTTCTTTCCCAAACTGGTTGTAAAAAATTGTCGGTGATAGGGGCCCCAAGTAATGATAACTCCCGAACTAATTTGATTTCCGGAGAAATTAAATAAAATTTTGCAGCAATGTCTTCATCAATATCTCCACAAAAATATAATTCGCATTTGGCTGGGTTGATGATTAAACCTATTTCCTGGCAGTTATTTTTAAAAACTTCGAAATCTTTGAGTACAGACTCCGGATCTCCAGCAATCAGGCCGCCATCCAGGTAGAAACATACTAGTTCAGAAATCACTTTTTTATAATGGGGTGAATTGAAATACAGAATAGATAAGAACCGGCCGGGTCCCCCTGTTGACAGCCATAAATGAATGGGCTTTCGGAGTCACCAAAAAATAGAGTACTAGTGTTGAAATAGGCTTGCCAAATGAAAGCGAAAATGGTAAGACTCATTGCTTTCACAGCGTGTAGCATTGAATCACGGTTAATTGAATTGAAAGCGTTTCTGAAATCAATCTTCAAAACTACTTTGTTGGTGGTTTGATTAGTCTTCACGAAAGTTCTGGTTGCGTGAACGGCTGCCTCACATCCCCCTTGGTTTCAAACCCTAGTTGTGTTGGACGTAGATAATCACCAGTTGGCTGCCTTATCGAAAATCAAGCCAATTTTGTAACTAATCGACGCAATGTGTTCCGACAACAATTGGACAAATTCCTCCATCTTTATTTCTTAGTGCACATAAGTTTGCCACAAAAATAACTGGAATAATTTCAGCATTTCACTTTCCCGGATAAAACAAAATTGCAAAAGTTTGTTGGCGATCCTAGCAAACGTGTACTCCATCGCCATTTCCAGGAGAGATCAGATCTTTTAAATGTTGAGCTCTAAGACCGTCAATGTCAGCGCTTGAGCCATTGGAAAAGCTTAAAATTGCTTGTTTGACTTTCTTTTCTGTAATTGTTAATGTTTCCTCGTCATTTGGTGGTTCTGGGAAATTGAGATGTTTCGCTGGTGGGGGTGTTTAAAAGTTCGTTGAATGTGTCTACATTTTGAGGCGTTAGAGAGTCACTAGAAAAAAGGATCTTGACTGCTCCGTTTATATCCGACCTTTGACTTAACTCGTCTGTTTAGTGAGGTTGAAGAATGATCTGATGAACAGCAGTTTACAGTGTCTCCATTAATATTGGCTTTGACGAGACACAAGAGAGACTTCTTTTTAATTTTTTGAGGAACACAAAGGCAAGTAAATGCAAACATAAAAAAGGTCGTCCAAGATTCAAAACTATTCTTTTTGGTGCAGTAATCCAAGACCGAATCCCATTTAATGGCAGCGGTGAATCTGGCTCCTTTTGACATGTTTGAATTTATCTATTCTAATATTGTTGATGGTAAATTTCTTTGCTACAAGTAAGCTTATATTTTACTTTAGCTTAATATTTTATATTAACTTTTTATGCTGTTATAGGAAAAAACAATGAAGATGACTAGTTTATAGTCGAAAGCGCTCTATTTTTAATTTAATACACGTTGACCATATTCTTTTCAAACTGTTTCTAATTCTTTTACGTGTACACAGACAATTCTGTATTTAAAAAGGATAACCCGCATACTTTCAAGAACTGCGGTCAAAGGGCGCCTCAAAAAGCTTTTTCACCAGAACGTCAGACAATTCTGTATTTAAAAAGGATAACCCACATACGTTCAAGAACTGCGGTCAAAGGGCGTCTCAAAAAGTTTTTCACCAGAACGTCAGATAGCCAGGACGTCCTTGCAACTAGGTAAAATTTAAATATATTTTATAATTTATACTCTATTTTTTATAATAGCTGTTCAAGTATAAAGTGTAAATCCACTACTAATCTCTCGTTCATCACCTGTTTATCGGTTGTTGTCAACGATTTCCGGGCTTAACAGACATTTTAAAAAATTTACCTGTTTAGTTCCTCAATTGCCTTTAACGGAATTTTCAATATCTCTAATTTTAATTTCTATACGCGTATTAGTAAATAAAATAAACTTACCAATAAATTCGATCGCCTTTGGAAAATGACTAGCTAGGTTCTGCGACCAGTGATCAGTTATCGGAATCTGCATGTATTTTATACTGCCATCATCCTCGAACACATTGGGAAGATCAGGGGTTACATTTAATATATACTACAAATAAAATTAGTTATTTTACACGTTTAATAATTAAACAATTAACTAACCTTAATACTATGCCGTGCCAAGGCCTGGCTATCCTCGCTATTAGCAGCGTTTCCAAGAAACAAGTGCGGTAATATTTCGACTGGAAATTCTTTGTCATCATCTAATAAACCTGCAACAAACAGTTACCATCATGAAATTGTTTCTTACACAGTTCGCATTCATTAATAAAAGTTAGAAAATATTGGTCATAAGCTTTCTAACAATCTAAATTGAAATCTTACATCTGAAACATGCGGTAGCGTATCGAATATATTTGGCACTGCTGCGGTACTGATGTAGAAAAATATTCTATTGGCTTTTTTTATTATTGTAGCAAACTGGTCAATAGCTCTTTCGTTATTATAATCGAATGAAGAGATGAATTTCTTTAAGAACATCGAAAAGCCCGTTAACTTATCTTGGCACACCTTAAACAAATTTTAACGCGTTTTAAAGTGCTTATTATTTAAAATGTTGTAAACTACGTAAGTTATCTAAAACTTCATCTAAAAACAGGAATTCTGTAATCCGGGAGAATTACCGGTGCTTATGACTACAAACAACAAGATGATAGTTGCCAACTAACTCAGGTGAAGGGGAAGGTAAGTGCTTACATAGGACTGCAGGAGTATTGTGGGTAATACCTCTTCACGTTGATGATCGAATTGAGCGTCACTTGTATTTCGTTTAGTTCGAGGCTCTTTTAGCATAGCCCAGGGTAGACCATCTAGTCTAGAGGTTACAAGAGGATCAAACCGGGAAAATGGATCCAGCAGTGCTCCACTGTGTGACAGTATACTTGTAAACACTTAATTTGAATATGTATACCTACTCCAAATGATCACTTCTGTAAATCGCACCACATCGAATTATAAAATCTACTTCAAAGGTATTAACCTAATAAAGCACCCCGTAGAAGTAAACTAATATGGCCACTACAAAAGCTCTGTTGATAAAAATGGTAATTGGAACTACATTTCCCATGTATAGAAAAAATTTATTAAAACAATGTTGTCCAATCACAATAAATCGTTATATTTACATAAAACAGTTTCTGTGTTGTACAGTCACAAAATTAAAAATAGTTGCAGCCAATTTAATACATCTATATACTGTACCTACTGGAAAACGTTTTCAGACCAATCGACACATTTAGCTAAACAAAAGAAAAATTACTATCAATTATAAATTAATTTAAACCTGTACTATGTTGCAGAAAAAAGAAAGTCCCAGATAATGGAAGTGAATTAATAAAAAAAAGAATAAACAACTGAGGTGGACACAAATGCCTTGACCTAAAACATTAATAACTCGTGAAAAGGGGATAAACTTCCAACAACATGCAGCAATGTTTTTTTGTTCAGTTAAACTATAGGCATATTAAACACTCCATGGCTTTTTCTAGGTCTTGACATCCGGTTAATGTATAATAACTTCACTGAGTCAATAATTACATCCTATTTATGAAGCTGCCTTCCAACAGAGGCTAAAAACTATGTCACATTAACTCCTTCGAAGGAAGTTTGTTAAATTTTAATTTTGCAAGCAGCACAGTCCATGACTGCTGACACGATAGTGGTAGGAAAAAATGTAACCCCACCTCTCCAGAACGCCTATTTAATTCTTTCCCAAAATGCTTTCAATCTCTCCTACACAAAAAAGAATCACCACTCAACAATTTAAATTGTGAAAAGTGCCCAATAGCATAAAATACACAAGGTAATCGCAACAAGAAAAATAGATCAGCAAACTTTTACTACACAATCAATCGAAGATAACCCTAAAATAAATAACTTTAAAAACACTAAAAAAAAGCACGGTTTTTGTGAAGCCCCTAGGTATATGATATAAACATGTTGCAAAGATGGGTAGTTGTACCCCTCCATGGAAAAAACAAACGAATTATTAACGTTTTTCCAACACAGGAACTATTAAATAAAATTTAATTAGATTAAGTTTAAAGTAATTTGATCTAGTAGAATCATAAACGCGAAAGCAGATAAAATACCTTCGTTCTGCCCCAAAACCGCACATTTTTACATGTATTTTTCAAAAAAAAAATCTAAGATTCATTCTGATCATTTTTATATGTTTCTAGGCCATCCATTTGAGAATCAAGTGGCCTCATCATGATTAACCTTTCACTTTTCAAAGCAACATTCAAACCTACACCAATTCCGTTCTATTCCCGTCTCAACCTATGAGAGAGCTTAAAATTAAAAGGCATTTGATAGAATTAGGTTTCGCTTCCAAGATTAAACAACAAGTATGAAATTAAACTAAAAATCAAATATAAAATTTTATAAAGAGTATATAAATATTTACACCTGCAATCATACATAAATATACATTACAAGTACTAACAACTTATATTCTAACATCGTCATAATTTATCTTCATCTTCCATAATAGTTAAATATGACCCAGGAATTAAGTGGCGTTTGTTATTGTAGCCATTAACTTGGTACTTTGGGCTTTCGATTCAGGTGGTCATTCAATCATAGGTTAAATATGTTCTAGACAAACGTCATTTTAAACATACCTGGCTCAGATCTGCAAATATACCCTTCTCAATGAATAAAAGTTGATTAATATCTGTGAACAATTTTAGTTCTTCTCATGCATGCTTTAACATTGCATCCTATGTAAACTCGGTTATAGTATAATACTATGTTGCGTGCCGAAAAATCGGCCGTAAACATTTCCAAATTTAGTTTTAATTTGTAAGAATTTCGCGCCAATAATTAAAAAAGACGTGCGTGTATTTCCGTCGCTTGAAATAGTTGCGTTTGCGCGAGATTGCGCTGACGCGGAGTGCAAAAAGGGGAAGTGGTGAATTTTCGGACAGGTCGGGACTGGTGACCGGGACGTGGACGAATGTAGTTATCTTTGTGTCTTATCGTGTCTTCTTTTTTTGATATGTAGGTTTCCTGCCTTATATCTGATTATCGTACCTTTTCCTGTATTCCTGTCGCTCCCAACAAATAGAAAGAAGAAGACAAATTTGAATTTGGATTCAACCGGGGGCCCAACAAATTACCCACGCCCGAAAGATCAACGGAGCCCCGCTGCCGCCGTCGTGGAGTAATGCTGTAAGAAGCCCTACAGTTTACGTGAGTACCTTTTCCTTATAATTAATATAACCATTGTTAGTATGTGATAATAATTTGAACATTTATATGACGCAATACCCTATTTGCGCATCATTTTTGCAATTATTTAACATTGCTACCAACTGACTGTAGTGGCTCGTGTACCGCACCGCCGGGGGTATAATAACTAGGCGAGATCAAGCCATATGTTAAATGACAACTTATACGGAGTTGCTCAAAAATATCCGTTAATAACGTCACATCTGCCTTGAGTTATAAATCACAATACTACCCCAAATTCTGAATATTAAATGCTTCCCAAACTTTCTAAGCGTGTGCATGCTGCTTCTTTATCTTCTAGTTTATTGTAGAACTTTTGTTGACTAGTCAGCGAGGTATAATCCAGTTTTTCAAAAGAATCAACAAAATCATAACGGTATATACCTTTTCTAGTTAACGGTTCACACTGCTCCTCAATTGTGAAAATTCACTTTTTGGCAATGGATGTTTGTTCAGATAAGAACCCCATGCATCCAAAGACGAGCTCCTAAAGCGGAAGCTGTCGATGAATCTAAAGTTGATTATGTTTTCGAAAATGTGTTTTGTGAAGGAGATATATTTTCCTTGCTACTGGCATCAGTTCTACACGGCCTTCCAAATCCACAGCGATGCTCTTAATTATGAAATGGCTATCGTAACTCCTGAGACTGTGGAAAACGATAGGGGTTGTTCTAGAATCTTGATGATTTATGTTACAACTTTAATGTGCAGGTTCTCATATACGTAATAAATGGCTATCGCTATGCTTTCAACTGCCATATTTCATATAGGTAATAAACGGACATTGTTATGCTTTCAACTACCATGTTTCAAAGTCATCGTTTAAGTGTACCTCTCTTTAATTGTTGCGGGAAACCCTATAATTAATAAGCAACTTCAAATTTTATTTTTATTTAGGTAATATAAAATACATAATATAATAGATATAATTCTGCACGTAAAACACAACCATTTCTTTATTTTTATTTGGAGTTGTTTTTAACTTATCTAACATTTCTTATTTCATAATTTAGATATATATTTTCTTCTTGGATAAGTCTCGATTTTTGAATTGGAGAATATATTGCACATTCTTTATGTGCTCTATTTTTTTAATTCCAGCAATAAGCTTTGCTACCCCGTCTATTTCCTGTACCCAAAGATGGTGCATAGTCTATATGTGTTCATATATTTTCTGCATAATAATCTTCTTATCACAAGGGAATTTGAATTATATAATAATAAAATCAAACGGATTATAATACTTTAACGACTTAAACCGTACAGCTACTATAACCAACTTACCCCATTTTTAAAAAATCCTAACAGACCATGGGTCATTTACTTCATGAAGCATTTACGCCATGAGCTATTTAAGCCGTAAGTCATGTACGCCATACGAGCATAACCACATAAATTAGACGGCATATCTCTGAGTTAGGCCAGATGATTCTTCTTCCGGTTAGGCTAGGTTAGTCCGGATGTTGTTCGAAGTAAAATTCTTAGGTTAACTATGAATTTTACTGGCGTAAATAACCCATGGCGTAAATGGCTCATGATATAAATGACCCATGGCGTAAATGGCCCATGGTGTAAACGCCCCATGGTGTAAATAGCACATGACGTGTCTAGACTAAATAAAAATTAAAATTGGACCTCGCTTATTAATTATAGGGTATCCTGCAACAATCAAAGAGAGGTATATTCCAATGATTTATTGTAATATATGATGTTAAGATATAAGATGTTCGTGTAAAATATATGAATAAGAATGTACTATTATTGTAAATGTATGAATAAATTATCTCGTAAATTTTAATTTTCGCGAATAAATTTTCCCACAGACACATGATATAATGAGAAGGGACTTGACGCCTACTTCCAAATAGTCACGTAGGCCAGTTAAAGTCTACGTATAAAACCAATACTTGCTATGATAACGGTGATATCAAAACAAATTTGTATATATACTTGGCGAGGTTACGAATTCTATAAAATTAACATTACTGGAATTTACATATGATAAGACGTCGAACTAACAATACTCAAAGCAGTCAACGAATAGAATGCTGTTTTGTAAAAGATGGTCGCTCATTGGTCAGTGCGGACCAAGTTTAGCACGAGACGTGGAAGAAAAATTTCCCGGAACAAAAGGCGATGTAATCTGAATTAAACAGTATAAAAAAAGTAGATTCACTTTGAATGGATAATTATTGAACTTTCAGTAAAACAGTGAAGATTTAAACTATTATAAAAATATTATTGTGAAAAGTGTAATTTAAGTGTGTTTGATATCGGCGATCGAAAATCGCAAGTAAAATTAACACGTTTAAATTATTTTGGTAATGGGGTTGTTCTAGTGCTTTTAAGTACAACAAAAAAAAACTATTCTGATTACCTCTTTAAATACAACCCTAAGTGCGACTTTAAGATACCAAATAGGTTTCAATTCAGTTTTAAAACTTAGTGCAAATATCTCTTCGATTATTAATGTTTTTATAGCTTCAATGGATCATTTCTAACTTTGCTGCGAATATTAGTTCTAACCTACTTGATCTGATGCTGCTGAAATAGGATTTGTTACGAATTAGGTTTTGGATTTAAATTTGGTGTCAGTTGTCAGTAATTTTGTTTGGATATCAAACATCGAGATACACGTCTGGATTGAAAAATTGTTTAACTGGACATAATTCAAGACTACTGTAATCAATGTCAGATTAGTTTTTAAGAATCGTGATTTTATATAAAGGACTATTGGAAATGTGCATTGTGTATTCTATGATTTAGTGTGAAATTTTGTAGTTGTAAGATTTAATTAAATCACATATTTGTTTAGAAAATTATTTATAACGAAGAGCAATTTACACGCATTTTGTGTTCAAAAGTATATTTTTAAAGTAATAATCACGAAGATGAGAGGACTCTGACCCTGAAAGGCTAATGTTAGTGTATGCCAAGTGTAAGTTGATACTTTGCTGAACTTCATGTAATTATTATGTGATTTGCTTTGCACTATTTCTCTTTTTTTTTTAAAATAATATTAAATGTAAATATTTGTATTCCTGAAATTTTTTGAGGTTTAGTATAACAATTTATTTAAGTCAGAGAGAGTTTATATTATTTTCTACCCACTGAAATAATCGTGAAAGTGGTTTCTTTTATTTAGGTAAGAGATTATGCCACTGTTGGATAGTGGAAGTTACTTCGAGGACAGAAAAAAGAAAATTGGAGCACAACGTGGGGGATTATCATCTTCGTAGACTTCCAATATGGTAATCGACAATCTCAGGTTTATCGCTACTTTAATTTAATAAATTTACTTAGAATTTTTTTTCGTTCAAATTTTTTAGATATAAATTATAATTTTTGAATTAGAAGTTTGTAATTGTAAATCCTTAAGGTTGATATAATCTAATGTACATTTTTAATTGAAACTATTTGGACGCTCCGCAAAATTATTAATAACGAAAAATGTTTAGTCAGTCAAAAAACGTTGAGAACCACTGGTAATATTGTATACTACTATTTTAACAGAACACACTTTACCTTTGAGCGGCATCGTGATCTAATGACTATTTACACTTGACCAACTGATTAATGGTGCTATTATCCATCTTAAAAAATAATTTTTCTCTTTGAAATATATGACCCTTTTAGCAAATTGTACAGTGTGCCCTTAAAGTATTGAAATAAATTAGATAAATCGACTCACCGTCAAGTGATGTAGTGCGTGTTCAGTAATTTTAATGGTAAAACAAATGAATTTCTGTAAGGCGTCTAATTTTCGGGGTTTTCTATGAATCTTTCAGATGAAAGGGCTATCTCCAGCCAGTTCCAAGAAAAAAGTGAACAGAAACTTATTATATCCATTTTAACACATTTTTAGAATTTTAGGGAGATTCTATTCTTGTATCAAAAATGGATTTTTGGATTTTTCATACTGAAGACTCTCCCAAAAGTGAATTTTCCTCAATAAGGCGAAGCAAAATATTAAATACCTTTTTTTTTATTTTACCGGAGTTTTATAAGATTCGAGAGTATCAGATTATCTTGTAGCTAAGACAGATATCAGCAATAATTAGTTGTAAGGTAAACATAAAATATGAATACACAATATTCAATTTTCCCGGAAATTTTCAAGAATTTCAATTTCAAGTGTTCTATAGCTGAGAACTTCCAAAAGTGCACTTTCAAAGTTAGAAAGTAAAAAATGGTATTCTCTAGCTTTTGAGAGAAGATTTCATCTACACATGTGGACCAATTTCACACAGAGATTATACAATTTTAGTTTATGCAGACAAATTAAACCTGATTTGATTCATCTTATTTCCGAGTTTATTATAGCTAAATGACAGTTACAGGTAAACGTACTTTAGTCCATCGCGTTACCGTACTGAGGGCGTAGTATATTACACAAATTTTTAATACAAAATAAACAAACAACCCAATGATTAAATCAAGCCTACCTCGATTATTCTGAGTAGTTGAGGTAGATAGAGCTAATGATCGCATCCTGGTAATACCATTTTTGCGCGGCAAATACTATGTTAGTGCTTTAGCACGTACGTTCGGGTCGTAATTGAAGTCGATGGTCTATTATCTACAAATTCGCAGTGAAGTTGTTAATACCATAACCTTATGGAACAGAAAGATAAGTTAACAGGTATCAGAAAAGGTAGGGATTCCACAGGTAACTTAACTGTTTTTAATGCACTAACTGCCACTCGTCTGTTCAGTAAGATAGTCCGAGATAATCTCCGCGATCAAAGCGTTCATTCCCACCAACTCTCCTCACATATATCGCGGTTCTTATTGGTTGAAGCAATGACGCACATCTTCAAAACGTGAGAAACATCTTGCACGGTTAAATACATATAATAAAACTATAAGTGCATGCGAACACAAAACAGCATTCTAATGCGCCATAACCTACTTATACTAGCTAAATTTTGACGAGAAATACACTCCTATTTAGGATTGAATATCCCCTATGCTAAAGTATTGAAATAATGCTAGTAAAGCCAAAAAGGCGTATTAAGTTATATAATAAAAGGAGGGAATTTCTTAAAAAAATTGACAGAAGAAGCACGAAAACAAAAGGCAGTATTTCTGGAGCGAATTAAAACCATCAATTAATAAAATAAAAATTGATGGCCAATTTGGAGTTATTGAGTAATCACAAAATTCATTTAGCCATAAGCTCGCTAGAGCGAACAAAAATCGCTTTAAAAATCCCATTATATAGTACAGCATACTGCAATGCTGATGTTTTAAAAATTGTTGTTTGTTTTTGCCAAAAATCAGCAGTGTTTGATTAGCTGCAGAAAGTTACGTAAGATTTTCTCAAAGCTCTTGAATAATTATTAAAAGACGCCCACCACCTATTAAGTTCTTTAACAACATCTGAAGTAGAAACCCACGTACACATTTACAGCTGATATAATTATTATATTTGAAGAAGTAATTACTAATTTCAAAGTTTGTAAATTTCAGACATGGTCTTAACTTCAAAGTCTGAACTAATTAGTCTCAGTTAAGCAATTTTGAAAAATTAATTTGCTTTTTAAATTTGGGCGAATGTTTAATACAGGGTTAAACACGTGCGCTTTGTATATACACATTTTCTGCCAGAAACGCCTGTGGGAGTAAATCGAAAGCGTATTACGACAACAACTTGGTACATTCAATCTGCCTCTGTTTTAATAAGGGATTATATCGGGATATAAAATGAAGTTCAACTAGAAAATAATTTTTGCCAAAAGATGTCTTTAAAATTTCAACGATAACAAAATAATTAAATTCATCCCGTATGTCTACATGTATTTTTTTATATTCAAATTTACAAACAATGTCAAATACTCAAAACAAATCCACCTTTAACGCAAATTGTTATATATTGTTATACAGGGTGTAACAAAATAAGTGTAAAACATTTCACGAGGTGATTCCTCATCGTAAAAGAGATAGGGTCTTTCATATAAAGAAACTTCATTGAAGCATCCCTTGTTAAGATACAACCCCTTAAAGGGGTATATAAAATTTGTTTTTCATTTTTTTTACAAACACTAAAAAAGTTACAAAATTGAAATTAAGGTGACACTTTTTACTATCAAAAATACACTTACTCAGTAATTTATTTGGATTACCCCATGGTTGCAAGGGGTAGAAAACGCAACCCCTAAAATTTATTTGCAATGTAACTTTTTGTCTTACTATTTGTTTGCCATTTAAAAATTTATTTCCAATAGCTTATTTCATTCTAAACAAAAAAGTCTCTTGAATTTTTTGCCCAAAATTAACCAATTCGCAGAAAAAAATTATTTTACAAACAACTACAGAGATACATCGTCATAAGACGAAAATGCGAAACTAATTTATCTAGTAGGCCGCTATTAGTGATAGTGACAATTAAATTGTTATCACGCTGTCAGTTTGTAAATTTTTGAAATTAAATTAATAATTGTGTGTCGTTGTTCTGTTCTTAATTTGTTAGTTTGATAATTCACTTGTTATTAAAATGGCATACACAAATGCGGAAATAGCTGATATGCATTACGTTTACGGTCTGTCGCAGGATAATGGGTTAGAAGCTTGTAGAAGGTATGCTGAAATGTATCCTCAACAGCAGCTTCCTTCGCATAGAATATTTGCCCAACTTCATCAACGATTACGAGAATATGGTTTATTCGAAAAAAGAACGCAGGATTGTTAGAACACCACAGCTTGAAGAAGCAGTACTTAATTTGGTTGAAGAACAACCCACTAGCAGTACTAGAAAGATTGCTTTCGAATTAAATGTTGATCATTTGACGGTATTTCGAATTTTAAAAGAACAACTCATATACCCCTACCATCTACAACGAGTACAGGCACTGTTACCGCGAGATTTTCCGAACCGTCTTGAATTTTCCAATTGGATGCTGGAAATGAATAGAAGAAATCCTGACTTTCTGAAGACGATCGCATTTGTGTATGTCATTTTAATAACAAGTGAATCATTAATTAATTGTTTGTAAAATTTTTTCTTCTGGGAACTGGTTAATTTTAGGCAAAAAAATCAAGAGAAATTTTTTGTTTAGAATGAAATAAGCTATTGGAAAAATTTTTTTAAATGGCAAACAAATAATAAGACAAAAAGTGACATTGGAAATAAATTTTAGGGTTTGCGTTTTCCACCCCTTACAACCATGGGGTAAACCAAATAAATTACTGAGTGCGTGTATTTTTGATAGTAAAAAATGCCACCTTAATTTCAATTTTGTAACTTTTTTAGTGTTTGTAAAAAAATGAAAAACAAATTTTATGTACCCCTTTAAGGGGCTGTATCTTAACAAGGGATGCTCCAATGAAGATTCTTTATATGAAAGACCCTATCTCTTTTACGATGAGGAATCACCCCCTGAAATGTTTTACACTTATTTTGTTACACCCTGTATATCGGTAAAAAAAAGGCTCAAATTGTATGGAAACGGAAGAGAAAGAAAGGGTCAAGCGTGAATGGACGTCTGCACAAAGTGGTAACTGCAAACTCTCCAAAAATTACAGCAGAAAATTATGTGGAATTTAGAGAAACTGCATGAAGAGAAGATACGGAAAATATTGCAGAACCATATCGCAATAATCTTAATAGAAAAGGAAATAGAAAAAATGTAGAAGAGAGAAGTGGATAACTATTAGACGAGAAATTTAGGCATCAGCAGAAATAACTCTTGGAAAAACCAAACAAGTTGGTAAAAACTTTAGATAAAAGAGGAATATATTAAAGTCATGAATGAACGCAAGAAATATAATAAGAGATTAGAAAAATAATTATACATAATTAACTTCGACATAGAGTAAATAAGAAATGTAGAGCAATAAAAAAAACCGATTACTGATATGTGTTCTGTAGTTAAAAAGCAAATGATTCTTGTAAGGTAGACCAAGTATACGCAAAAATAACGAAGCGTTTTCGTTAAAGTAAAACATGTACTAATAATTTTCTAAACAAAGTTGGAAACCTATATATATGCAGGTTCAAATCCTGTCCAAGACCTTATATTTTCCTTCTTTCAATTACTAGCTTGATTTGAAATGATCATTTGGGCTTTGCATAAAAGTCTAAGTTATTATTTCATCTTATTAATTGTAATACGTTAGTATTTATCAACTTACCTTGTGTAAAAAACTACCTAAAATATTTATATACATTACTGTGGATTTTTAGGGTACAATGGACGTTAGATAGGTCTGTTAATTATTTATGGCAGGGTAAACCATGAGAATAAAAATCTATTAGAATTTAAGACGTTTTTCTAAACAATAATATAGGAATTTACGATTTACATTAAACTTTAGGGTTAATTTTGCAGCATAATTGTGAATACGAATATTAGGTAGGAAATGTAGTTTTGTAAAGCGTAGGGTAAAGATTTGCATCTTTAAGAAGTAGCTTGTAGATGATTTAATACGAAAGTTTTCAGTTTCTGTATATAGTAAAAATCGATAATTTAGGAAGGTGAATTCCTTAATTGTATAAAGTGTACATAAATCTAGCATACTATAGAGCTTTAATATTCGTTAACCTTGCAAAGATGTAGCGTAAGGTAGGAAAGTGTTGTAGATAAACAACTTACAAACGGCTAAAGGTTCTAAGAAAGAACGTGCAAGCAAATAATTTATTTCTAGCAACAGGAGAACGTTGAAAATGGGTTTGTAGTATTAATTTAAAGGAGGGAAGATAGTTTATTTCAAGGATTTTTAGTTAAAAGCTCAAGATCGTTGTAAACCAACGAACAACAAGTTTATTTGAGGTAGAGTGTTGAAGGTTGTATAAATGGATCGATATTAGATAAAGAGGTCGTGTTTTAACATGTATTGAAACGAGACAAAATTTAGGTGTGCATTGATTTTCAAACAACTAGGGGAGACAAGGACTGGTATAATGAACATATGAGAAACGGAGATAGTTGGTAGAAATACACATATAGAAAAGAGATGGATGATATTCGAGAGAGGGTAAAGTTGTTAGAATATTATTATACTTGTAATCTTGGAAAAAAACATATAAAATACGGGTTAGACAAAGACATAATAAACTGTTAACTGGCATGAGGAATATAGGAAGGGTGCAAAATAGAAGACAGAACATTTTTGGATATCAGATAGAGCGAGGTGACTGTATATACATGTATTCGAGAGGCGTATTCTAAATGCTTGTGTTTGTATCAGTTGACCAGGGATTTCAACGAATTCGAGGTCGTTGAAAATTTTAAAGAGATTTTCGGAGTAAAGCGTTTGTTTTGTATTCAAAATTCTGAGATTTTCGAGACGGTTGGCATACGGCTGCCAGTTTTCCACAGAAGTGTTGAAAGTTAACAATGCGATTTTAGAAACAACGACGGTTGTGTGTTATTTGTGTAGTGTTTTTGAGAATTGCGAACCGTTGTACAAATTTACCAAGAAAGTTTGTTTGGAGTAGTGGTGTGTTGTTAGAAGTGAACCTAGTCGGGAGGGAGGAGGGGATTTTGGTCTATATAATCCACCGGGAAACGGTGAGTCGCTCTCTGTTAAACTTCATCGAAGCTTCGAACTACTTTAGTACATGAGTCAAGCGACTAGTGAGTTTTTGATAGTGTATTGAAATCATTTTAACGTACACAAGTTGGTGTACTGTAGAAATAACAGTTTTAAATTTGTTAAAAATATTTTGAAAATAGAAGCGTCATGTACAGTAAGTAGAAATTACTTTCTTAATTTGGTGACTGGTGCTTGTTGAGCACTCAGATGGAATAATGGATATAGATGGAACTTAGCTGATGTGTGGAGGATTGGCGTTATTGTAGATAGGAAAAATAAAATTTTGGATAGATGATTGCTGTCCCAAATGATGTGAATCAACTTGGGAGTGATTCCAGATGCCTGTTTGTGCTACATTCCAGGTAACTGACATTTTTGCAAAACATTTATTTTTGTGATTATTTGGGGTATTGACATTCTGTGCTTTTGAGGGTGTATTTTGGTGAATTATCTGGACAAAGAAATTGAGTATTTTATATGTATAATGAATTATTTTAAAAATATGTTGAGGTCGAAATTTGTATTATAAAATATTTGTGTATTAACGGATTATGTAAAAGGTAAATGGGTTTTAGGTGTTTTTCAGTGCAGAATAAGTTTAGCACAAGTTCAAAAAGGTTTACTATGAGCTCTTATTAGAGCAGGATTTTAAAGAAAGGTTATGGTTTGGCCCAGTTACATTCAATAATTATTAAATCTAGAAAATGTGTTTTTAAAAGAATTATTCCAAAGTAAGGATGGTTATTATGTAATCTATGGAAGAATACTTTTTGATATTGAATTTTCGATTGGAGTGAATGGTAATAATTTTGTGTAGTCGAGTTTTCTTTTTTTTTCAAATAGTAGGGCAATAATTTCAGAGAGTCGCTGAGAAGCCGTGGTGTATATCCCTGAGGAAACTGCATTTTAAGCAGTGTAAAAATCTGGAAGTTTTGGCGTCCAAGAAGAGTAGCATCTTCAGGGGATAAAATAAGAATTGAAGTCAAAAGTAAGTTAAGAGGAATTTTTGTTTTTCAGGTAGATTTCAGCAGCAAGATTTCAGAGCCAGAATGATGTTCAAATTAAAGGGGCACTAGTTTGTACTGAGAGAACTCAGGGCATTTTTATGACAGTCCAACACTGGGGCTTGAATAAAGGGAGATTCGGAGCAATTATTATGACGTCTACAAGTGTGGGGCTAGTTTCCAGTAGTTTCGTAGCAATTATTATGACGCCCAAAAGTGTGGGGTTCGTTTCCAGTAGAGTTTCGTAGCAATATATATATATATATATATATATATATATATATATCTTGTTTAAATTTGTAAAGAACTTATATCTTTCGGTTAATTAGATAACTTATATCATTTAATTTTTCTGTGTGCAAGTCTTTTGAATTTAGAGTAGTGTGTGTAAAAGTCGATAATTTGATTAGAAGGGTTGACAAACCTATGATACAGAGTTTCACCAATATACAAGGTGATTATTTAACCTAGTTGAATTCATAGAAGTTTAAATACGGTTTTAAGGTAATTGAAAGTCAGGTTGATGTATGGTTGTGTACATGATTTAGATTTGTGTAATGTTCCAATTATAGTCACCGGTCTCGGTGGCGTAATTGGAAGACGCATGTGCTGTCAAAGCATAAGATACAGGTTCGAATCATGTCCGGGACCTTATATTTTCCATTTTTCAATTACTAGCTCGATTTGAACTGATCATTTGGACTTTGCATAAACGTCTAAGTTTTACTTCATCTTATTCACTAATATATTGACGTTATAAAGGGGTCTAGAGAGGTCATTGAAACCTAAATTCTAGAAATAAATCCCACCAAAATATAAAAGAATCCGGAAACTTAAAAATTTCCTAAGATTCATTGTTACACCCTGTATAATAAAAGCGTATTGTAAATACGTAGCTATTTATTTGTAAAAAACACGTTTAAAATAAAATCAAAGTATACTTCGTGTGTATTTAAAAAATTCCTAATTTTAAATCAATAATACAGAGTGTATACAAAATTTAAGCCGTGCTTGTAAATAATCACTCTAAAATAAATTCAAAGCCATTCGTTTGTAATAAAAATGCACTTTCCATGTATAAAAATAAATAATTATGTGTATTAAAAACACGTTTTGTTTGCATTTTAAAGCAATTAAAAAGCATTGGTTATTTATCTAATGAATAACTAACCGTGTGTAAAATATCCATATAACATTTTAAATAAAACATTTTCTCGAATTTTCGAGAGGAATAGAGAAAGGATGCGCCATCTGTACTTAGAATTACGTAAATACCTAAAATAAATGAACATTTACTCTAAGAAGCCGCTGTAACATTAAAAATTCATAAAATCGATAAGAATTATTTATTATCTTTCGCATTACTACAGGATAGATGCGAGGCGACCAATAACCTTAGGTGTTTAACAAGAACGGACAGCGCACGTCACTAAGAAATACATCACGCTAATGAGGTAATAAAACGAGGAATTCCCAGAAAATTGCGTCAGATAAGTGTGTAGTCTTTGGAATGGAATCCCGCAAAATCTTGAAAGCTCTAAAATAGAAATAATTTTTATAAGCAGAAGCAATCGACATTAGATTCACTCATCGCGTCAACCAAGCAACATGTATAGAGATTCATTCGATAATTCAATTTCATTCTGTAAATCGATTCATGCCTATTTACGCAATCGATAATGTAATTTCACGTCAACCAAGTAAATGTATGCAGTGGGCTACAGTATTTAATATTTAATGTATCGTTGAATATAAAGCCAAAATTATATGCCGAGTTTACATATGAATATGGAAGTTCTTAAATGTAATTATTGTAATATACAATGAAGAGCGAAAATTCTTCGATACAACGCAACTTTAAATTAATTAATTAGAATGAAGATTTAAGCGAATGAATGCATTTGTAAACTGGGGTTTGAACGTTAATTTAAAATAGAAACACTTTTTGGATTTTGCAAGTATTACGTTTAGAATCTATTGTTTGCAACTGAAATTTGAGTATTTTGTCATTTAAATTAAGGTAGAATGTCTTAATCATACAATATTTTTTGTTTTGTAAGGGTATTTACTAGGAAATATTTTGACCTTTTAAATAGACTATCTGTCAAGGATATTTTGGCCAAAACAAACCTTACAAGCGCGAGAATCATAACCAGGTAAACTATCCATAAGAGAAGAGATTGAGTGCTATAAATTTAAACCTAGATAAGGAACACTTTTATAATTAAGTAAATAGGCGATTGCTAGAAATAATTTGATGTTTGAGAGAAACGATGTTGTTTTGTATGAGGGAAAATATTTTATACTGTAGAAATGCTTTATTATATTGCTGTTTGATTTCATTTTGAAAACTTCATCAATTCAATTAAGCTAACCAGGCAAAGTAAAATTAGAAAGGAAGATAAGTAAAAAATGTCAAGTTTTACAATTTGCTGTATCTGTATCACAGCACCCTTTTAGCGGCGCATCAAAGCGAGGCGTTGACACGGCACTCTTTTAGTGGCGCCCAACGTGTGCACGATTAATTCGTCTGTAAATTAGAGTTTCTTGTCTCGTAGGATTTGTTTCTGAAGTTTATTATTTTCTCTTAGTAATATCTGATTAGTTTCCAGTATGACTGACAGAAGTTCCTGAAAATTTGAGAGCTGAGGGAGTGGAAATTGGTTTTCAGGAAAGCTTTTATATGAAAGAAGCGAAAAAGGAGAATCCAGAGGCCAAGAGTGTAGAAGAGACCCAGGAGTCAAAATTGATGGCTCCTTTATTAAGCTTAAATCAGAATATGCAAGAACAAAAAATTTTTTTGAAAGAAATGACTGAAAAAGCATGAAAAAATGGGTGAGAAATGTATCAAAGTAATGGGGACCAAATAGGATAAAAATATTAAGGAGTTACGAGCAGAATCTGGAGAGACCACAGCAATATTGGGGAAAAGTTTAAGATTAGAAAATGAAAAGAATGAAAGGAAATTTAAAAAGATTAGTGAAAGAATAACTTTGGGTTTAGAGGAAACTAACAAAACCATTGAAGAAATGAAATTTGAAATTAGAGGAAAAGTAGTAACAAATTTTAGAGGACATGGATGGCGTTAAAGAGGAAATTGTATAGATATAGGCGAATCAGGAAGCAAGTGAAAAGAAACTAATGGGAAAATTAAAATTTTAGATCAAAAAGTAAATGAAATACAAAGAAGCTGCCAAGCTGGTTTTAAAACATTTAGAAATGTGTTGGTAAATCTTAAAACAGACTTAGGGAATAAGTTTGAGAATCTACAAGACAGTGTTAAAAATATTCATGTTAGGTAGAGTCCAACCAGTCTTCCGTTGTAACAACACTCAAAATCTTATGGGGATAATAAACTTAACCCTAAAATATTTTTAAATAACTTAAAAACTTTAATACAAAGTAGCTGGGATGAGCAAACGAAGTTAAATATTGTGAGGTCTATGTTGAAGGATAGTGCCGAAATTTGGTTTGGACTAATTGAAAGTGAGTTGAGTTCGTTTAAAGACTTCGAGATCAAATTTTTAAAATGTTTCTGGGGAAACAACCAGCAATTTAAAGTTAGAGATAATTCATTAATGAGCACATATAGTAGCGGTTCGGGCTTGACAAGGGAGCTAAATACGATCAAGAAATTTAGCATTGCCAAACAACTTGATCCTCCTTTAGAAGACAAGTAAATTATAAAATATTTAGATCACTTCGAAACGGAAGTAAGGCGAGGCATAGCCTTACAAAATATTGTTGATAGAGATATGTTTTTAGAATATCTTCAACGTTATGATGATATGGGTCAACCGAGAAAGATAAAGACCAAGCCCAGGAGCCAGCCCATAAACACATTTAGATTCCAGAGGAATAATAGACAAGAGAGATATCAAAGCAGACCATGTGAAAGGGGGAATATGTAAAGAAACAATTGGAATAGAGGAAATGGTATTAAGAGAGACGGGGGAAGGGAGAATAATGAAGCCCGGACTAAGGTAGGGAAAATACGGCAAATGTATCGAGAGATGGCATAGTTGATAGCAACGAAAATAGGACACATGCAGAAATAGTTAATCAGCCTGGAACGTCAAGTAGGCAAGACTTTTAGATGCAGACAAATCGAATGACAAAAATATATAAATTAATAAATATGAACATGCGCGTGAATTTATAAAATTTGAGTTGGAAAATAATGAAAACGTTAATGAAAAAAATGATTTACTACCAATAATAAAATTGCAAGTAGAAGGAAAAGAGATATAATTACTGGTAGATACAGAAGCTGAAGCAACGTTAGTACATGAAGGTTTTATTAAAGATAATTCAGAGGAGTTAATGCAGAAAGTTATTCCTATTAAAAGAAATAATTCAGTATCGCCGAATAATAAGAAGTTTGCAGTTATCAAGAGTATCATAACTCTGAAGGTTAAGTTGGGAAAGATGGAAGTTGAGTAAGAGTTTTTAATAGTGCTAGGGTTAAGAGTTGATGCCATTCTAGGAATGGATTTTATAAGTAAGATGAAAGGTATAATAGATACCGAGAATAAGGTGATAATTATGGGAGATGAGAGGATTAAATAGAACGAAGAAGTCCAGATAGAGGTACAAGGGGATTGTATGAATTTGAATCAATTTGATAAGGAGGTGGAAGGTGAAGGAGATAAGAGTTTAAGTATTAAGTGCCCTGGTAAAGTTAGAAGAGAAGTTGTATCGTTTTCAGAGAAAAACTAAGAATTATTGTAAACTACAGAAGATGATGTTGAAGAGATCGAAATAATAGAAGAAACTGATGAAAATAGTATAATTGCAGGTGTTGTAAAGGAAATCAAAGAACTTTCTGTGAATGCAGCTCTTAAAAATAAGATGAATAAAGGTAGTAAAATATTAAATGATGAAATAATTTAGAAAGCAGAACTTAATAATTCGTTTGGGATAATTGCGATTAGAGATTCAGAGTGTTATGTGAAATGGCGTATGTACAAATATGGAGGAGTAGCGTTTGGTTCATCGAAAGTTTCGTTTAAATATGCGGATGTAAGAAGAAATTGCAAGCGACGAAAAATAAAGAAATTGGTGAAATGAAAGAGTGAGTTAACAGTATAAATGTGAATTATTTTAAGAGATAATTAGAAGATAAAGTAGATAAGGGACCCATTGCTGTTAAATGCCCAGGTGAAATTAGCAATAAAAGAGAATCGTATGAATTGGAAGATACAGAGTTAAGAATTGTTACGGATTGTGAAAGTAAGTGAACCATTTAAGACTGAAGTTTATGCATATAATGAAGAGTATTTTTAAGATGTATGCTTTGAAAGTAACGTAAGTAGGTTAGATAGGAAAATTCTAGACCATAGTTTTTCGACGTAAGTAATATAGCTGAGTAGTTGCTGAGACAACTTTACGAAAACTTTATATTTCATATTTTTCCAAGATTATAATGTAGAGAGGAATGTGTTATAATACGATGACATGCATAATAGTGAAAAGAATTTTATGCGAGATGAAACTTGATGAGACCGTGTGTAAATACGAAGAAGTTAGAAATAAAGAATAGAAATGTTAAATTATAGATGATATTAGAATAAAGTTAAAGAGAGTTTAGTTGATTATAAGATAGGAATAAGTAGATTGTCAAAAAGAGAAGAGCCCTAGTATAAAAAGAATATGCGTGTGTATTATAAAGCTTATAGAATTAGTTGTAGATAGCTAGTAGTTAGAAATAAAATAGTAAAATTACTCAATTACGTGTAATAATAACGCAGATTTCGAATTTTATATTTTGGTTTGGGGGGGAAATGACGTGAAGAAGGGTCACGAGAGGTCATTGAAACCCAATTTCTACAAATAAAGCCCACTAAAATATTAAAAATCCAGTAAAAATAGAAATTTCCGTAAATTCACGGTTACGCCCAGTATAATACAAGCCTACTTTTATTCATTAATGTGCAAAGCAAAAACGCAAGTTCCGTATATATATAAATAATCACCCTGTATGATATAAGCGTATTGTAAATACATAGCAAATAATGTAAGCCGTATATGTAAAAATAATTATTTTTAAGATACCTTAAAACGCATTAAATGCGAATACAAATTGATCACTGTAAATTAAATACAAAGCTATTTATTTTCACTCATTAATTATCAACACATATTATATGTATATAAAAATGCTCTTTCAGTGCATAAAAATAAATAATTTTGTATATTTAAAACTCCAACTTTAACCTTTATGTGTATTAAAAACACGTTTTACAGTGAAAGCGAATATTTTCTATAAGAATGTATCTCATTTGAATTATAAAGCTTTAAATTAATCATATAAATTGATTTTTGGATTATATAAATTCATTTTAAATAAAGAATTATCTAGAATAAAAAGAATAGAGAAAGAATGAATCATCTGTTACTTAGAAGTATGTCAATATAGTATGACCTAATTAATAAGGAAACGTTTATTCCATGAAGCGGCCGGAACATTAAAAAACCCATAAAATGTAATAAAAATCGATAAGAAAGCGGTTTAATAGCCTTACAGATTAATGAAGAAGAACGCTAGATTAACGTTATATATGTTAGAGTAAGACAGGGTAGCGCACATCACTAACAGGTCAAATCGGCGCGTGTTCTTTGGAATGGAATTCCATACGAAGCTCGAACGTACTAAAATATAGATAATTTTTATATATAAACAAAGAGCAATCGACATTGAGGCTTCATTGATTAATCCGCATCAACAAAGCAACATGTAAAGAAATTCGATTCAATTCATTTAAGTCGCGAAGACGATATTTGAAGTATGCAGTACGCATACAGTAATTTAAAATTACGATGCTACAATGAATAGAGAAGTGATAAAGTTAAACGAAACCTGCACATAAATATGAAAATTGTTAAATACAGTGATTTGATTTTGTAATATACAATGAAGATGGAAAATTCCTCAAGATAAAAAGCTACTTTAAAAATTTAATTGAATAAATAAACCGACGATGTATATTCGTTTCTAAATGGAATGGAAATCTTGTCAGTTGATTTTGAAAGACAATTTAAAAATATAGCCATGAAGCCAAAGATATTTAATACAGTTGATTACAAATTGGAGAAGCGCTTTTTGGATTTTGCAATTATTACTTTTAGATTTATATTATTTGTAACTGATACTTGAATTTTGTCATTTAATTTAAGCTAGAATAAGCCCTATTCATATAATAACTTTTTGTAAGGGTATCGAAACACTCTGACCTTTTTAATAGATTATCTGTCCAGGATTTTTTGGCCAAACAAACCTTACAAGCGCGAGAATCATAACCAGGTAAACTATCCATAAGAGAAGAGATTGAGTGCTGTAAATTTAAATCTAGATATGATAAGGAACATTTTTATAATTTAGTAAATAGGTGCTTGTTGGAAATAATTTGATGGTTGAAAGAAACGTTGTTGTTTTTGTATAAGAGAAAATATTTTATACTGTTGTAGAAATGCTTTATTATATTGCCGTGTTTGAGTTCATTTTGAAAACTCTCAAATCATTCAAGATGATAACGCACTAGCTGCTTCATTATCAGCTACCCCCTCGATTTCGAATTCTCAGTGTAATTTTTCTAATCTTTTCACTGCGAATGCGGTATTGCTCGGCACCATTCAAGCATTAATCATGGATTCTAGCGGTAGTTTGCAACCTATTAGAGCCATTTTGGACACGGGCAGTCAAATCAATGCTATTTCTTTCGCTTGTGTTCAGTGCTTGGGTTTCAAATTACTCCCTGGTACACGGCAAATTTCTGGAATAGCAAATTCACTCACCACTTCTAAAGCTCGAGTAAATTATATTCTGCGTTCAAAGTACACTTGACATCATAAATTGAATTGCGAAGTATCCGTGCTCTGGGCTACTAGTGAAATTCCTACAAGGAATATTCCTGCTGATATAGTTAAGAAGTTTCAGCATTTAAATTCAGCTGACAACGAATTTCATAGTTCTGCTAAAGTGGATTTATTACTGGGTGCTGGTGCATTTTCGAAAATAATGACTGGTGAACCTCCTTACATGATTCCCGATCAGCCTATATGCATAAACACATTTTTTGGTTATGTGGTTATTGGTAACATTCTTACAAGTGTCGATAAACATATTTCTTTGTTTACTACATCTGATTCACTGGATTTCCAACTTAAACAATTTTGGATTTAGAAGAAATTCCCAATCTCGTTATATACAGCTCCGACAATATTTATCGCGAAACGCATTTTAAAGAAACACATCACCGTGTTAACGGTCGTTATGTAGTTTCGTTGCCATTTAAATCTCAAGCTGTAACATTATCTGATAACCGTCACACAGTACTTAAAACTTATTTAAATTTAGAAAAGCGCCTGCTTCGTTCTTCAAATAATTACGATTCATATAATGCATTCTTAGCAGAATACGAGCAGCTGGATCATATGCAAGTTGCTCGGACTACCTGTTACATGCCAACTGGCATGCATCATGTTTAGAGTTAATTTGTAGATAAATTCCCGCGTATATTTTTAAATGAATAACGTCAATTTCCGTCGTCCCTGACAGCTGCGTCTGCGCAAAAGCAATGGGGAGTGCGCGCGTGGTGTTATAAGACGCCATTAAAACGACGAGCCCTCGAGCAAGCAACATCTACCTGTGTGGTGTGTGTCTTTTCTTTTAGGTATAGGTATGTAGGTTCCTTTTTATCTTGCCTTGTGTCGTCCCTTTACCTGGTGTTTCTTCATCCCCTACGAGTGCAGTAAAAGAAAAAGCGGAGGGAAATCTGGAAATCATCATGGCGTAACTGGACCCAACCTCACAAAGCCCCTAGGGACCCTGAGATTAAGCTACGAGATACCCGCCATGTAAGTTGATTTTATTTAAATTGTGCTTGCAAATTGACTTAAAAAGCGGTTGCATTACTTTTAAAACGTGTGCGGTATAAGATACAATTCGCGGGAATTACCGCGCGTAAAGCTATAACATACCTCAAATTATATTTTACCTCATCATCCTGTCTACAAAACCGCTAGCAGTACAACTAGATTGAGAGTTTTAAACGGTTCTGCTCCCGACAAAAACGGAAACGCTCTCAACCAACAATTGTTAGTTGGTTTTAAATTACAAAGAGGACTTCCTGAAATTATTTTCTCTGTCTGGAGTCATGAAATCGCTCATTGCGGTGATTTAAAAATTATGTATAGGATGATTCTGTTAAACCCCGCGGATCGCCAATTTCAGCACATATTTTGAGGTCCGTCTCCGTCTCAATCGGTCAACGAATACGAGTTGAAAACATTAACGTATGGTCTCGCTCCTTCTGCTTATTTAGCACAACGAGTTTTGTATCAACTCGTGTTTGATGAAGGTTCACGGTATACTCTAGCTTCCAAAGCGCTGATGCATCATACGTATATCGATGACGTCGTTTCAGGCGCAAGCTGCTACAAGAAAGCTATAACACTACAGCTTGAATTGAGCAAATTATTGAGTCGCGCAGGATTTCTTATACGGAAATGGTCTAGTAATTCTCAAGAATTACTCGCACCATTTACTACTTCTGATTTGGAACCCTTTGTGCAATTTTCCGATGAAGTTTCTGGAATAAAAATTCTCCGATTAGTTTGGAGCCCCCCTGAAGACGCATTCACTTATCACACGAGTGCTTTTCAACCCCCGGCCACTAAACGATCTGTTTTATCGTACATAGCTCGCATATTTGATCCGTTAGGTTGGTTAACGCCAGTAACATTTCTCGCAAAATATTTTTTGCAACAATTATGGCTTGCTCAGTTAGATTGGGATGAAACTATTCTTGCTACTCTTGCCAACGAATGGCATTCTCTGTCTTCTCAATTGTGCTACCTATCACAGATCCGAATTTAACGAAAGTTGTTCATTATGAATGCCACGTATCGCTTATTAGGTTTCTGTGACGGAAGCATGAAGGACTTCGACGCTGTCGTATATTTGCATATTACCAGCGCCAAATTAGTTTCGTGTCATTTGATACAAGCTTAAAGTAAGGTTGCCCCTCTCAAGACGCTAACAATTCCCAAATTAGAGCTTTCCGGTGCCTTACTGCTCGCAAAACTGGTAAATTCTATCGTCAGAAATAACCCCTTTCGATTTTTTCGAAACACTCTTGTTCACGGATTCTAGCATTGTTCTTGGCTGGTTGGCCACTCCCCTCACTTGTTCAAAGTATTATTTGTTGCTAATCGTGTAAATCAAGTTCTGGAATTGAGTTCTCCTGCGCAATGGCGGCATATATCCACTGAGCTCAATCCGGCAGATGCCGCTTCTCGTGGCCTGTTACCCACTGAAATAATTCATAATGAATTATGGTGGTGCGGTCCCACACAATATCGGCTCTCTGTGGATACCGAATTTCCACGCGCGCCTTTTCAAGCACTCTTTGGTGTGGAATTGCCTGAACTAAAAAACGACGTGGTTTTAGCTCCTACAGACGTTTCTAATTCTTATCACATTTTTCTCGGTTTTCTACATTAACACGACTTCAACGCACCATCGCATATTGTCTGCGTTTTGTCAGCAATTGTCGCCACCAGCCTCGGCATGTTGGTCCGCTTTCAGTTTCTGAGTTCAACGATTCTTTGTCTGTCTGCGTAGGCGGCTCCGTGGCGTAGTGGTATGTGTGTGACTACTACGCCCAAGGTCCCGGGTTCGAATCCCGACACGGTCCGCTTGAAAAATGTTAGGCGAGCATTTTTCACAAAAATACACCTTCGTTCGGATGAGAGGTAAAATGGAGGTTCCGTGTGTGAGTGTTGTTACGCACGTTAAAAATCCCTACCTTGCTTGGAACAACAAGGGTTCGGCAAAATTCCAAATTTTCCAGGTAAAAAAAAAAAACTCGCTTCCTGGCCAATGTAGTACCTTCGGGTGGAGCATTGGAAAA
This sequence comes from Platerodrilus igneus, assembly GCA_036346225.1. Classification (NCBI taxonomy): domain Eukaryota; kingdom Metazoa; phylum Arthropoda; class Insecta; order Coleoptera; family Lycidae; genus Platerodrilus; species Platerodrilus igneus. The sequence continues at coordinate 8,515,076 of JARFIW010001303.1, forward strand.
TCAAATGTAATGTCTGTCTGCGTCAGAATCACTCAAATCGCATATTTTGCCCGAAAAATCTCCCTTTTACATAAAAGAAAACCACTTGTCGGTTATCTCCGCAAATTGATCCCTTTCCTAGATTCAAATAATCTCCTGAGGTTGGGCGGTAGACTGAACTACTCTTTATTATCCTATTCTAAGTACCCTCTATTATTACCCAAGAATGCATTCTTGGCCACTCTTACTTGTGATCATTATCACAAAGCATCTCTGCACTCTGGTGTTATAACTACTCAAGCACTTATCCAACGTCATTATTGAATTAATTCTTTACGGTCTGTTTTACGGAAACATATTTTTAAATGTTTCAAATGCTACCGGTCAAGATGCAAACCTTCGCCCCCTTTAATGTCCGATTTGCCTTCCACTCGAGTTTGCATATAACTCGCGCATTTACTGAGGCGGCACTGATTTCGCAGGCCCCTTTCTTTTAAAGACCTCTAAAGGAAGGAATGCACCCGTCACAAAAACTTCCTTATGTTTTTTGTATGCATGTGCACGAAAGCTGTACATTTGGAAATTGTTTCGGAGCTAACTACTGACGCATTTATGGTTTGTTTTGCCAGATTTGTTTCTCGTAGAGGCACTCCGTCTACTTTATTTTCTGACTGTGGTACAAACTTTGTTGATACATCTCGCGAATTAAAGAAAGCCATAACTTGGCTTTTGCAAAATAAAGACTAACTTTACACCAACTTCGCCTCGCTGCAAATTACTTGGAAATTCAATCCCCCTCAAAGCCCAAATTTTGACGGCATTTGGGAGTCCTGTGTCAAATCCTCCAAAAGTTTGTTACATCGCCTTGTCGGAAATCCAACCCTCACTTTTGAAGAATTAAGCACAGTTTTTATTAGAATTGGAGCCGTTCTTAATAGTCGTCCATTGTGTTTTGTCTTCGGATCCTAATGATGGTACAGACTCTCTCCCCAGGGCATTTTTTAATAGGCGCTCCAATTTTGGGTTTCCCAGAAATGCCAATTCCCGAAAATAGGTCACTTCGTAATCGTTGGCAACTACTTCGACAAATTTTGTCGTCATTTTGGAAACGATGGTCCAACAAATATTTAAGCTCCCAACCACGACCAAAATGGGGAACACTTCCATACCCAACGTACAACCCGGACAAGTAGTACTTTTATCCGGATCGTCGACTTCTCTTTCTTGGCCTATCGCTCGGGTAGAACAGGTCTTTCCAGGACCGGACGGTGTAGCACGTGTTGCTTCCGTTCGAACTTCCGGCACTATTTTTGTGCGTCCAGTTAATATACTGGTTCCCCTCCCCATGGTTGATTAAACCAACCAAGCAAATAAATTATTTTCGCGTTTTTCTCATTTTGTTTAAGTTCATTTTTCAATATAATTCAATTTAATTTAAATAAAATCATGCCCCTCTTATCCCGCATACTCCTTTCACTCCCGTACACCAGCGGATAACCTGTAGTCCCGGTTTGGAGGAAATTCCAAACCACCTGTTACGGTTAAAATTTTCAATACAACATTTGCATCTTTAGCAGTGTATTAAATAGTTATATTCTTTCCGTATTAGATTGTACATACTTTAATATTGATAGCGCGTTATCAGGTAAGAGTTTGCAGACCAGCTTTAGTGGTATCATCTTGACATAATTCTTCATTTGTATCGTACACTTTTAATTTACGCTTTGGGTTCGTATATATGCCCGCCTTCGTTGAAGGGATTTTAGCGAATTAATTTGAAAGGAAATTATTCTGCGGTAATTTAATATAATTTTCCTTATTGCCTAATTGGGATCACGGTGATTTAACTAAATTTGAGTCCTCGACTGCTAGCTGGTAACCACCTGTTACACATTTTGTTTGTTTGCACATTGAACCCGATTGTGGATCGGTAAGTAAACCGCGATTTTACTGACTGTAATTAGGGGATTATATTTTAGGGTTCTAATTCTGGTTCAGGTTTTACTTCAAGTTCTACTTCAAATCTAGTCTAGTTCCATTCAAGATTTATGTTCCACGTTTTGTTCCGCGTGCTACATTCTACGTTTTACGTGCTGCTTTCTATGTTCTAGTACCGTTGTAACCTGTATGATGAATTTCGAGTTCTAGATGTGGCATCTGTAATGAAAAGGAGAAGATGTTTACAAGTAAGGATGCAGTAGACCCATGCGAGATAATTGGTAGCGATATTCTACCTGCACGCGCCATTTGAGCTGGAACATCGCCATCCACATCAGCAGTTGGTGAGTCCGTTCCATATCGATTTTTTTCATCGCAACCGTTTGGTTGACTTTGCATGCTGGTAAATTACATTGTAATATTAGTGGATTTAGCGCTGCCGTGTCCATACAATTATAATAGGGTTGGGTTCTAATTTAGGGTGTTGAACATTGCATATTCACAATACTTGATAGAGTATGTAAAACTAAGCCAACGACCCCGCCTACTATTATTATTACAGGTATTATTGCAGATACCCGCAGTACATAAGGGTTATCCTGCTAGGATCCTAGTGCAACCCCTTATTTGCGTAATAGTCCTTTTAAATCGACCGTATGGTCGCAAATTTATGTTGCCTTGTTGGCTGTGTTAATACTTGATTTTAAAGTAAAATTGGAATTAGTCAATCGATGTATTGGTATATGTATCATTAGAGTTGCACCATAACAAGTGGGTAAGTCCAGTAATTAATTAAATTATAGTATATGTGTTTATTGTTATTAATTTGATATATTCTTGTATAGTAAATGTATTGAATAGCTATGAGGTATACATTACTGTGTATCAACGTATGTTAGCTAGATTGTATGCTGTGTGGGTATTATTTGTGATCGTTAGGAATTTCCTATCTCAGTTCCGTCGGAGCCCAGCTGTTAGAGTTCGGTGGCGCTCATTTTTGGTAAGAGGTTTGGTTGATGGTTTACCCCACTTCCCGCCTCGGTACTGGGTTAGCTCAGGGTACATTGAAGCTGATTGCTCCGACTGCCCCGATAAGCATTTACCTTGCTTACCTCATTAGCGACTTTAGTGTAAATTAGAATTCAATTTGAAATCCCCCTTGCAGGTTGTCATTGTATTGCGAGCGCCACGTCCCGTTATACACCTCTTTCTCCTTCCTTAACATATTCCATTCTAGGTGGGAGGTTATGTTCGCGCCATCTAGTGCAGTAATGTGCGCGCATCGAAAATATAAAGAACATAAGTGATAAGAGTGGACAGTGTTTTGACAGACTTCGAAGCATACGGTCGTTTTCGACTTTCGAACTCTGCTTTGTGTAGTGCACACCACCTAATTTGGTAAGTTTATTCACTTCCTTGGTTATGATTTTTCAATGTTAATTTGTACATGTCAATGTTTGTAAGATAATACGCATATTCCCGGCCACACGCCAAAACAGGGGATATAGAAATCTCCATATGTCACATTCCTGTCGAAGTTACCAGGCAATGTGCATTTTTAATTACGTTCAATTTGAATATAATCATGAATCAGCAAACTCAATTTAAAAGTTAATATATTTAGAACCACTAAAAACAAATTTCTAATGTAGTGAAACATATTATTTTCCCTACATCTGAATATGAAAAAGTTGAGGAAAAGGCAACCCTGCTTTTTACGGAATTTGTAAGCACAAGCATTCCTTGACCTTGAATGCAAGTCCGCAACTGTTACCCTTTGAATCACATACGGGCGACCCTAGATTTAGTAGTCTTTATGATAAGCATAGAATACTGAAATGCAAACTCATTATCGGCAATATAGAAGATATTTTCTATATTAAATTTTCTACTACACATAACAAATTTGGTAATTCCTCTACTTCACTCAAGCGAAAGAATAGAACAAAATAAATTTTTATAAATCTTGCTTGAACTGTTTCATGTGATTGCATAACGCAAATAAAACTCTCACCAGCATTTAAAAATTAAATATTAAATGTGATCAGCAGCTGGAGATTTATTTCAAGAATGACATTTATACAGAAAACTTAAAATTAATTTTATATTTCAAAGGACTGTGTAATTTTAAGGGCTTAATTTTCTTTTAGTCTGTCCATTTCACTGCACTGCTCCTGACGGCTTCTTGTACAGGTTTTGATATTTAAAAGGATATTTAAAAATGATAGGTTCGTAAGTAACGCACGTGCCTTAATAACCATCGTTATTCTCGGGATTCTTTTAATCATTTTTTCTATTGGCATTTTCTTTTTGATGTCACGTGTAACTTCACGTTCAATTCATCTAAATTTTTAAGTTGGCGTTGTGGAAGTTGGTTATCGTGCCTAAAATACGCACATTTCCGATAGGGGAAGGAGTAGCTTTATACTTGAATAAGTGGAGTAAGAAATATTTCTAAAAGACCATATAAAAAAGTTGCTGCTTATATGAAATGCAATTAATAATTTAAATAAAAGTATTAATAAAAAAAGGCGTGCACAACCTCTAATTTCAATAAGATGAATGAATGTAGCACCAAAACATTAGGGCGAACATTTTATAATTTGTGACGTTTCTTTGAAATGTTTATAATCATATTTCATTTTAATAGTTTCTGTATTAGTAAATCCCACCAATAGAATTAGGTCATTTCCCTTAAGTAATATAATTTTTAGGTTACACGCATTCTTGATTTAAGGAAGGATTATTTCTGTCTTATATTGTTCATATTCAAAGGTTGTCAAATTCATTTGGCGGCTTTTAAGGTAAGAAATGGTATTATTGCTACTTTGTATTCTAAAATTAATATTACAGTTTTATGGTTCACTTGTTTTAATCAATAATGTATCACTCTGGCGCCTATGACTTCATCTCTGGTCACGAAGACGTACACACGCAAAATTGTGCCGATTCAAAAATGGGAAATCCCTATCTCTGGTTCTAGTTAACCTTTCCGTAAGTAAATTTTACATATATTTAGAGAAAAACGACTCAAGTAATTTCAATTTGCAGCCTTACTTCATCTGTCCGAATTCTGCCGAAGATATCTCGAATTGCTTTATGGAGTGAAGAATTTTTTAGATAGGACACTTCCCTAGTTACATTTAAAAAAAATGTAACTTGAGTAGATTAATTTACCTTGAAGAAGATATTGAACTGATTAAAATAGTTAGTCATTACAATACAAAGACCAGTTGATATGGATATAGATCGAGTGCGCATGACTGACGAGTGGACTAACGAGCCGGAGTCAACTCATGGAAAAAAGGATAATGTTATAAGTGCGGACTTAGAAGATCATCGCACAGTTCCGAATCAAGTAGCCCTGCATTTCAATCTGAGTAAGATACTACGGCAGACGAAGGAGCTGAAACAATTGAAAATAGTACCAGACCAGATAAATCGAGAAATAAATGGCGAAAGACTGAATCTGGTCCTGACAAGACTTATCTAAGCACACCTGTGAACAGTTAGTGCAAAAAACGAAGGAACTGGTAAAATTCAAGAATCAACGTAGGGAAGTCCACAAGAAACTAAAAGATGGACAGGATAAAATCCACAATCTAGTTAAAATGGTATTACTTAAGCAAATCAGGAAAAATTTTGAAACACGGAAAACGCTTCTAGAAGAAAAATACAATAATTTGGAGGAGCAATATACGCAGATGGAAAAGAATTACGAAGCCACAGTTCTGAAGAAGCAGGTACAGGCCGGACATACCGACAAGAAAAACTGCGAAACACACTAGGGTCTGGAAAGGCACTTCTATTGAACAGATTATCCTAAGACTTCCCGATGATGTCACCTGGCAGCTATGGCAACAAGTCAAGGAGAAAGCATGGAATATCTGAGAGAGACCCTTTAGAGGCAGAAGACCTGAAAGTTAAGGCGATCCTGGTTGAACCTCAAGATAAGAATATGAATGACGGGTACCTTGAATTCGGTAGAAACCGGTTTCCAGAAACTTCGGAGCTGGAAAACTTCGACAGACTATAGTCCATTCGCTTTACTTTAGGATGACGTCACAAATGGATGAAATGCTACATTGCCACCGCTAGTTTATATTATAATATATTTAATAAAAGATGTAGCAATATTCCTATTGGCAAGAAGAATTGGTGGCAACACCGTACAGATCTGCCAACCTTTATTATGTTAAATGACAGTATCCTTCATGCACAATTCTAGGTATTTATTTGTATACAGTTGCCAACGCTTTATTACTATATTTGGCGTCATGCTAAAGTTATTTTGAATGGACTATAGGAAAACGACAGTGATAAACACAAAAGGAAAACATTACTCAATATGTGATAAAATACTTAAAATAGTTCTAGATGCCATGAAAGAAGATATCTTTAGAGCTTTGGTTCGACTTAAAAATGAGATAACAAAGGACGGAACAGTGGCATTACATAAGATAAAATGCATGGATGAAACAATCCTACGCAGAATGGTGGAATATATTTTCCACGGTTCCAATATCAAAATATGAATTTATAAAGCACCAAAAAATGGACAAACTGGTCTGTTAAAGGAGGATGGGTATAGAAATAAAAGGATAGCGACGTACGCCTTAGTTGTTGAAAAACCTGAAACGGACTTTTAAACTTTGCTGAATGAAATAAAAGGAAAGCTAAAAGACGAGGAGGTCACTCACGCAATACGCGGAATAAGGAGTACCAAAGATGGCAAACCAAAAAGAAGCGAAACAAGAGGAATTTTATAAAGGTTGATGAGAAAGTACGTATGAGGCAAATACAGGATCTCAGAAACATAGAAACCATCCACATAACGGCTTTAGACGTGACAACACAGAAAGAAGATATTAAAAATGCGATAGAAAAAAGGATCGGTAACTTACTAGATATATCAGAATTTGCGAACTGAGACCAAATGCGATGAATACGCTGGCAGTTTCGGTTACGGTCAATGCGTAAAACGCTAAAAAAAATCTGTAAATCTGAAAAAAGAATCAGACTAGTACTAAGCTCTGCAGAGAAAATGATACATTTAGAGAGGTGTTATCGATGCTGTGCTTAGGACCACAAGGCAAGGGAATGCCGGGGGTATGATAGAAGAGGAGCATGCTATAGATGCGGAAGACATGTATGTTACCCAAAAATGTAACGATGATAGATTCTGCCCCCTATGTAACGAGCAAGGGCATGTTGTAGGCAATGGTAAATGCTCGCAATTTAAAAAGGCATTATTAAACGCTAAAAAATGCATAAAGACAGAATAAGTGTAGACGCGAAAACAAAGAATAGTACGAATTATGGCCAAGTGTTTACAGATCAACGTTAACAGATGCCGCACTGCACGCGACCAAGCTGAAGTAGTCGCAAGACAGAGCATGTGACCTTATTTTAATTAGTGAGCCAAATAAACAAATCATTCCGAAACGAAATTGTTATGTAAACCCAGAAAAAACAGCCACGATTATAAATGTGAATACTGTACAGATAACTGTAATAAATTATAAGTATGGTAAATGTTTTGTGTGTATGAAATATACTGTATCTTTTCAGTGTACATCAGTCTCACTGCGAGTTATACTTTTTTAACTCCTGCATGAATCAACTAAAAGCTATCATTGTATCCTTACAAAGGGATGTTCTGCTCGCTGGAGATTTAAACGCAAGGCATTCATACTGGGGAGACGAAGTGTCAAATGAGCGCGGCAGCTACCTGATCGAATGAGTGTACGCCCTACAACTATCCATATTAAACGACTGTGTTAGCCCGACTCTTGTTCGGTCAAATGGGGAATCTTATATTGACCTCACGATTGTAAGTGACAAGCTCATGGAACCAAATTGTAGATGGGAGGTGCTGAACGATGAGACCTACAGCGACCATAGATATGTGAGTTTGGAAGGAAAGAGCAGTACACGGCTAAGTGGGTGTATGGGGAAAACATCCCTGAAATACTGATACAGTACATAAATAAACACATCCCACAAATTAAAAGGTAGGACAACTGGGTTAAGGCATGTGAGAAAATAATTAAAAATGCATATAAGAAAACTACCCCAAGGTTAAAGCAAGAGCAGGGTCAAAATCTGCCGTGCTCGTGAGACGATGAGGTATAAATAATAATACAAGAGGCCAGAAATAAGAGGAGGAAACATCAGCGGTCTATGGATAACATAAGTGATCTTAGGAAGTTGTTAAAAAATACTATCATAGTTAAAAAAAAGCGTTAGCGACAGTTAAAGTACTGAGTAGAATTGTGCCAAATTTGACCTTGTATGTAAAATCGATAATATTATAATGCAGCCCCTATTTGGAATAACGCATTAAGAATGCATAGAGTAGAATTAAAAAGAAGACAAATGTTTTTCGTTGGTTTTGCCCAAACGTGAAGGGCGATGCAAATCGCACGTTGTTTAGTTGCCAAAGATGACACATTGAGAGGCATATACTTGAAACAAATATCGGAATAAAATTAAATTCGGAAAATATAAAAGGGGCCATGTTACTTACAAAATCAAACTGGGATGCAATAGAGAAATTCGTTACAAAAATATTAACAGCGAAAGAAGAGTATGAGCGTGATATAGAAAAAGAGCAAAGATAAGATCGACATGATAGAGGAGAACGGAGAACAGACTAATGCGGCTAATACTGAAGATATGATTCCGGGATTGGTTTGGGATACGAAGAGGTAGGGAGTTTTTAGCCGGTAGGTGTTCAGAAATCCGACAAGGGTTTGCTTTTCGGAATGTTGAACAAATCCCGCACTGTTAACTCTTTACAAGTTTTGGACAAATTCAATAAATTCAGTATTAAAATTTAAATTGAAAAGATTCCTTAAAATTATGTAGATCTGACCTGTGATATCCTGATATGTTGTTTCGTGTTGTGGATCAACACCCCTTTGTTGTCTTCAATCGAATACCAATGCTCTGCTTTGTCGAACCAATATTTCAGTACAGTTACCTCTTGTTTTCCAAAAATCACTTCGTGCTTTATTCTATATTTCTCTGTATATGCTTTGAATCTCTTCCCTTAAATACCTCTTGAATTCGTGGGTTACTTAGTATTATACCAGAATTAAAATTAGAATTGTTTTCGACGCAGATTAGAAGCCCTATATCATTATAAATATTTAATTTAAATTAATTAACCAATTTCTGCTCACGTTTTCTTAAAAAACGGCAAAAACTTTTCATATATTCTTAACACAATTTTTATGCAGCACTATTTTCACTATATTATAAATTTTCATTTATCTTACGCGTAGATTTTTGGTTAAAAGTGATGTGGATTCAACGTGCTTCGAGTGGAAACTGACCTGCCTTATCACCTGTGGGTGCTATATAGCCTTTCCTACTACAAGCAGTCTTGCAGATTGTCGCGACCAACCAGGTTTTGTCTTTAATATTTCAAGCTGATTTCTGATGAAACTCTTTCGGATTTCCGTGTCATGTTGTTTATTTGCGATCTTTGCTTGCCTTATTATTATCGTGGCCAGACTTTTAACTTACGTCTGTATTTTGTATAGATAATGCTTTTGGATAATTGTACAAAAATAAATGATGTAACTCTAGTGCTGTTTTCGTTCATGTATTTATTTAAATTGATCTTTGAAAGTGCGTTTTCTTATCAAAGCGCATATTGTACCTTCATTATCAAAAGCGTAATTGCATGAGGATTTATTAGGTTTTGTCTTATCTTCTGCGTCTTTATTTTATAAACTTGTTAAACACCTCTGAATGTAGTTTTAATTACATGTACGATTATTTCTCTGCTGAATGCGCGTTCTATTATCGAAAGATGTGCTTGCTGATTATGTTTAACGTTATTTACGGTCTATATACAGGGTGTTAAATGCTTGCTATTTAATAATGTACGAATGACTTATTTTCCTGCTAAATAAATGCAGTTTTATGATTCCCATTGCTATTTATAGTTACTACACGACCTTTACTACTCAATACGCTCCTAAACAACCCCTTATCACAGCATTATATATATATATATATATATATATATATATATATATAAGAATAATCCACATTTGGAATGCAAATGCATGTCTGTTATTTATATATATATATATATATATATATATATAAAGTAAGATGTATCTGTAAACAAACTCTTATGAAAATAATAAGAGCCATATTATATATATATATATATATATATATATATATATATATATATATTTATTTTAGGTAGTCTTTTACACAAGATAAGTTGATAAATACTAACGTATTCCAATTAATAAGATTGTGTACATGATTTAGATTTATAAATTTTCCAATTATAGTCATCGGTCTCGGTGGCGTAATTGGTAAACGCATAGTCCCGGAAAGACTAAAGTACAGGTTCAAATCTTGTCCAAGACCTTATATTTTCCTTCTTTCAATTACTAGCTCGATTTTAAATAATCATTTGGGCTTTGCATAAAAGTCTGAGTTATTATTTCATCTTATTAATTATAATACGTTAGTATTTATCCAGTTACCTTGTGTAAAAACTATCTAAAATATTTATATATTTAATACTTGGCTTATAGCCGTAATTTTGAGCGTTGCTTCCTGTCTATAACTGACATAAGTAAGAAACCTGACAATGTCAGATGTGATTGACAAAAATGCTAAACGTAATTGAAAGTTAGGTTTGTGTATAGTTGTGTACACGATTTAGATTTGTAAATTTTCCAATTATAGCCATTGGCATCGGTGGCGTAATTGGTAAACACGTAGTCCCGGAAAGACTAAGATATAGGTTAAAATACTGTTCAAGACCTTATATTTTCCTTCCTTTAATAAATTACTAGCTCGATTTGAAATGATCATTTGTGCTTTGCATAAAAGTCTAAGTTATTATTTTATCTTATTAATACTATTAATACTTTTGCTGCTTTGAATGAGAAAAACGAAATCGACTAATATTTGTATAATGAGAAAGAAAAAATCATATACACTTCACAGCTTAATATGTTTTACTGTATGACAAAATATACCCCTGGATCAAATAATAATAATTTTTAAATTGTTTATCCCCAAAATTATAGCTCCCTTTAGATTTTTTAAAGTTAGCAAAAATGACACTGCACTCTACTGGAAAATCTTTGAACGTTCAAGACCTTTCCCCTTTTTACGTAAATTTTCACGTATAAAAGAAATTTTTGTTGACTCTTTACATAAAATAATCAGGTATAATAAATAATGCCTTATGCTAGATTGTTCTGACCTGTAGTTTTCCTTGTTCGTCTTTCTTTGTTCTCCCTGGATCTGCTACTGCGTGCTGTGGATCAGTACCCCTGACTTACTTTCAGTTGAGTTGCTCCATTCAATGGTTAACAATCCTCTGTTTTGTGCGCCTTTGCATAGATTTAAACCAATATTTTTATTTGGATTTCTTCCCAGTATTATCAATTTATTTAGTTTCCAAATTTTACCCCGTTTAATCAATAATCTAGTATTTTCTTAGTTTAGTTAATATTTGAACAGTCTTTTCTTAGATTTACTTAGAGTTACTTAGATTTTCGTAATCTCACTTAGATTTACTCAGATTTTCGTAGTCTCACTTAGAGCCGTTTTCCAGCAATCGGCAAAATTTCTCATATATTCTCACTATTATATACTTTAAAATTTTCTAACACCACTTTCACAAATATTTAATTATTTTAATTTTAATATTCACTTGGTGCGTAGATTCTTGTCTATAAGTGATATGGCTGTGCTCAGTTTGAATAAAGACTGCCTGCTTATCAAATTCGCGTGTTATATAAGCAACGCCCCATCTAAAATTCATTCGTTATCGGCGTTTTTTGTTCAAAGTTTACGACCAGCCATAGGATGTTTTGAATACTTTAGGATTTAACAGGTTTACGTCTGATAATAGTTCGCCGGAACGATGTCTTGGTCACGTAAGATACCAGTGGATTTCTATTATGTATTTATTATTGACCGTCTGTTTTGTTGTTGTTACAGGAATTTCTAATTCGCCTTGGCAAGTAATTTAACTTATGGCTTTTGTTTGCTTAGATAATACTTTGGGTTTTGTATTAACTCCATGTAGAAAATCACGTAAATTAACATATTTCTGTTTACATCCTGCGTTTCCAAAACGTATTTATTTCGAAAAATGCGTTTATTATCAGAACGCTGTGCTCCTTTCACTATCGCATGTTTAATTTTAATAGGAATTGTATCATGACTTTCTAGCTTTTACTGCGCATCTATTTACAATCTATGAATGCATTTTGGTTTAAGACAAGTTTGATTGCGTGTAGAGTTATTTCTTTTGCTGAATGAGTGTTTATTGTTGAAGGGCATGCTTCCCGGTATTACGTAAAGTCAATTGCGATCCTTATACAGGGTGCTAAATGTTTGCTCTTTGCATAATATGCAAATTACGTATTTGTCATGATAGATAAATGTAGTTTTCTAACTTCTAGTACTATCCCTGTAGTGCTGGGAGCAATTTCGGGGAATCCCCGGGTTGAAATAAAAGAGCGCTAAACCGAAACAGCGCTAAACGAAATAATCTTAAGCGGGGTCTTACTCAGCGACGTAACTAGGTACCCGCAACCGCGAGGGGGCACCGACCACCAAAGGGGCCCCAGGTGATATTTCACGCAAGGGCCTATCTGACAAAATTTCAATAATAACGTAATCAAAAACTAAGTGTTTAGTGTTCATCTCCTGAATGTTGTATTAGTAAAATGTGCTTTCAACTTTGTAAGTTTCTAAAAGAAAAAGTGTAGTATAAAATTAGAACTAGAATGGAGAATACAAATTGAAGCACAATGCCACACAATATAGCACTGAATAATTACCTATTAAAATTTTACATTATACCTACAATTCAAAAAAAAAAATCAGCAGAACATTATTATTTCAAACCCAGGCACTAGGGTCTAGTCTATAATGTTTGCAATTTAATATGTATATACTGACGGCTCCCCAATCACCGCTGAAATCTTAAATGTAGTGGTGTTAATGTGCCGCGTCAGTGTCGACGCGCCAGCGTTGTCCTAACCCTGCTTGCAGATGCATGTAGGTTTTGTATGTTTATATTATTATTTTAGTCCGTTGCACGTTGCTGGCGGTGTTGCGTGTCACATTGCATAATAGTGTAACTGTACGAAAATAATATCTTTGTTATTTTTCATTTTCGAATTTCGATTACCGCAAATATATAAATCACTGTGACTTAACACAATGAAAAGACACTATGAAAGTGGTTCTTCTAAGCGTAAGAAAGGGGAAGAAGAAAAAGTGAGCAAGGAAAAGTTGGTGGAAAAAATACCAAACTAACATCAATTTTCAAACAAAGGACTACCTCCGAATTTGAATTTACTCCAAGTGAAAGTGATGCAAGTCCCTCATGTTCATTAGTACAGAAACAATCCCCATCAGAACTTCTTTTCTGCGTTCGTCAGAAGTTGCCATTGATTATGATGTTTTATTAAGTAATTCTTCACCCTCGCCAGCGACGATACCTGATACTGAACTGGAGTTTTTACAAATGTCTGAATTATCCGAAAGTAAGTATTTTTTATAGAGCATTTAAGTAAGTTCAGCAAGCGTCACCAGGCGCGACAGATTTACGAACACGGAAAGAACAAGTATGTCGAGTTTAAAGCAAAATGAAATTCCTTCAAGGAAATTCCTTTGAAAGAAAAACAAATATCTTGACTTAAAGGAAAACAAAATTCTCTCAAAGAAATTTCTTGGAATAAAAGAAAATTAACATATTTTTTTTTCTGTGAAGAAACGCACGCAAATTTTACAGCGAGATCGTGTGGCGTCATGTACGGAACTTACTTTGCAAAAAATTTTGTTCTATGAATTTGTACTACAACCTATAATTTATTTATAGGAAAACAAGATTCCGAAATCGAAATAAAATTCTTTATCGAGGAGAAGTATCCTACTGATATGGCTCTATATTCTGGTATACAATTAACAACAGACAATAAGAAAGAGACTTATTTTGAAATACGGATCCTGTCGTCTGAAAGGACCCTTTCCCAGAAATGCTAAAAACAGGTCTTTTCTGAAAATTATTACGTTTGTAAATCGACATCTAATATAGAAATTGATTTAACTTGACTATGTTACTCCCCCAAATACGACAAAGTTTATTGTGAACCATGCTGGCTGTTTACTACAATTAAGTCTGGGTGGCAGGAAGACATTAATGGCTGTTAAGGTTTATCTAAGAGAATTAAAAGCCACAGAGATAGCGTGGCGCATATAGATTCACGTTATGTTAAAGAGACTTGGAAAAGACTGAATTGTGTAGATAACGTAAATGACGAGATCATTTTGAAACAACAACATTTTTGGCGACAAGTGTTAGAATGCCTTTTTATAATCACTTTGAAATTAGCAAAACCTTAATTCATTCAGAGGAAGCAAAGGCCAAGAAACTATCGATGGCATTTATAACGGCAATTTCTTATCCGATGTGAAGCTGCTTGCTGAATACGACGATGTCTTGCGAGAACTGGTTAACAAACCCCAAAATACCTTGAATATTTATCGCTACAAATTCAAAAGAGTCAATTGACTGTCTAGGCAAAACTTTGAGAAAAAATTATTAGGGGATATCGTGGAAGTCGCTTACTTTTCAGTCATTGCTGACACAACTCAAGATATTAGTAAAATAGATCAGTTTAGCATTACTTAGCGGTATATTAAAATTATGAAATACACGAGAGCTCAGAAAACGAGACAGTTTTCTGAAGAAAACAAGAAATACGATGATTAGGCTGTAAAGTAAATGACAACGCCCTGTATATAAACCATAATCATAATTAATTTAGTTAATGAAAATATTTTGAAGATTTATTTGAATAAACAAATTCACACGTCGTAAAACAACATAATTGCAAGCTGAAACTCGACACGCATGGATAACGCATTATTATTACGTCAAGGATCTCAATTGAAACAAGCAGGTTTAAAAATGCGTAAGATAGCAAACGCATATAATTTAATGCATAAATTGTATTAAGTCTACGTGACTAGAAAGCTAAAATCGACACCTGATTTATTGGAAACAAGCAAGGCATGGCAATTAAAATCAAAGGTCACCAAATTTATTCGAACAAACAATGGTTTACTGATCTAGAAGTATGAAAATCCAAGGAAATCAATGCCATTAACTCGAAATGGTACGTGACAAAAACAACGCGTTGATGTTAACATACAATATAATTTTTCAACATAAAGTAAGGCTTAGTTCGCATGCCTTAAAACGAAGATATTTACGTAAAGTGATTTATTGTGAAGTGTGAAATAATACCATTGTAATTATGGAAAATTAAGAGGTTGTCGTAAGTAACTAAAAGTTGCTTTAATTTAAATTCTGCTATTAACCTTAATAAAAAGGACTCTAAACAATTACTGGAAAACAATTCCAAATAATTGCTGGAGAAGAATTCTAAATAATTGCTGGATGACGATTCTAAATAATTAATGGATAAGCGATTACAAATAATTACTGGAACAAATGAGAAAATGCAACAAGCACTTACTTCAACTATTAATTGTCAAGGAGTTTAACGGAGGACGCTAGAGTGATTTAAGGCTATGCTAAGAGGGATGCAGACAATATCTAAACCAGTTAGACCAGGGACTGATTCGAGCTGAACACAACAGTGATACGAATTTCTGAAGTTGGCTGGCCTCACGTTGTGACGCCAGTGTAACTATTTTTGATAGGCCTTACGTTGGATGGGTGCCACTGAAACGACTTCTGTTTTACAAAAGACTGGAACGACTTTTTTATATTAAGGCGCTAGAGAACAAAGTCTTCCGACAAAGCTAGGGGTCTATTCCTGGGTAGAGCAATGAGAAGTGTGGGGGGGGGGAGTCGAATTCTGTTTGCAAACCAAAGTTAAGCTAAATCAAATAGGCGCCACCATGTCCTGAGATAATGACGATAATTGCAAAGCACAGTTCTAAGGGCGGACGTGGAAACCCAAAGAACAAATGATCGCCTTCGTTAACAAAAACCTGTCTTAACAAAATAAGACGCAGCTCCTGTAAGAAATTGCAATGGTTAAATAAATAAAAAAGTAGAACACCACTTGTGTCCTATAAACATAT
This sequence comes from Platerodrilus igneus, assembly GCA_036346225.1. NCBI lineage: Eukaryota > Metazoa > Arthropoda > Insecta > Coleoptera > Lycidae > Platerodrilus > Platerodrilus igneus. The sequence continues at coordinate 8,531,117 of JARFIW010001303.1, forward strand.
ATAAAGAAATAATAAAAAAAAGTATTTCCAATATAATATAATAATTATTACTCAGAAAAATTTTGGCTTTATGTAATTAGATTTGATCGCTCTTGACCAAAATAAAAGTCTTAGATTTTGAACTAAATGTTTACTAAAAAAAACTCTTTTAAAATATCGGAACTTGTAACAAAAAATGGTCATAATCAACTACATCAAAATTAAAGTTTTAACTTCCCTTTTTTTTCATTAATCAACCGAATTTACTTTAAACATGAACTTGTTATACAAATTAAAGTGATAATGATTGGTAAGCATAACACAGTGAATTAAATTCTAACCTGGGCAGATCTTTTCAGGTAGATAACAAATTACTAGAACCTAACATAATGAGAATTTGAACTTTCAAATTTACGTCTAATAATCTATGTATAGATAAAGCTGATCACAAAACTAGGCAAGTTTGTTTAAATTGCATTACAGCTGCTCAAAGCATTTGCTTTCAAGACAATATCTGTCAACTGTACAAAATAGAAAAATATGACGTCGAAAACACATGTTGAACTTATCGACGGTTCATATGGAACAAAGCATGTTTTTTTGGAAAGCTAATTCAACAAAATTTCGTTTTACAGCTTGTAAAACCAGCTCAACAATTAATTGAAGTTTACACAATTTACGTGTACTAAACATAAAAGCAAGTTAACGTGTTCTAAACTTTGAAACACATGCAAAAAAAGATCTTATAGCTAATTACGAACCAAAAACTGCATTAGCCGCTTCACAACAAACTGAGACGGGATCTCCGTTCTTCAAGCAAAGTTAACAGCGTTTCTAATGTGAAACGACTCCATCCAAATTAACTTCTATAATTCCTTATCAGACAAATTTCTTATTAGGCAAAGTTTAAATCGACTATTCCTAAATAACGGTAATTCTTTGGATCCTAGATGACGAATTATATTCGTTCCATTCTTAATTGTCGAATTATATTTGTTGCATTTCACATTGTCGAATCATATCTCGTCGCATTATATTTTGTTGCATTATATTTTGTCGTTGTCGTGTTCTAAAGGTCGCGCTAAATAAATTACCTCAAATTACATTAGTTCGTATAATATATACTTTACCAACCGTTATTAGAAGATATCTCCACAATTAATAATTGATACGAAGGTTGCCGGCCTCTAGCCAAAAATACATCTTAACAAAGCTGTTGCCCGTGGCCGACTTTATCAAAACCAGAGCCGAGCGGTCGCGCCGTCAGAGGGGGGAACACGAAACAATCAAATAGATATTTACTTGGAAATAGCTTTATGCGACACAGATATATTAATATAATTAGATCTCTAAGGAACAATACACGCTTAGCGTGTAATTCAATGCAATTAAATTACGACTGCAAAAATAAAATGTTACAACAGCTTAGCCAATCTGAATGTTTTATTATTTTATTTGTGAATATTTCGTTGTACATTTTGAACTGAATGATTTAAAAATTAACATTTCATGAAATATTTCTAATTTAAATACTTTAAAAATGCTTTCATGATAATTTATGTGAGGGATCGGCAAGGATTTTTTTTTTTGAGTACACGTTGTAAATTACGTAAATATTTAAAGAAGTTGAATGAACGTTCATGGAGCTTCAGTTAATAATAATAATAATAATAATAATAGTGCTTTTGCTGGCTTTTTGATCATCTTTGGGAATGATAATTATTAATTTTTTTCTATGAAAGTTCTATTTAGAGAATCTTTAAACTTTTCATACGTTGTAAATATTTTTGAGAACATTATAATAATTTGTGCTTAATGGTGTTTTGGTTTAAAGATTAGAACAGGAAGGAGAGGTAGAAGGTAAATTTAACCCTTTGTTTGTCGTATTGTCGCAAGCTCCGTACGTAATTTAAAAACTGAGCTAGCCGACGCAATTAAAATTACACATTAAAAATCAAAAATTGACAGATTAAAATTGTTTACCTTTTTAATTCACAAAAAGGGAGTGCAGGGGTATTGCGTGTATATGTGTGCGTGCCTGCGTGCGTGTGTGTATGTGTGTGTGCGCGCATTTGTGTGCGTTTGCGTGGGGGTATGCGTGGGTGGGTGGGTGGGTGTGGCTGTGTGTGTGTACGTGTGTGCGCACGTGTGTCTATGTGTGTGTGCCGCGTGCGTGCGTGCGTTGTGTGTATAAATGTGTGTGTGTATGCGTGTGTGCGTGCATGCATGTGTTGTGTCGGTGTGCGTGTATATATGCGTGTGTGCGCGCGTGCGTGCGCGTGTGTTCGTTGTGTGTGCGTGTGTGTGCGTGTGCGTGCGTGCGTGAGTTGTGTGTGGGTGTGCGTGTGTGTGCGTGCGCGCGCGCGTGCATGCGTTGTGTGTGTATGTATGTGTGTGTATATATTTATATATATATATATATATATATATATATATGGCTCTAGTTTTCAGTATTTTCGTATACCTAGGAGATGTCACTGAAAAGTTCCACCTCACATTAATCTACTTTATGGAATAGTTTGCATACTAATATCCATGTTACGGTGTTAGACAATACCACGATTATTCTACTTATGAATAATATTGTCAGAACGAAGCTAATAAAAAGAAGCATCTTAACTTTCGCTGTCACGATATATCCTTTTTGACAGCTGAATTTTTAGTTTAAAAATATCATAATCCATAAAACTAAAATTAAAAAATGGCACGACATGTAAGGCCATAACAAGCCTGAAAAATTAACTTATCACTGATATTATTAGGTTTGTAGCATTCGAGTTAAACTTTCTTACATTATGTTTGCATTGTAGAAGTTCCTCTAGGTAAAAGACATTAAAGCAAAATAACATTATACATCACTCGCTAGCAATAGAACTTTGTTGAAAACTATTAAGATAAAGAGGGCCCATATGAGGTATCAATTTCAACTGGTTAACTCTTATAGCCACCCTTAAAAAATGCTTTGTATAAGATTATTCGTGAGAAGAACAACAGTTAGAGACTTCAAATCATTCAAAAACATTACTTATAGACTATACGAATCTTTACTTTCTTATCTAAAAATTCCTTCATACTGTAAACCATTAATGACTAAGCTTATGCTCCAAATGGCACCCTTTCTAACTTTAGATTCTACATAAAATCTGAATTAAAAAATACCTAGAGAACTATCGCATCTATCATCCGTGTCAGAACTATCAGTCGAACTATTTGCTGTTGACGAAAGACTATCTGAACTACGATGGGGAGGTGGTCGGTGAAGTGGTGGTGCGGATATCCTCAGTGATCGCAATCCCATTAACGGCAGTGGGTCAGGACCTACAGCAGGCGGTAAATTTCCTGAAGTGTCCAAAAGCTCCGAGCAACTATCGCACCATTCAGGAAAAGACGCTTTAAATCTTGAAAATCCATCTGAAAGAAAACTTTCATTAATTTAAAATATTCTGAAATTAATTATATTGTGATAAAATAAAAATAAATCTATTATCAAGCAAAGGGAAGGAAAGCTGCAGCAGCTAAACCTACTTTCCCCGACTGCACTGTTGCTAGGTAACGGAAGGGGCTACCCCATTACACACGGGGTAAGTATGTTCCAGCACAAGAACCAGGACACGTTCACCTACTTTCCTGGAAATTTAAAAATAACAGATTGTTTGAGCAATCTTAAAATTATTCTTCGACCTACAAGAAACGTTTTAGATTTGGAAATTGGGTTTATAAGTATGGCAAATTAGAGAATAATAATAAGAGCGCATAAAAATGCTAACTCCTGTAAAGTTTATGAATTAACAACGGCATAATCCAACCCATTTACAACAGATGATGCTCTAATAATAAACGTGACAGTCAATTAACACACATTTTGAATTTGAGGCAAATATGGAGGTTTATTGGTAATACAGCTTTGGAAATAGCTTTTGCAACACAAAATTACCCACACGCTCACAAAATTGGCTGATAATTCTTTCCACCAATTACATAAAAATGAATGCAAATTCGTTACGGTGTAAATATGATGTTAACCGTTTGTTTGTATGGCTTCTCAGAGTGACTGAACAAATTTGAACAAATATATGTAGGGCACGTTAAAAATCAATTTGTAGCATTTACGTTTAAACATCTTGAAAATAAACAGTAAATTGCGTTATCTCAAGAAAATTAATTATTTTTCATACCTTTTAAGATTTTCGCTTTTATATAAAATTGTGGAAAAATTCATTACTGAAGAATATGAAGAATATAAGAGACGTTCAAGGTGTATAAGAATGTTAGGAACATTTAAAAGGAACTTTCATATCATACCGTACAGATTTATTGACATTTTTAGATTCTTACTTTACACGCGTGTACCTTGGAAAATAAGTATACCATAAATTTGACTAAAGCAATACGAGATTTTTAAAAAAACTTTCTTTCTGCTTTTGGTAATCATCAGTTCATAGACTACTTTGATCAGGGGTTCCGGTGACATTTCTTGCAGTCTTGTTTTGGAAGACTTTAGTTTCAGTCTTGTTTGCGTTGTAGGTAAAAATGGCATAGGACTAACGCTTAGTTCAAAATCGGTCTTAGGTACTGTGTTTAAATCGAGTCCCTTTTTCGTAAGTAGTTCGTTTTTATGAATGAGCATTCCGTAAAGATAGCTCCTTAATCTTCGGACCGTGTTCGTGGTTTCGACGATGTGTTTGAAGAACATTAGTTGTCTATTTCCCAGGTATTTTATTGATGAGTTCCATACCAGTTGTTAGTATTTGAGTACCGATGGAAGGTGTTTGTTCATCCTGTATTTGGTAAATATTAGTATCGTCTACTGAACGTATAATTTTATTTTCCACCGTTAAAATCACTTCCGCAGAAAGTTGCTATGGCGCTAAATTCTTGGAACTTCCTCCCTTTAACAAAAACGGGACGTGTCGTCATCCATTGCATAGGAGTTCGGGAAGACACTGTAAGCCTCAAACTGTGAAAAACCGGGGGTGATTAATATCTAGTTGGTATGTGTGTAACTACTACGCTCAAGATCCCGAGTTCGAATCCCGACACGGTCCGCTTGAAAAATGTTAGGCGATCATTTTTCACAAAAATACACCCTCGTTCGGATGAGAGGTAAAATGGAAGTCCCATGTGTAAGTGTTGTCACGCACGTTAAAGATACCTACCTTGCTTGGAACAGCAAGCGTTCGGCAAAATTCCAAATTTTCCAGGTAGAAAAAAACTCGCTTCCTAGCCAATGTTATACCTTCGGGTGGAGCATTGGAAAATTACATGTAAGGTGATTAATATCTAGATACATAGATTGCCTTCTACCATAACCTGTAACCTTCCGTGCGTCAAAAAAAATTCACTAGTTGTGTGGTAACTGTAGTTAATCTCGTTTGCAGTTGTTTATTACACTGATGGTTTAAATGTTCCCCTTTGAAGCACTGTACACGCTTCTAGTAATTTAATGCAACTTAGAATGTTCCTGTCGAAGATTTTGGTTTAGCTAGATTGGTCTCTAGTTCTTGGCTGCAATTCTTTTGCTTCCTGAAGTAGGAAACATGACGACTATAGCTGTTTTCAAGCACAAAAAAAGTCTGTAGTTTATATTGTTAAATATTTACGTAATAGCATTACCTTTGGCGCCGTCTCATGCCTTTCTCTGGTTGCTTTGTGTATAATCTTTTTGTTTTTATGTGGTGAAGCTTGTACGCGTGCTTAATGGCTGTTTCCACATTTATGAAAATATATGTAAAATTTTAGGTTCGCAGTGAATGTTATTTGTGGAACTTCTGTAAATTTGGCGTGTCGATTAGCGGCGAGATACAGCATTCGTTATAGCCCACGCGGTGGAGCGGGTTCGGGATTCTTGTTTGCAATGAGACTGCCGTCGAATCTGTAGAAGGTGCATTTTCTTTGTATCATTTTCTTGATATGATCAAACCAGTTCATTCAGTATAGTTTTAATCACCTCTTGCACGCGATCGGTGTCATTATCACCTGAGACTCGCGAATGTTGTGTCAACGTAGTAGAGGGATTGGTGCATCCTGGCGCAAATCCACCTTCTGGAATCCACCTATAGAATCCATCGAGTCCACTTTTTACATCTAGAAACCCACTATAAAGTCTTATTTTAAGGGATTTCCACCTTGCTCCCTCTTTGTGGACCTCCTTGTGGGATTTTACCCTCATTTGAAGAATTTTTACCGGTATCATTCTGAACCATATAGTTTTCTTCGGCTAACCATTTCATCTTTCGAGATAAATCTATTTTGTTTGGTATCAATTAATATTAGAATTTTTCTCAACTATACCTGAATTTCTAGGTATTTTTTAGATAGCATCATCCCCCAGGGAGCTACCCCCATTTTAAGATTTTTTACCAGCAGAGATTTCTGCCCATCCTTATAACTTTTTAGTCATGCGATACATCAAATTAGTCTAGAATAATAGAATAGAACGATAACAAAGTTAGATGGGGGTAAATATTTATACATATTTCTCAAAATTGTAAAATTGGAATAGTTTGCATCTGCTTTTGATAAGTAAACATCGTAAACGACGAAGTATGGCACGAAATATTAGATATGCCTTTAGACTATAGCTATTTGAGTGAAGATTTCAAGAAACATTGCGCATGGCTCCGGAAGCACTTGCACGGGCTTAGCTGGGAAAACCCATCAACAAATCTGTTATCACCAGACATTCTCACGTTATACCTACAAAACATTATACCGCCTTATGTGAAAGGACTGGAAAAGCAGCGTATCGTATCCAAGTATATGCCGTGCAATAATGTTATAAATATTGAAGAATTTAACGTTCCGAATTTGAAAACATTAAGAATGGATCATGGAGGATTTGGTCATTGTCTTATGCATATGGATAATCATTTAGTATGTGACAAACAAAATGTTATATTTATTTATAAAGCAATAAAATGTATATTTCAAGATTAATAAATGTTATACTGTGCTTTGCTTTAATTCTGTTTAGTTCTATTGTATAGAATTTTACTTTTACTAAAACAAACATTTTAGTACATAGACCGTTCGTATATGAGTAAGTGCATTATTATTATTACAGTTTCATATACAAATTAAATTTTTTCATCGACGTTGAGAATTAAAACCCATTAGATCTTTGAGAATATTCTAGACTAATTTGATAGGTCATACTACTGGAACGTAAGTAATGTTGGGTATTCTAAGAAAACTTTTGTTGAACGACTACGCGGTTAATAGTATCTATAGAAAGTTGTACGGGAAATGAGTAGTAAAGCCGGCGGCAATTTTTAATTCCCGTAAATACAATTAAACATTACTACCATTAGAGAAAATAAAGATTCACTTTCAAGGTATTTACAAAACTGTACTCGTATTAGTAATTATTGCTAGGTCATTAGGCAACGTTAAAATTAGCTTATAAGTGGTTTACATTAATAAATCATTAATTTAATAACAGTGAAATGTATGATCCTCAGCCTTGCATTGTTTTGTCAATGACGTCTGATTATTAATTGTGAAAGGTACTTTCCTACAATTATGGGAATACGCATTCTATAATTTGATTTATATTTCGAGTTTGTCGGTATTTATACAATAATTAACCGCGCTCGTAAAATGAGAAACTAATGGTTAATTTTAATACCGTAAGCATGTACTTTCGCTTGGTGATTCATTTGAAAACTACGCAAATCATAAATTCTAAAAATATGACGTAGAAGGTATTTAATTATTTTATTAGTAAATATTCTGTAGACAACAAGTTTTGTATTCCCTTAGTAAAAGTTTAAAATGTTTTATTAAGTTTCCCTTGAAAAGGTTTAAATTGATTTACAAAAACTAAATTGATTTTTAAGGTATTGAGAAAAATATGCAAGTAATTGATTGTCTTTAGCGCTTTTTAGAGTTGATTTTATTTTGAAAATTCATTAGGTTTCTTAAAATTATCCTGCAGAAAAGAATTAGAAATGTTTTAAGTTGTTTTCAAAGTTTTGATGTTATTCTTAGAATAAGTGAATGATTTCCATATTGCTGTAAATTTTAGATCACGTTATAACATTTTTATAAATACATTAGCTAAAAATTTGTATTGGGGGTTTGTGTTAAGGCGGGGTAGTCGGGAAATTCCGCGTTAAAGCGTATATCTCGGGTGACCAAAAAGGATTTAAAGATCGAGTTAAAGTTAAATAAACAAAAAATTTAAAGGTACGAGGCTTTAACAGGGTATAACTTTGTAAGGGGTGGTCCTATTTAAAATCTATTTACAGATTCGAATTATGCGTAAAACTCTAGACTAATTTGATGTATCGCATGGCTAAAAAAGTTATAAGGACGGGCAGAAATCGCTGCTGGTAAAAAATCTTAAAATGGGGGTAGCTTCCTGAGGGATGACGCTATCTAAAAAATTTCTAGAAATTCAGGTAGCTGAGAAAAATCTAATATTAATTGATACCAAACAAAATAGATTTATCTCGAAAGCTGAAATGGTTAGTCGAAGAAAACTATTTGGTTCAGAATGTTACCGGTAAAAATTCATAAAATGAGGGTGAAAATCCCACAAGGAGGTCCACAAGGAGGGAGCAAGGAAGGAGCAAGGTGGAAATCCCTTAAAATAAGGCTTTATAGTGGGTTTTTACATGTAAAAAGTGGATTCGGTGGATTCCAGAAGGTGGATTTGCGCCAGGATGCACCAATCCCTCTACTCATCGTCTTACCAAATTTTTTGTACGTCTGATAACCTGTTTGATATATTACGAAAGGTTTGGTATGTTGTTTCGAGCGGGAATCGTTTCAAAACACCGTTGCAAGATTTCTGTTAATACGATTGCTAGATAGTGTAATGTTGTTTTCAAGGCTTGCGCGAGTTACGTTTCGGGCGTTGGGAGCGGTCTTTTTAAAAACTTCTTCCAAAACTTCTTGTAACAAATTTTATTTCTTAAACAGATTTTAAATATGGAATTTTGACAAACATATAATTATTCTAAATCGAAATAAATTGTTAATTGAATTAATATTAGGGCGAGAAGCCTAAGTAAACAACAATGTAAAAGCTGAAATACTCAAGACTGACTGACTGGTCTGGGGCTCCCGGGGTATTTATGTTGTCCCTGCCCCTCACATGTCTGTGGCAACTTGCAGAGCTAAATTCTGCTTATTTCTTAATTTTATTCATTATACAATGCAACAATCTTAATTTCTAAGTAATTGCGGTTTCTTAACCGTCTGTGACCTGCATCTGCAGTATCACTTACGTCTGGAATATAATGTATTATATCCGTTCCCACAACTTGCTTGTAAACTTTTAATAACCTTTCTGATTTATCCTTGAATTTACAATGTTGCATATAACTCAAGTTTCTTTATAATTTTCAAATAATTTCTATTTACTTGTACATATATAGATTGGGGGATACGTAACTCGCGTTATTGCGAAATTTTTTCAAGTGATTTTTTTGTGAAACACTTAACTGAATCTTCACTAGTTGTGATTCCCTTGGAACGTTTGGAAACAGATTCGATCTCTATGACTATCGATAAGTGGTTCAAGCTTAGGTATTGAAAAATGCCTGCCAAGATTGGTTATTGCATGATCTTTATGATAGAGATATCCAAGATGTCTGCTTGTCATAGCCTGTCAATTGATATTTTTGTCGAAGAGATATAGAAGTGTCTTGTGACGGCATGTCGAAAATGCGACTATTGGTCGCTGGGACAAAGGCTTAACGACTTGTATAAAATCTCCTGAATTTTTATGTTGTTACGTCATTAATCAGTACAGCATAGTTGACGTATGATTGGAACTCCAGCTAACGGTTCTAACGTGGACAAATTCGCCCCTAACATGAAAATGTACTGCTATAGCGTCCATAAATGTAGGTGATAGTTTGAGATATTCATGAGGCAGCCACTTGCAAATTAGGAGGCTACTCCTCCATATGCTGGTTGTCTTGGTATTAGGTCGCATTTATTTTTATAGAATTTATTTGCTAGTATGAAATCTTTGTTATCAGGCATACACGTTTTATTCTGGTAGCAAGCGTTTTAATTGTAACCTTGTTTTGCAGTGTTCCAAAATAGAAGTACAGAGTTTCTTTGTGGCGCTGTGTTATTCATTGTACGCTTGTAAAACATAGCATAGAGTTGTCCAGATGAGACAACTTCGAAGGTTTCTACCACATATCAACGCATTTTGTTGATCCTGTTTGTTCTTTTTGAATATCTACCAATGGTTACGTTTAGTAGATTGCTTTCGTTGTTCCTATACCTGATTGCTTCCTTTTGTTGGTATCTGTTGTTCATGTGTCTAACTGATTAGTTGAACCATGATCCAGTTGCATATTCGTCATAGTTTTCTTTGGTTTTTGTTGGTCTGTTTATATGAGCCTTCATAAGATTTGGAATGTTCTTCATTCTCAGAGTTTTAGGTGGCGGTGATTGATCTGAGTGCTTGTCTGTGACGGGCATAAGTGCACCATAGTGACCGCCTCTGGTTGTAGTAAAGCTCTCCTCCTTTTCAGTAACTAGGCACTTTATATGGTTGGTGGGATGTGGGCCATTACGTTAGAGCTTGTTGGTACCTGTTCTGTCCTGTTTTTGGCAATCTGTTTCTACGCACTACCTGCTACACTTGATGCAGCGCAAGTTCAGACTACAGTCAGCATGAATAGCATGAGAAGCGGGGGGGCTCTTGGCTCAGATGGTAGCAACACTGATTCGGTTGCAATATAAGAAGTGAGATTATTCTCTAGTAGTACAAGAATATGTTTTTATGTTCACGTTCATTGTTCGTAAGTTTGAGCACGTTTGAGTACGTATTGACAAAACAAAATCTTGTTACCATGGCAACAAATAATGACATTAAAATTGTCACTGTGAAATCTTAGCACAAAAAGTTATAGCATAGCTGTGCAGTAAATTGTGAAAGAACACATGTCGAAAGCAAATGTTAAAATCGATAAATTAGAGTATTGAGTCATCATCAAATACCTGAACTTGAAGGAGTTAAGTGGGTGGAATAGTTAGACTAGTAATTGAGAGTTCAGCAGAAGGTAAAATGTACAGAAAAATGCAAGGATCCTTGTATATAGACCAAATTGAGAAAATAGGTAAATGCACTGAAAGAGTTTAGGATAGGAAACGGAAAAGTTACGTTAAACCAGTCTTAAGGTTGCGACTAAAATAGAGAAAGAGTGAAAGTTATAAAAAATTATATGAATTCTTTTTATCTATTTTGGCGTAAGCAGAAATTTTAAATTTTGTAATTTACACCTTAAATTAAAAACCCAAATAAAAAATTTTTTCCTTAACAGAAAGGCGAAGCAAGGTGTGCCCAATGTATGTTCATTATACATACATCAAAAAGTGGTAATTTAGTTAAAATATTGTTAGGAAAAGATGAGAGCTACTAAACTCTAATTGACTAATCTCGTAATTTTTGGTTATCTTATCAACTATCGCCAGATTGAAAGTCCATTACCTAAGGCGAATTGACGTATCTTCATTTACATCAATTTGTCCTAATTAATAATTATACATCTGCAATTTCCGTTTCCATTCCACTTTATTATATCTTACAAATGGAGAAAGGTGTGCAGATATGTCACCCTTTCACCAATGATTCCAGGATTCTGAATGTAAGCATAACTGGAAAGCGATAATTTAGCGGATGCGCCACTCGGTCTTCTGAACGGCAACTAATTCCAAAAGGACTGTATAATAGAAATTGTAGTTTACAATACGAAAACGTCTTACAAACTTTTGAGTTATTCATTTAATATGCTAAAGATAGCTTCAAGACCATTATAAAACGGGAGAGCCATCTGTCTAATGTACTATAAAGCTCTTTATGGTTATTACTTTTCAGAATAAGCATGGTACTGTAATAATATCTTGCCAATCTTTGGGCAGCTATAATGAGGCATTTAAAATCAACGTTCTTTGCAAACTCCAATGAAAAAGATGTTAAATATTCTAACAATTACTCTATAGAAATTTAAAATAGATCGATACCATCATTTATTTTCGTCACTCGAAAAGGTTCTGTACACCTTTCTGATGTGCTGAAAATAACGCTGTTTGCAGTTTGCATTAATATTTAAAACCAGGAAGTGACGTGCGCGAAAAGGTTAATATTGACGTTCAACAAACCAACAATAATTTGGAATCTACGATAATAAACGTTCAAACTCAAAAATTAGTAGAATTGAATTTGATCATCATTCATTCTATGCATATCAGAGCATGATATATTAAGGAAAGTTATATAATTCATTAAAACAACTCTAATAAATTCGCAGTCAAATTTCGTCATAGTATGTCTCATTTAGTTATCGAGACATACATTTTTATATTTGCGGCTAAGTTGTTATATTTTGAAAGTGAAAATAGTCCGCGCCCACGACCGATCTCTAAATTCTTCATCGCCCACCAAGGATGGTGGGAGAACAAGCATTGCAAAACACCATGTTTTAGAATTGCATAGATCAATAATGAGCTAAATAGAATTATGTAGGAGTCCTAAGCAGTTTCAAAGAGCTCAAAGACTTTTGATACAGGATCGAAACAGATAAAAATATCCAATACAAAGACTAACATTTCTTATTAAGTTCCGCCAGAAGATAACAAAGTAGGATTGTAAAGAAAATCTTCGTGTAAAAAAATCCTGCAAAAGAAGTGTAATTTAGGAATATAAACAATATTTAAAAATCCAGACATAGCCAGCCACAGCATTTAAGAAAGGTTCCGCTTTTTTTTCAAAATGTAATTTAAATTCTCTAAAAGCAAAGACACAATAAAATACTTAATGCACTAAATTCAAACTCTTCAACGTCGTTAACCGATGTATACGTATTTTTAAACCGAATCATGGAGTCACTCAGTATTCCAATAAACAGGAATTATCTTTTTCGGTTATATAAAAAATAGATATAAATTGCACAACCATCAACGGCATAAGTTTTCTGTACCTGGACACATCTACCACGAATTTAAAATTCAGTTTCTTCATTTATTTGTTCAGAATGACGTTTTCGATTTCTGAAGCTTGGCGGAATCTTTAATTATTTATATTTCGTTTCTTTATATCACTGGCTGTGCGAGTTTCTTCGAAACCTTTGCCAATACCGTTCGTTCCAAGGTGGCACATCACTTCTTACTAGTCTAACAACTGATCTAGACAGCTAATTTTCGGTTGCAGCAGATTGCAAGTCATGAAAAAAAGAATGCTTTGTTACCCGTGTTTCAAAGCTTTATAGATGCCTTCTTCAATATTACTTGTTTGAAAATTGACAGGTAAAAAAGAAGAAACACATATTGAGCCTGCTTAAGGTATTTTAGAGGTATTTTGTCATGTGAAAAAATGGAAAAATTTCAAAAGTATCGGTAATAATGTGTTTCTAAGGGTGTAGGTGACCATCTAATGCTGCAGGTTAGCTCATACTAGACTGTAGCAGGGTGGGTTCCTACAAAATCGTCCACTGGACCACTAAAGAATATCTAATGGTCTAAGAGTAATCCAAGCTAACACGATATAAGGACGTCAGGAAATAAACAATAGGACAACAACGAAAGGAATCCGTCTATCCTTCTCTTATTAAAGACTTCCTTGGTGAATATTTCCACCTCACATCTCATGTCTTCAATTACTATATATTCAAGATAACTTTTATAGATATTACTTATTTCTGAACGTTATTACAAGGCCACATTGTGAAAGCGTTTTTGTTATATCTTTTATATCTATTAGAATTTTCCAGCGATTCGTTAAGTTGTTACGTGCAGTTCCTGCATTTTAATATTTATTGACAATTTCGACTGCTTTTTCAATTTAAACGATTGCTTGCTTACTCATCATCCCGTATGATTCTATTAAAATATTTAATCATAATTTAAAACGCTGAAATTATTCGAGTTTGATATAGCATTAAAAATGCAGGGTTCGGCTTCTTAAATATTTACCTTGAGTTTATCAAGGTTGTACACAATCACACATCCTAAATGTCTGATTCGCTTATCTCTACACCTTACGTTATATAAATTATTAATTAGTTTATGTACGATACTATAATTGCAATGCGAGGTTAGGCAAAACATCATACGCGTCTTTATAATTCAACAAGCTTGATTCTATATATTTATTATCTCGTTGTAGACACGTTGACATACATTTCGGTTTGAGAACGCTACACCGTTCTATAGACAGACGTTAATCGGGATTTCCTTTATCGAGAGTAGTTCGCTTGTGAGAATGAAACCATAAGTTGTACGATGAATATATCTCATTAATTACTTTTTAAGAAACAGTTTTAGTTTCATTTGATATCTAGAAGTAGGACTTAACACATTTTGATTGAAGATAGATAAATTTAACTACCACTAATGTAAAATGTAATCCAGCAGATATCGACTACAAAAAGTTGTGTACCAACCGCGAATTATCAGAACACTCAAGACCACATTTGGACAAGCTAAAAAAAAACAGAAACATCATGCTAAGTTGTACGGTCTGCTGTTTCTTTTCTATAAGGCAGCCGCGTGGCGTAGTTGGTATGCGTGTGACTACTACGCCCGAGGTCTCGGGTTCGAATCCAGACACGGTCCGCTTGAAAAATGTTAGGCGAGCATTTTTCACAAAAATACGCCCTCGTTTGGATGAGAGATAAAATAGAGGTCCCGTATGGGAGTGTTGTCACGCGCGTTAAAGATCCCTACCTTGCTTGGAACAGCAAGGGTTCGGCTAAATTAAAAATTTTCCAGATCAAAAAACTCGCTTCCTGACCAATGTAGTACCTTCAGGTGGAGCATTGGAAAAATCAAATGTAGTGTTTCTTTTCTATATAGTTTTGATGAATTTCCTCAGGGAAAATTGGGTCTGGGTTTTCTTTGTAAATTTTTAGGTTACTCATCACACACATGAAGGTGTTCCGGTGTGAAAATTGAACTTACTTCGCTCAAATCGTCGCAATATGCTAATGCAACAGCTGTTACCGATTGAGTATAAATTATTAAATAAATCCAGCGCTGACTGTCAATAAAATTTTCAATATAAAATTTAGAGTTACACTATTGTTAAGGTGTGGCGTTTTTGCCTAATAATTTCTTTGTTTCGTTACAGCTGCTGCGAGATGCAGTTAGGCCAGTAGATGATTCTTTTTTCCTTTTATTGCTGGTGTCTACTATTACATTATAATTTTTTGTATTTATTTAGGGCTGGTGCACACTAAGTAAGTATTTAGATATATTTTTTTTAAATGTTGCTTTATGTGAATATAAAGTATTTAAAAATTTGGCAACTGAAAATAATCCACTATATATTTTGTTGTTTAATTTTGTTTTATGTACATATTAGGATTAAGGTTAAAAATTAGTTTCAGATAATTAAGGTGTATTGATTATTTTTGCGCAGATTTTTGTACTACGTAAATCCTCCGAGATATGTTGGATAAATATAGTTCTCTTCGCGGGTTGGGTTTCCTTTTTTTATAACTTGTTTTTTTATTAGCTAGAGGTGTGCAAATAAAATTCCTTTCTTAAAATTTTCTCTTTTTCCTTTTTGGTTGTGATCCACCCCACTCTGCAACTTTTTAGTTGGCACAGCATTTTTTGAATTCTTTTTTGTTGCGGTATTCGGTGCAGGCTATTTTCTTTGCTTACTTTACTTTACTTACTTTTCTCAACAGTCAGATAGTATTACGTGTTCCTTTTCCGCTTCCACTTCGAAATTCAAATTGTTCTTTATCGGCAAGGCTTTGACATTTAAATAAGAAAAAATTACAATTAATTATATAGATCCAAAAATCAAAAATAAAATAGACGCATCTTTCTTGTTTAATGTTTACTTACTTTTCTTGTCGTTAACAAAACTGAAATACAATATTTAAACAGGAATAAACGGTGATGGTTTTTTTAGTCTCTACGCTATTACGTGGTGTTAGGCGCATTCATTCAAATGTCGAGAATACCCATTCGACAGACGCCGAAAAAACGACAGTACTGTAACAAAAACGCCAAAGAGTCTAAAATCGAAAGAGACAAACCCATTAAATCAACAATTGATTGGTAGCTACAAAGCCGCATTAAAAAAACTAATATAAAACATATAAAAGCAAATAATCTATTAGGTTCGAGAGCAATTAAATACGTTTAAAAAGACGCAAGGATCGGCAGAGTAATCCGTTTTCAATCAAAGTGTGACGTCGAGAGTATTATGATATAAATCATGGAATAAATCGTTTAAAAAAATGTATTCATTATGATATAAATTAAATGTTTGTGTTAATAAATTTACATAGTCGAACTTAAAAATAAAGTTCTTAATCATCCTGTTGAGAAGAATTCAGTGTTAGTAATTATCAGTAATTCATTAAGGTTTCTCTGTTTGTGTGTAAACTGACTTATATGCGGCCTAAAAACATCATTAAATCTGTCATGGAGTTTTTCGATCAACAGAAAGATGAAGTTGTATAATCATTCCCTTTAGAAAAAAAAACTTAAGTTGCTGCTGCAAATAGGAAATCGTGTACATTTATAAAATATGTAAGAATGTAAAATATCTTCAAGTGCTGGGGGAACTTGGTAACCACAGACTGCTTACCCACCTTCACATACCTTACATGTGATTTTCCAATCATCCACCCGAAGGTACTACATTGGCCAGAAAGTGAGTTTTTTTTACCTTGTAATTTTGCCGAACCCTTGCTGTTCCAAGCAAGGTACGGATCGTTAACGTGCGTGACAACACTCACACACGGGACCTCCATTTTACCTCTCATCCGAATGAGGGTGTATTTTTGTGAAAATGCTCGCTTAACATTTTTCAAGCGGACCGTGTCGGGATTCGAATCCGGGAGCTTGGGCGTAGTAGTCATACACATACCAACAACGCCACGGAGCCGCCTCCCTTCACATACCACTGAATATCGGGGAAATAGGATATATAATTGTAAAACGATAAAAAGGGACAGAACTGCATCTAACAACAAAGAACAGCGACTATGTTCAAAGACAACAAACATAGAAACAGGAAGAAAATTGTTGAAAGCATATGTGTGGAGCACAGCCCAGTAGGTCTATGAAGTAGAGGCAGTAGGAAAGGCAGACAGAAAGAGATAGAAGCCTTCTGAAATGTTGTGCTTCAGATGTATGAGGTTGATAACATGGACAGATAAAGTTAATAACAAATAGGTTATAAAAATAGAAGGGGAATAAAGATATCTGTGGAAAATAAAAAAATAATAGAAGAAATAGAAGGGTAGGATACGTTTTAAGGCATTTTTTGCGAATAATACAGGATATATTACAAGCAGAGATAGGACAAAACAGGTAAAGGTAGACCTAGATGAGACTATCGCACGCAGATAGTGATAGATGCAGACTGTGCAAATTCAGGGAAATATGTAGATTAGTTCAAAATAGGAAACAATGAAGGTACGCGTCTAACCAGTTCTAGGACTGAAAACCTAATGATGATGATGTAGGAAATGTCAACTTTGCTAATACATTCGGATCTCCGGAAGGGGACTACTTCGGAGGATGTGATCAGCAAATTTAAAAGAAGAATCGAGAAACATTCTACGAGTCGGAGCGTAGAATGTCAGAAGCATGAAATAAGTAGGTAAGCTAGAGAATATGAAAATTGAAATGGATAGATTAGCATTAGACAGTACGGATTACCGAAGTTCGTCGGCTAGAGGTATGGGATTTTTGGAGCGAAGACTATAGGGTACTTCATACAGAATAAGAGGTAGGAAATTCTGGTGAGGGTATAGTTATGCGAAAAAGATAGGACAATGTGTAGAAAACTACTTACAAAATAACAAAAGGATACTCATGGTTAGATTGGAATCTAAAGCGATAATTACAACAATACTCTCCATCCCACCTCTAGCTACAGTAAGGAAGAGGTAGAAGCGATCTACAAAGATATCGAAAACATACTAAGATGCGTAAAAGCACATGAAAATTTAATAATTATGGGAGATTTTAATACTGTGGGAGATGAGGATAGGCCGATAGTAGGTTTATTAGGATTAGGCACGAGAAACGACAGGGAAAATAGGTTGGTAGAATTTAACCATCACAAACACTTTATTTCAACATCATGCTAGAAGACGATTCATATCGAAGATGCCAGCAGATATTGGAAAATATCAAATAGAGTATATTCTTGTTAAACAACGGTTTACGAATCAAGTAAAAGAGTGTTGAAGTTACCCAGAAGCAGATATAGACACTTACCACAACATCATACTAATGAAGGCCGCTCTTAGATTTAAAATTTTGAAGAAAAAAAATGAACGGAAAAAGTCACTTTGACTTTGAGAAACTAAAAGATAAAAATATTCACAAAAGATTTGAGAAAAAGTCAAACGAATTTCTGAAAGAGATCGGAAAATTACTGATACTAAGGAAGTAGAAATAGAATGAAATAACAGTAGAGTAATGGCAGGTCTTCCACTACCACATTTCCTCCAGAATCCCACATTTCCTCACACATCTGGACCAATTTACATGTAAATTCCCATAAGGAGGAAATGAGGGAGATGAATCTCCTCCTGCTCTCTCCTTGCTCTTCTCCTTGCTCGAACCACCCCTTACCATTTTGATTACGTCACACCCGCATTCTTTCACCCGCGAGATAAATCTTTCTCCACATTTCCACCCACGAGATAAATGTACTTTGTTTGGTATCAATTAATATTAGAATTTTCTCAGCTACCCAAATCTCTTTAAATTTTTCACATAGCACCATCCCCCAGAGAGCTACCCCCATTTTAAGATTTCTTACCTGTAGCGACTTTTGAGCGTTCTTATAAATTTTTTATACATGCAATACATCTTGCTAGTCTAGAATTTTATGTAGAATCCGAATCTGCAAACAGATTTGCAATAGGACCACGCCCTGCAAAGTTACACACATACCCTCTGCGTGATAAATCTTTCTCCACACTTCCACCCACGAGATAAACCTATCTTGTTCGGTATCAATTAACAATAGATTTTTCTCGGCTACCCGAATCTCTAAGAATTTTTTAGATTGCACCATCCCCAAGGGAGCTACCCCAATTTTAAGATTTCTTACCTGTAGCGACTTTTGACAATCCTTAAACATTTTTTTAGTCATGCGATACACTAAATTAGCTTTAGTCTAGAATTTTATGTAGAATCCGAATCTGTAAATAGATTTAAAATAGGACCACCCCATACTATTCTACACACACCCTTTGAATTATAAATTTCCTGCAGCTCATATCTAAAGAAAATCTAAAACCATTCTTAAAACTTTTATTACAAACAATTTTTAATAATACAGTTTAAATTTTGTAAACCACATTTCTAAATACATATTTACAATTTTTTATTCTTAACCTAGAACTTCTCATATCGACTTGTACTTATTAATATTTATTTCTAAATAGAGCACCTTTTCCAAAGACCAACCGGACCCGCATGTTTCAAATTCCTCTGATTTTGTTCTTATGGTTTCGCTTAAGACCTCGTACATATTTTCCAGATTACTAGAAGACGTTATAACCACATTTTTTGTATTAAAGGATTTCACATCGGTAGTCTCTTCCCCCATTTTGGTGTAAACGCCGTAGAGTTCGCAATAGACTTTTATTGCTGTATGTTGTATTCTTTTTTCATTTATTAATCGAATAAATCGCTCTTTCTGCTTCCAAAGAAACTCGGACACTCCATCGTCGACACTGGCGTTCTTTATGCGATAGCTAGCCATACGGTTGTTAAACGCTGTACTAACCATTTCTACACAATCGTCGCTAGTAGCGGTAAGTGATGCATTTTATGTCTGTTGCTTCTCAAGTGTGCGGCATAGGTAGTCTTTTCCATTTCGAAATCGCATACTTTACACATAATTCGTGGTTGTTTCGTACAAGGCCCTTTAACAGCTGGCAGAGCTGAACGTTTACGGCTTAATGACATACCGTGCTGTTTTTCCTTGTGTCGCTGTAAGTTGCCCATTCTCGTAAAAGCGATACTGCAAGACCCACAGTTTAAGTACTTTGCTGCGGACGGATGTATAAGCTTAACCGTAGACGATGTTATACCACGACATTTGTTCTGGTGCCGTTTGAGAGCAGTTTTCCAGGTATAGGAAGCACCGCAAGAGTTGCACTTAAAAACGTTTGCAGATACCATTTTAGTACAAAACAAAATCCGCACTATAGCACTTTGGTTAAACTTGTAAGCGAACTAACTTATAACTAAAGAGTTTAGTCTTGCGCGCCTGCTTTATGTACCCTATAGAATGCAAACCGAAGGTTTCCGAAGACACCCGAACGAAGTTGAGGATTCAGCGGGGAACTAAATGACGTCATAATCCTTGCTGCTCGTCCAATACATTTAGCGCCAATGCATGCACCTGGTTCGCATCGTCGATGGTGCGAATGCCGTTAGTAGAAACATCGGAAACGTCTTCCATGTTATACGGATCCCGTGCATATTAAAAATCCAAAAGGGTGATAGCACACGCACACAAATTGTGTGCAAGTCGTGCTGTAGAAGATGCAGTGCTACTATAACCAAAAACTTAATAAAAACACTTTAAACCATTACTAAGGAAATACCAACTTGTTGTCTACAGGATACTTACTAATAAAGCAATTTAATTTCCCATTTTTACGACCATGGTTAATTATAGATTAAAATTTAATTTGTGCACGTTCGAGCTTCTCGTAAACTAACATATTTTATAGCAACAATGCGCTGTATATATAATACATGCATACCCCTTCGCCGCGCTACTGCTATTCTTGTAATTGCTAAAAAAAGTCACTCTCCTTTTTACTGTTAGGACCGATGCAAAGCACCATTTTTTTAATACTTTCTATAGCACATCGCGCACTTTTTCGTCTGATGATTAAATTTTGCTTCTGTAGGCTTTTACACTTTCGCATAACGGTCGGCCACACGTAATGATTTCTAGAACCGGTAAGTACTCGATATCGTCCAAATAGAGAATTAGATGCTCGATGTCTGTCAACTTCCAATTCCCTCGTAAAAGGTAGAAAAAACTCAGTCAATCATCCGTCTAACTTAAACTTCGACCCGCTCCTGATCTGATAATTTACAAACATTTTTCAAACGACAATGTGCCGAGAATTTTTAAACCTCCGAGGAATCTTTAAATCGTGATCAATTACACATCCGAGCTACGCGTAAACTAACATATTTTGCAGCAACTGTGCACTGTATAATACATGCATACCCCTTCTCTGCGCTACTGCTATTCTTGTAGTTGCTTGAAAAAGTCAGTCGCCCTTTTTACGGGTAGGGCCGCTAAAAAGCACCATTCCATACTTTCTTTATAAGTGTAGCACATCGCGCACTTTTTGTCGGATAATTAAATTTTTGTTTATGTAGGCCTTTACACTTTCGCTTATTTAAACATCTAATACAATTGATTAACCACTTTCGATTATTCTAACGGAGACCACCATACATCCCGCCGCACCGTTCTTTTTGAATCCAACGATCCTATGGGCTTCCACGCACTAACACCTGACGTATCTTTCCTACTATTTGTTAAACAAAACTATCGGCATCGCCATGTTCGTATACGAACGTAAGCAGATGTTTGTGGATATGTACGAGAGTATGTTATACATTAACCAGTCTAAGCTATTTTATTTAGTCCACGAAAACTACTATTTTCTAAACCATAATTAATAATCGTCTTTATAGGTTCCACATTTCTACCGTTACCCAATGACTGGTGTCTACATTTGGAAACTTTAATTTCTTATTGGAGAATTCTTATTCTCCTGCGCACTGCTGCGTAGTTGCATGCCTACCCTTTTGAGGTATATGCTCGTTATAGGTTGTAAGACCCTCGGTTTTATAACGTCAATTCGTGAGACCCTTTAATCTTTTTAATCGTATCTTTTCGCCTACAATACAGTAGGACTTAACATTACTACCAACAAATTCATAGTACTGGACCCCTACGTCTTTAATTTTCCTACAACTTTTTGTTGACAAGTGTTATATTGTATTTATTATACGCAGGGTAGTCACTCTTTTAAGATAAATATATTTTGCTAGGTATCAACTAATATTAAATTTTCTAGGGACCCCAAATCTGTAAATAGATTTTAAATAGGACCACCCATACAAAGTTATGCGTTTTAAAGACCCAAATCACTAATTTTGCTCATCTTTATTTAACACCATTTTAAAACCTTTTTCGCTACCCAAGACATATGCCTTAGCCAACCATCTCCCGAAATCTAAAACCGCCGTGTCCCGCGAATACCACGTGGAGATAACACGTATACTCTGTCAACCAGGATAGAAGCCGGAAGGATTTGGAAGGTGGGAGAAGAACTTAAAAATTATGGAATCTTAAAACTAATATATACAATAGATTTACAAAATTCATACAAATATAAACAACTATCTTATATCTTTACCCCCCATGCGTAGATTGTTGTACTATTAGGAATGATGTACCTTTTGTCATCTTCCTCGATAAACTAATTTTATTAATAAACTGCGTATGCAAATCGTATTCTTTACTCCGGGTACATACGCAGGCAAGTACTCGATACCATCCAAATAAAAATTGGATGCTTGGTGACTGTTAACATCCGCTTCCCTCGTGTACGCCCAGACACATCCCAGCCCATGAGCACCCTGCGCATGCACACCCTGCTCATGCGACCCTGCGCATACAACCTGCCCATGCACCCCTGCCGTACGCACATGCCCATCTCGCTGCCATGGACTCCTGTGCGACTGCTATTTCGGGGTAACGTCACAGCCTTTTATATATAAAGAACAATGTTATATACTATTATAAAATGTTTATTCTGACATTATACATAACAAATTTAAAAATATTTAATGACAAGCATGGAGTCATTTAAACTTAATTTTAATACAAAGTTATACACAGAAGACAGTCCTTTCTTTATGTTTGTTTGCAGTGGTTTTAATTTTATCTAATTTTATTCGCAGCTTAAAATTTAAATCGACACCCAAGTCTTCTATCTCCTTTTCTAACCAATAGTTTGATACATAAAGACCGTCTAGGTTTTCGAATTGTAAAATGTACCAAGTTTGCCTCTATATTTAAAGTCTTTGATTCCGCCGACAACCAGATCCATTCCTTCGTGTAATTCTTGCAGCTTGTGACAATCTTTTAATCGAGCTTTCCACTATATCTTGCATACGTATCTTGTTAAGCTTGATCGACTTCTTCTTGTCGGTATTGGAGGAAATCCTTTTCTCCCACACACCGTTGTGTAGTTGCATATCCACCACTTTTGGGAATATATGGTTGTTATAGGTTGTAAGACCCTCGGTTTTAAATGATCCGAAAGGTTCTTTACTAGGCAAATATACAATGTTTAGCGGAACCCCTTTGCGTGTGGTGTACGCCAAGGTTACGAAACCCGCATTCCTTAGTTCGTCTTTGTTATCTGCCATTTTGATAAATACGTTTTAGAATAACCTTTTAAAAGTATACGGATTTAGTACCATCCTTTTCTGCAAGAACACCTACATAACTAAAGAGTCTTTCTTACTAACCGCAAATGCATACAGCTTGTACAACCCGGATGTATCTAAGTCAGTCCATCGACACATAAAATAATCTTTTAATTCTTCCTCATTTTCTCTAATAAGATGTTCTTTGTCTAACACATCTTTGTATTGTTCGCGTATTGTCGCAGTGTTTTCCATGTAGTCAATTTTCGCCATTTTGCATCCATTTCCTCTAATTCCAGTTGTCTTTTCCTTCCACTTACAGCGTATGGCACAAATGGACATGCTGGACTAAACAACAATTACAGAACCAATTTGTGACAATATAATGTTGGTTAAAACTTTGCGACTTTTCTGACGCCGACAAACATCTGCAAGCAAATGATATTTATCCTTAAATGAGAATTATGGTGATTTAACAGCTATCTAAAGAAAGTTTACCTGATTTGTTTCACTAGGCATGGTGTTTAATTTTAAGCTTGCTGTTTTCTGGAAAGCACTAACAAATATTTAGGGTAAAAGAAATTATCGGAAAAGCAGACCAATACTTATACAATTTTCCCTTTCTTTTGGTTTTCGGACAAAATTGAACAGCGTCAATTTCTTTGTATTACCATTACCCCAATACACGTACTGTAGCAGGTTATTATACACTAAACAGCAGCTATTTGTAGCTTGTCCGATAGCTTACTCCACATTTTGGCAAGTGGTACCGAGTACATTGGCGCCTTTAGGAAACATAACTTTTCTCAATAACGTTAAACAGTCTTTTAAGGATTATAACCGTTCACACTGACATAGCTTCCATTGCACAATTGTATATTGTCGCTTCCAATCGCGTAATACCATGTTCTTTGCCAAAGTAGATGCAAATGTTTCCCTTAAACGTACATCTGGACAACGTAAAAATCTAGTATATGATTGCCAAGTTGTTTATTAACACCAGGACTTGTTATCTGACACACAAATTTGTTGTATATCTTAATTCTTGCATTGGTTGTTAGCCATGTTAAACAATCAATTCCTACAGTTTTATCGTTGTCAACTATAATATTACACTTTTCTTCGTATTCGCCCTTATAGCAAAAGTTATGGTTTGTAGGTTAAATAATTACACATCTCCATCTTGCTAAATATACCCGCAAAATCTTGGGTTACATCCATGTCAAAAGATAGAAATAATCTTTTCGAGTTCGTCTAATATATCTGGTAGTTCCTCAATAAAGTTTCAAACTTAACATCTGCTAGTTCCACTTTGTATGGAACACATATAGGATTTTGGAATTTTTATACGGCTTGAAATTTACTTGTCCGAAATCTTATAAACGGACACATTGATAAAGTATTGCCTGAGAAAACGTTTAACTATTTAACCAACTATTTGGAAAGTAGAGGGCAAATTCTTCAGATAAAATGTAAATCTTACACAAGTGCTACATTAAAGCAGGTAGTACATATTTTTACAATCTAACATTTCTAAAATTCCAAAAGAAATTAACCAATTTGAATTGGTCACAAAAGGTTCTGTAACATTGGTCGAGGTCCCAGTCAGCATCTGTTCGCCTTCGACATAACAAATATACCTATAAGAATCTGTACCAGATTATTGTTGCACATATTTTCTGTCAACAGCCATAATCCAAATCGCTCATTTGTCGGTTTCACTTTATTCCCAAGAAGTTGAGAAACGTTAATCACCTTGGAGACGCTCATGTTTACCGTTCTAGCTACTATCGAATACTAAATTGAATACGAAAAAATTGTTCTCTTATGTATTCTACAGAGTGGGGACGTATATTGCCGAAGATAGTCGAAGATTTGTTATCAACCTAAAGGATCGATCAGGATGCGCATCGACATATATCGCAGATATATGTACGGAATGTTAAAGTTACAAGTGAAATTGCCCTAATGGATCAAGTTGTGCGAATCCAAATGTTAAATAAGCATGACTCATGACCATATGACCATATGACCCATGACCATATGACCTAATTGCTATTTTAAATAGGTTTTCTCATTAAAACCCATTAGCACTAATTGCATTTTAATGAGTTTTCCATTAAAAACCAAGTGTGACCTAGGTTAGATAAAGGAAAAATTAATTGGTTGGGACGCGCTTAAAAGCTAACTATATCCTCTTGCTTAAATTTTTTAAATTTGTTATGTATATGTGAATAAAATTTTAATGTTATAACATTGTTCTTTATTTATAAAAGGCTGTGACGTTACCCCGAAATGCAGTCGCACGAGGGGTCGATGGTCAGGAGATGGCTGGTCATGTGGGGTGCGTGATTGCGGCAGGGTGCATGCAGGGTGCATGGTCAGGGTATGCGTGTCTGGTACACGAGGAAGCGGATGTTAACATCACCAAGCATCCAATTCTTTTTGATGGTATCGAGTACTTGCGCGTATGACGGGTAAAAGAATACGATTTGCATACAGTTTATTAATAAAATTAGTTTATCGAGGAAGATGACAAAGGTACATCATTCCTAATAGTACAACAATCTACGCATGGGGGTGTAAAGATATAAGATAGTTGTTTATATTTGTATGGATTTTGTAAATCTATTGTATATATTAGTTTTAAGATTCCATAATTTTAAGTTCTTCTCCCACCTTCCAAATCCTTCCGGCTCTATCCTGGTTGACAGAGTATACGTGTTATCTCCACGTGGTATTCGCGGACACGGCGGTTTTAGATTCTCGGGAGATGGTTGGCTAAGGCATATGTCTTGGGTAGCGAAAAGGTTTTAAAATGGGTTAAATAAAGATGAGCAAAATTAGTGATTTGGGTTTAAACGCATAACTTTGTATGAATGGTCCTATTTAAAATCTATTTACAGATTTGGGGTCCCTAGAAAATTTAATATTAGTTGGATAGCAAAATATATTTATCTTAAAAGAGTGACTACCCTGCGTATAATAAATACAATATAACACTTGTCAACAAAAAGTTGTAGGAAAATTAAAGACGTAGGGGTCCAGTATAGAATTTGTTGGTAGTAATGTTAAGTCCTACTGTATTGTAGGCGAGAAAGATACGATTAAAAAGTTAAAGGGGTCTCACGAATTGTAGTTAATAAAACCGAGGGTCTTACAACCTATAACGAGCATATACCTCCAAAAGGGTGGCATGCAACTACGCAGCAGTGCGGGGAGAATAAGAATTCTCCAATAAGAAATTAAAGTTTCCATGTGCGTAGCACCAGTCATTGGGTAACGGTAGAAATGTGGAACCTATAAAGACGATTATTAATTATGGTTTAGAAAATAGTAGTTTTCGTGGACTAAATAAAATAGCTTAGACTGGTTAATGTATGACATACTCGTACATATCCACAAACATCTGCTTACGTTCGTATACGAACATGGCGATGCCGGTAGTTTTGTTTAACAAATAGTAGGAAAGATACGTCAGGTGTTAGTGCTGGAAGCCCATAGGATCGTTGGATTCAAAAAGAACGGTGCGGCGGGATGTATGGTGGTCCCGTTAGAATAATCGAAAGTGGTTAATCAATTGTATTAGATGTTTAAATAAGCGAAAGTGTAAAGGCTCACATAAACAAAATTTAATTATCCGACAAAAGTGCGCGATGTGCTACACTTATAAAGAAAGTATGGAATGGTGCTTTTAGCGGCCCTACCGAAAAAGGGCGACTGACTTTTCAAGCAACTACAAGAATAGCAGTAGCGCAGAGAAGGGGTATGCATGTATTATACAGTGCAGTTGCTGCAAAATATGTTAGTTTACGCGTAGCTCGGATGTGTAATTGATCACGATTAAAGATCCTCGGAGGTTTAAAATTCTCGGCCCATTGTCGTTTGAAAATGTTTGTAAATTATCAGAACAGGAGCGGGTCGAAGTTTAGTTAGATGGATGATTGACTGAGTTTTTCTACCTTTACGAGGGAATTGGAAGTTGACAGACATCGAGCATCTAATCTCTATTTGGACGATATCAAGTACTTACCGGTTCTAGAAATCATTACGTGGCCGACCGCTATGCGAAAGTGTAAAAGCCTACAGAAGCAAAATTTAATCATCAGACGAAAAAGTGCGCGATGTGCTATAGAAAGTATTAAAAAATGGTGCTTTGCATCGGTCCTAACAGTAAAAGGAGAGTGACTTTTTAGCAATTACAAGAATAGCAGTAGCGCGGCGAAGGGGTATGCATGTATTATACAGCGCATTGTTACTATAAAATATGTTAGTTTACGAGAAGCTCAAACGTGCACAAATTAAATTTTAATCTATAATTAACCATGGTCGTAAAAATGGGAAATTAATGGTTAATTTTAATACTGCTAAGCATATACTTTCGCTCGGTGATTCATTTAGAAAATATTCAAGCCCACCATTTCCTAAAATATGACGTAGAAGTTATTTAAAATTAAATTGCTTTATTAGTAAGTATCCTGTAGACAACAAGTTGGTATTTCCTTAGTAATGGTTTAAAGTGTTTTTATTAAGTTTTTGGTTATAGTAGCACTGCATCTTCTACAGCACGACTTGCACACAATTTGTGTGCGTGTGCTATCACCCTTTTGGATTTTTAATATGCACGCGATCCGTATAACAAGGAAGACGTTTCCGATGTTTCTACTAACGGCATTCGCACCATCGACGATGCGAACCAGGTGCATGCATTGGCGCTAAATGTATTGGACGAGCAGCAAGGTTCCCCGCTGAATCCTCAACTTCGTTCGGGTGTCTTCGGAAACCTTCGGTTTGCATTCTATAGGGTACATAAAGCAGGCGCGCAAGACTAAACTCTTTAGTTATAAGTTAGTTCGCTTACAAGTTTAACCAAAGTGCTATAGTGCGGATTTTGTTTTGTACTAAAATGGTATCTGCAAACGTTTTTAAGTGCAACTCTTGCGGTGCTTCCTATACCTGGAAAAATGCTCTCAAACGGCACCAGAACAAATGTCGTGGTATAACATCGTCTACGGTTAAGCTTATACATCCGTCCGCAGCAAAGTACTTAAACTGTGGGTCTTGCAGTATCGCTTTTACGAGAATGGGCAACTTACAGCGACACAAGGAAAAACAGCACGGTATGTCATTAAGCCGTAAACGTTCAGCTCTGCCAGCTGTTAAAGGGCCTTGTACGAAACAACCACGAATTATGTGTAAAGTATGCGATTTCGAAATGGAAAAGACTACCTATGCCGCACACTTGAGAAGCAACAGACATAAAAATGCATCAGTTACCGCTACTAGCGACGATTGTGTAGAAATGGTTAGTACAGCGTTTAACAACCGTATGGCTAGCTATCGCATAAAGAACGCCAGTGTCGACGATGGAGTGTCCGAGTTTCTTTGGAAGCAGAAAGAGCGATTTATTCGATTAATAAATGAAAAAAGAATACAACATACAGCAATAAAAGTCTATTGCGAACTCTACGGCGTTTACACCAAAATGGGGGAAGAGACTACCGATGTGAAATTCTTTAATACAAAAAATGTGGTTATAACGTCTTCTAGTAATCTGGAAAATATGTACGAGGTCTTAAGCGAAACCATAAGAACAAAATCAGAGGAATTTGAAACATGCGGGTCCGGTTGGTCTTTGGAAAAGGTGCTCTATTTAGAAATAAATATTAATAAGTACAAGTCGATATGAGAAGTTCTAGGTTAAGAATAAAAAATTGTAAATATGTATTTAGAAATGTGGTTTACAAAATTTAAACTGTATTATTAAAAATTGTTTGTAATAAAAAGTTTTAAGAATGGTTTTTAGATTTTCTTTTAGATATGAGCTGCAGGAAATTTATAATTCAAAGGGTGTGTGTAGAATAGTATGGGGTGGTCCTATTTTAAATCTATTTACAGATTCGGATTCTACATAAAATTCTAGTCTAAAGCTAATTTAGTGTATCGCATGACTAAAAAAATGTTTAAGGATTGTCAAAAGTCGCTACAGGTAAGAAATCTTAAAATTGGGGTAGCTCCCTTGGGGATGGTGCAATCTAAAAAATTCTTAGAGATTCGGGTAGCCGAGAAAAATCTATTGTTAATTGATACCGAACAAGATAGGTTTATCTCGTGGGTGGAAGTGTGGAGAAAGATTTATCTCGCAGAGGGTATGTGTGTAACTTTGCAGGGCGTGGTCCTATTGCAAATCTGTTTGCAGATTCGGATTCTACATAAAATTCTAGACTAGCAAGATGTATTGCATGTATAAAAAATTTATAAGAACGCTCAAAAGTCGCTACAGGTAAGAAATCTTAAAATGGGGGTAGCTCTCTGGGGGATGGTGCTATGTGAAAAATTTAAAGAGATTTGGGTAGCTGAGAAAATTCTAATATTAATTGATACCAAACAAAGTACATTTATCTCGTGGGTGGAAATGTGGAGAAAGATTTATCTCGCGGGTGAAAGAATGCGGGTGTGACGTAATCAAAATGGTAAGGGGTGGTTCGAGCAAGGAGAAGAGCAAGGAGAGAGCAGGAGGAGATTCATCTCCCTCATTTCCTCCTTATGGGAATTTACATGTAAATTGGTCCAGATGTGTGAGGAAATGTGGGATTCTGGAGGAAATGTGGTAGTGGAAGACCTGCCATTACTCTACTAATAACATCAAATTAAGATTAGACATGACGGCCAGAGATATTCTGGGTATACACAATAAAAAAATAAGAAACCGTGGATAACAAAGGATATCCTGAATTTAATGAATAATGACGAAAATACAAAAACAAACCAGATGAAGCAGGCAAACAGAGATACAAAGCCATAAAATGGGAAATTACTCAAAACTGCAGAAAAGCTAAAGAGCAATGAATTGACGAAAAGTGCAGAGGTGCAAACTAAGATGGAAATAGGAAAGACAGACGAAGTATACAAACTAATTAGAATGAATTTTAGGGATATAAAACCGTATAGCAAAAATATAAGGGGCTCGGAAGGAGACATCATCATACAAAATGCAGAGAAAGTGAATACTCCCTGTATGTTTGTTGTGGTTTGTTTAGTATTCTTCGTAATCTTCTTTGGAAATTAAACCACTCATAGTTTTTAAAATTATCTTTATTTACGTTTCCATCCATGACCTAGGATCGTTTTCAAAATAATAAAAACTTCAAGTTTGACATTTATGACATAAATTGAAGGTGACTTTGATTTATTGATGTTCGAAATATTTGGTTTGAGTACACTAAGCTTAGTGTACCCAAACCAAATATTTCGATAAATCAAAGTCACCTTCAATTTATGTCCTAAATGTCAAACTTGAAGTATTTATTATTTTGAAAACGATCCTAGGTCATGGATCGAAACGTAAATAAAGATAATTTTAAAAACTATGAGTGGTTTAATTCGCTAAGAAGATTAAGAAGCAAAGAAAGTGGTTAGATGGCAAGAATATATAAAGAATTTATATGTAGGACAGAAACTAACAGCACTGGAACAGTAATCGAACATTGAAAAGAACGACTTGGTATATCCTAAACTTAGAGAAGAGTTTGAATTAGCATTAAGGGTCTGAAAAATGGCAAGGCACCAGGTATAGATAAAGTGCAAGCAGAAACTCTGCTGGACAAGCAGTAACAGAACGTCTCTTTCAACTTGTAAGTTACATGTATGAGACACATGAGATATCCAAAGATTTCAAACGTAACATCATAGTCACTATACCAAAAAGGGGTGTGGATAGATGTGAGAATTTTCGAACAGTAAGTTTCACAGCGCACGTGTCAAAAATAATAACTAAAATTGTACAAAGATAGATGGAAAAACCGACTGATTAAATATTAGGAGAATATCAATTTGAGTTTAGGCGAAACAGGGGAACAGAGGAGTCTATTTTAGCTTTGAGGGTGATCATAAAGAAAACAATAGAAAAAGGAGAAAGCGTGTATATAGGGTTTGTAGATCTGGAAAAAGCATTCGATAATGCAAAACGGAAAAAAATGTTCGAAATACTCAAAAAGATTGGAATGAGTTTTAGGGATAGACGGATAGTACATAGCTTATACAAAGAGCAAACAGCGGTAATAGAATTAGAGCAAGAACGTAAAGAAGTAATTATTAGGAAAAGGGAGAGACAATGAATACTGTCCAATGAAGGAAGACATTTGGAATTATTGTGCAAGGACAAAAGAGTGATATGCTTAAATTTGCAGATGATATAGCATCTAGCAAGGAAGAGTTAGAAACAGCTCTTAATGAACTGGAAACGGTTCTAACAGAGAGGTACGGTATGAAAATTAGTATAAAATTAAAATACTAGTATGTAAAGGAGGAAAAAAGTGCAAAAGATATAAAACAAAGATTAGCATAAAGTCGTGATGCATTTAACAAGAAAAAGCAACTACTATGTTCAAAGACAACAAACATAGAAATATGGAAAAGATTGTTGAAATCATATGTGTGGAGCACAGCACTGTACCGCTATGAAACTTGGACAGTATGAGAAGCGGACAGGAACAACATACTAAAGAATGAGGAAATAGTGTGGAATATATTAGAAGCATAGGAAAAAAGAGAGGTAGAGATAGACCTAGGTTAGATAATTGCACACACCTAATCAGAGATGCAGGCTGTAGGAATTCCAGAAAAATGTGTATGTTAACTCAGAATAGAAATTAATGGAGATACGTGTCTAACCAGTACCAAGACGGAAAAGCTAATGACAAAAAATAATTGTACTTAAACCAGATGATTATTATAAAAAACTACAGGTATTGGCTTTGCAATAATACCAATTAATGTTGATTATGAGAAAGGATTTATTGAAAATCTACTAATTCGGCAATTGTTTAAGTATTGGGTGATCTTGGTAGCCGCAGGTTGCTTAACCCCCTTCATATACCACTGAATATCGGTGCAGTAAAGTATATATTTAAAAACTAGAGAGTTGTATCAAGGCTGTGGGAATTAGGAGGCAATGTGTAGACTAGCTCAGAATAGAAATCAATGGATATACGCGTCCAACCAGGTCCAAGATGGAAACCTAATGACGAAAAAAAAATTGCACTTAAACCAGATAATTAATAAAAGCAACTACAGGTGTTGGTTTTGCAATATTCTCAACTAATGTTGATTGTGCAAAAGGATTTATTGGAAAACTATTAATTAGGCGAATGTTTAAGTGTGGGGGATTTTGGTAGCCGCAGGTTGCTTAACCTTACATACCTTACATTTGATTTTCCAATGCTCCACCTGAAGATACTATATTGGCCAGGAAGCGATATTTTTTAACTGGAAATTTTTTATTTTGCCAACCCTTGCTGTTCCAAGCAAGGTAGAGATCTTCCTCCATTTTACCTCTCAACCGAACGAGGGCGTATTTTTTGAAAAATGCTCGCCTAACATTTTTCAAACGAACCGTGTCGGGATTCGATCCCGGGACCTTGGGCATAGTAGTCACACGCATACCAACTACACCACGGACCAGCCCCCCTATGTGATTTTTCCAATGCTCCGCCCGAAGGTACTACATTGGCCAGGAAGCGAGTTTTTTTTACGTGGAAAATTTGGAATTTTGCTGAACCCTTGCTGTTCCAAGCAAAGTAAGGATTTTTAACATGCGTGACAACACACACACGGGACCTCTATTTTATCTCTCATCCGAACGAAGGTGTTTTTTTGTGAAAAATGCTCGCCTAACATTTTTCAATCGGACCGTGTCGAGATTCGAACCTGGGACCTAGGGCGTAGTAGTCACACACATACCAACTACGCCACGCAGCTGCCTCTCCTTCACATACCTTACATGTGATTTTCCAATGCTCCACCCGAAGGTACTACATTGGCCAGGAAGCGAGTTTTTTTTTTACCTGGAAAAGTTGGAATTTTGCCGGACCCTTGCTGTTCCAAGCAAGGTAGGGATCTTTAACGTGCATGACAATACTCACACACGGGACCTCCATTTTACCTCTCATCCGAACGAGGGTGTATATTTGTGAAAAATGCTCGCCTAACATTTTTCAAGCGGACCGTGTCGGGATTCGAACCCGGGACCTTGGGCGTAGTAGTCACACACATACCACTACACCACGGAGCCGCCTCCCCTTCACATACCACTGAATATCGGTGAAACAGAGTATATGTTTAGAAATTAATGGAAGGGAAACCGATGTGATCTAAGAAGAAAGAACCGCTGCTACGTTCGAAAACCTCAAACATAGAAACAAGAAAAAATTGTTGAAAGCATATGTGTGGAGCACAGCACTGTATGGCTATGAAATAGGGACGGACATTAGGTTAAGCAGACAGGAAAAAGATTGAAGCCTTTTGGTATGTGGTGTTCAGTTGTATAATGATGATAGAATGGACAGACAAAGTTAATAACAAATAGGTTATAAAAATAGTAGGAGAATAAAGATATCTGTGGAAAACAAAAAAAAATAGGAAAAATAGAAGGATAGGATACGTTCTAAGGCATTTTTGGGGAATAATACAGGATATATTACAAGCAGAGATAGTAGAAAAGAGGTAAAGGTAGAACTAGATCAGACTATCGCACGCAGATAGTGATAGATGCAGACTGCAAATTCAGGGAAATGTGTTAATATCGTGTCACTTTTATTTCAATTCAAGCATTTATACCAATTTTTCATACAGTGTTTCACAAACACAAATAGCTGCTAAAAAAGGGATTCTTCGGGTTAAGAGTTAATGTCACACAAAAATTCTTGCACATAGTGAACTTTACTAACATCCGAGCCACCTGGTCACATCCACACTCCTCCAGCTAGCTAGCTGTAGGTTTCTGCTGCAATAAATATTGTAAGATGACTTGGGTGTATTTTTTCCTACAAGGTTTGTTAAGTACAAAAATGTTCGAAAAGGATTTTTGTCTATGTCGAATGTTCGTTACTTTTTACTTTTGAGTTATCTAGTTTGTGAATATACGAAATCCATGATTTCGCAAAATTCCCTTCACAGATCGTTATTTTACTATAATTTTAGTAATTCGATTAGTCGCAACCGTTCGAGTACAATAATAATTCACATATAGTATCAAAAAAGATTTAAAGTAGAAGAAAATATGCATCATTCAATGCAAAAGCCAGAAAATACATGCTTGATTAATAAATGCAATTTTAAATAACTTTTGTTGCAATTTAATATAAACCAAGGGTCAAAGAAATACCGTTATGCCATAATTTAAGCATGTGTAATAAAGGAAATGACTCACTCATTCATAAAGAACGACAACCTATCCTGGAATTAGTGGCATGACGTGGAATCGATATACGAAGGGGTCAGAATAAGTGAACAGTAATTGTATGACTTATCCATCAATGAGAACGAAATCTAGAATATTCCTTTAATAAATAGAACTTTTTAATGGGCTATTAAAAGAGAGAAAACGGCGCCGCACTTTTCTATAGTTTGTTATAATACAGCAAATCTGAAATGATCCAGCTGTAGTGCAAACATAATTTTAAAATAGATTTATCTCTTGAACCGGATATCCTTCTTCTTAGAATCTAAATAGAATGAAGCTTGTTTATGCACTACTAAAGCGGTTTATTATATGTGAATCCATCCGGTGCTATTTATGTTTAAAGCTCTGAAATTCTGAACATTTTTTACTGTGAATTATTGATTTTTACACTTAACTTCAAATTGAAGCGATATATTTCACCATTGTTTTCGTATAATGCAAATTATTTTTTGTTCAATCGTATTGAACTCACCGCAGAAGATATTTATTGCGGTGCATTGTGCATCGCAAACAGCGTATGTGATATAATATTTTTAAATGGCCTTGATTTTCATTATATTTTTGAAAATAGATTTGAAAATTCTGCATAGTTCTCCGAAACACAGCTTGGTTTACGTCATAGGTTCTCAGCCTTTTCTGGACCACGCCCTTTTTTCTAAAAAAAATTCCTACGCCACCTTTCCCATAACAGCTCATCATACAAAATATTAAAATATTGTTCCATATTATCTGTACCTATTTTATCTGTCTATCAGAAATCACAAACTAGAAATTAATTCTAACGACAATCAAATGTAATAAAAAAATTGTTTATTAAATATTTTAAAATAAACAGAGAAACAATAAGAATAAAACTAAACAGATAATTAAGATTGGTGGAGTTCTAACAATTTGTTGATGTCGGGTTCCAATTCCGTTAACATCGGTCACAAATTGCCACGTTCAGTGACACTCAAAACTGTTCCTTTTCTTGAGCAATAAATTATGTACTGCACTAAACCCCCTCTCAACCAAATAAGATGAAAAAAATGCAGTTAAACATTTCTGTACTCTTGCGCATAATCCAGGATAGAAAGCTGTTATTGATTTTTGAAGCCAGAACTCCTGTTTTGAGTTTCCGAATTTACTTTTAGTTCTCGGTTAGTTGTGGGTTCTAAGAGTTCCTTTCCTAAATTTGATTATTCTTCTGTATCTGCATTTGAAGCTGTTCCGTCGTTCAATTGGTATGAGTGCGACTCTATGCCCACGGCCCCGGGTTCGAATCCCGACACGGTCCATTTGAAAAATGTTAGGTGAGCGTTTTTCACAAAAATACGCCCTCGTTCGGATAAGAGGTATAATATAGGTCTCGTGTGTGAGTGTTGTCACGCACGTTAAAGATCCCCGCCTTGCTAGGAACATCAAGAAGAGTTCGGCAAAATTCAAAATTTCCAGGTAATAAAAACTGGCTTCCTGGCCA
This sequence comes from Platerodrilus igneus, assembly GCA_036346225.1. NCBI lineage: Eukaryota > Metazoa > Arthropoda > Insecta > Coleoptera > Lycidae > Platerodrilus > Platerodrilus igneus. Next base: position 8,567,227 of record JARFIW010001303.1, read on the forward strand.
ATGTAGTACATTCGGGTGGAGCATTGGAAAATCAAATATAGTGTATCTGCATTTGCCAAAGGATTTAAAGCCCAACTCAGTCACGTTTAAAATGGCTCCGTGCAATCATCATGAGAACGTCCAAGTGTTTGCAATAAGCAAATCTTCCTGTTTTGCAGAGACTGCTGATAATGCGAGAAAATGCCCATGTCCAGATTTTGTTTGAATAGCAGAAGTTTTTCCACAAAGTAGCCATATGTTTTTTTTGTTTTAATTACATTACGTTCTCCAATATTTTGACCGAACATGTTTGATTGCGTAAATTGCGTCTTTGCTTACTAGCTTACTAGTTCCTTTGAAATGTTTATAATCATATTTCATCTTAATAGTTTCTATATTAGTAAATCCCACCAATAGAGTTTGGTTATTTTGTTCAAGAAATAGAATTTTTAGGTTACGTGCATTTTTGATATAAGGAATGATTAATTTTGTACTTTATATTGTCCATACTCAAAGGTTATCAAATTCATTATGGCGGTTTTAAAGGTTAGAATTGATATCAGCACCATATTTTCTATTCTACAATTACAGTTTTATGATTCATTTGTTTTGATTACTACTGTATACCACTGACGCCTATGACCTCATCGTCTAGGCACGAAGACGTCCACATACAAAATTGTGATGGATCTAAAAAAAATGGAAAATCCCTTTCTCTCAGCCTAGAAAAAAGTTTCCGTAAGTTAATTTTACATATATTAGATAGAGAACAACGGCCCATAATAATTTCTATTTAGAGTCTTAATTCATCTGTCCGAATTCTGTTAAAGATGTCTAGAATTATTTTATGGAGAGAAATCAATTTTTTTATAGCGCACTTCTTAATTAACATCCAAAGAAACAACATGTAACTTGTGTAGGTTAGCTTACCTTGAAGAATAGGTATCGAACAGACAGCAAGTAGTCAATAAAGTTCGAATAATACCCTACCAGCTTGATTACTTTTAATTTTAAGAACACTTTGGTCCCATTAAGTTGGCAATCTCACGCTTGATATAAACATGTTGAGAACAGCTAGATTCTTTTAAATTACCTGGAAATAAAGACTTTTAGTAGTGTCCGAGTTACCTACAGATAAAAATCACTCAACAGGTACTTTTAAAAACTTCTGAAACAATAACCTGCAATTGCTGTAAATGATTGAACATTTTAATTAATTGCATGAACTACAGTATGTTCGTGTGATTGGGTTAAGAATTTAGATAGTAATTTTGTGACATCTTTGGTTTTTTCTTTTTATTTAATAATATTTATATATACTTGTAATGAAATAATTTTATAACGGTCTTATATTGATGCTTTTCACGACCAATGTAAAGGTGATAGTTCCAGTTTTGTTGTAATAAATTACATTGCAATTCCCTAGAGACGTGATTAATATTCAGGTAATTTAACATTTAATTTTGGAAACCTTCCTTTCAGCTAGCAGTTTTCAAGTAGGTATATTAGCATCATTATTATAACGTTTATTTTATGTTGGTTTTTAGCATTAGTGTACTTAATGATTTCTCATGGGGAATTTTGACCAGAATCACTTTCCTGATCTCAGGTTTTGGCATCATCTTGTTTTTCTTTCTGGGGTTTTTCCCGATTAAGACATAATTCACACACTACAGTATTCTGGAACTCTCTACAAACACCTACACCACCCATTCCACTGAGTTAGTCGACAACAATTCTTGGTAGTACAGTCGAGGTTTTCGGTAGTTTACCGAAACAGAAATTTTAGCAGAGTATTTCACATAGTTTTTCTGTGAATTACTGGATAGATTTTCTGGGGCCAAAACAGTATGTAACAACTCTCAAACACTTGATAAGAATGTTGTATAGATAAAACGTTTATTAATAAAAACAGTAGGTATTTTCAACGTACTTTAATATACTAATTTCTTAGAAGAGTGGGTACTCGTGGCCGTCTCTATCTAGTTTATTATTGTGTTTTTACTGCTTAGTTACCAACTACATAGTAGCGGACATGAAGTGCACTTCACGGGCATAAAGACACAAACAAACAGTTTTTGGGTAATTTATTAATAATTTCAATTAATAAAATTACAAAATATAAAAAAAAATTATTGTATAATTATCTAATTAACATTACTTATTCGAATTCACATTAAAGTGACAATTTTGGAACGATCCTGTGATAGTTATATTCCTGTAGCAAACGTAAAATCGTTGTTCTTTACCTGATTATCAAAATTCTGTAGGGAAGGGCCAAATTTAAAAGTTGTGCCTACCGACATTTTTAAATTGTCATTTTTTGAAGATAAACTGTCCTCTAAATATTCTTCAGCAACTGATGTACGTTTCAACGTGTTCATACGAGCGCCTGCATCTGCCAAAAGAGTTGCCGATGTTCGTCGCAAACAGTAACCTGTACAATTTTCTGAATCACTCAAACCCAGATATTTTGCAATTATAGGCGGTATTTTCCAAATGTGTTTTTTACCATTGACCGTACAGTACAGTGATCCTGTCTGTAGTTCAGAAAAAAATCTCTTCTGAACAACCATTTGGCCGTAAGGACATGTAATCTTTGATGAGCTTCAAACTGTTCAAATTCGTCAATAATGGTAAAATCGCGTATTTTTCAGTTTTTGTCTCCGGTACATTTTCCACGAAAATTGATTTTCGATCTTCTATGTGAGTAACTAGCAAATTCACAAGTTCTTATCATCGATATCCGCTAAATATACCCAATAATAATGCGACTTTGATAATCGTGAATGTCTCATTCAGTGCCTCATGAATAAATTTTAAAATATTTTTTTTGGACAGAACTTTAGACATTTTGGCTGGCACCCTATTGATCCCTTCTTCAAATATTCACTTAACTTATAGTAATTTGCAATGTTAATATTCTTATTTACCATTAAAGTCTTTTTAATATTGAATATTTGGATCATAAGGAGCTCGGAGAAAATGTTTCAAGGAGATCATCGAAGTATCCAAGCAGCACAGTTTCATTAATAAGTTCTACATAGTTTTCTGCCATTCAATTTACTAATTTGTCATATTCTTTGTCGTATACGCCTCTCAATTTTTTTGGTAGTAAGTTTTGTTTTCCTTTTTTTTTTACAATTTCGTTAGGAATTTTAGAACTTTCCTGCATTTAGACTTTCTAAGTTTAACAAAATTTGTTTACGCAACGATAATGGCCGTTAGATAAAATGAATACCAAATTAAATTTTAGGATTTTTCTCAATATTATTTATTTCTAGATGCAATAACGAACTAGTATGACCTAAAAAGTTGTGTGCACCGCGGGTATTAATAGATGTTTATGCCCCCGGGCGACTTGCAGACCAGCGGGTCAGAGGCTCTCGGGTTTGTAACATCGTCACCTTCAGAACATATACATCTACTTGACATCTTTAGTACATAAATATATATTGCACTTTTCTAAACCTAATTTTTTATGCCTTGTGTGTAGTGTGCAAGTTTCTCTATTTATTATGATCGCTTGTGTATGCGTTGTTCAGGGCAAATAGCTGTAGATGAATTTGCACAGAGGATGGTTTAAAATGACCTAAATAACACAGAACACCCGCCAGTCTCTCCAACATAATCAAATATGTTTTTAGAAACGCGTGAAAGAAGTTAGTCCCCCCTGATGATCGTCAAAGGAATTTTCGCCAGAAATACATTGATTCTCTTGTTTTGTGCAAATTATTATTGCATTTTCATACCTAATGCGCCCACTATTATAGTAAATGTAAGGGATAAGCAGCACCAAATGTGATTCGATAATAGACCTGTAGCGAGTCTTAAATTTTAGAAAGGATAACCAATATTTTAAAGGAAGCATGGAACCAAACAGAAAGTGTGGAAGTTGGGAAATTTGTAAAATCAGTGAGACGGGCAAAGACAAAAGCGTGAATTTTTTGTGGGAAAATCAAATCATTTTCTTATTAACTTGATACAGAATAGAACACAAGTGTTGAGAACCTGAGCAAATTGATGTGTCTAAGATACATAAAAATGCTATGAAAGAAAAATAAAGTTTCCTGAGGTGAAGTAGATATTGCTGTTTTTATTGCCCCTTTAAATCAATTGCTGTAGATCCTAGTATGAAGAGGTGGATACGCGGTTGCATAGTGTATACATTTGCTACCCGCAATGCATAAACGATTACCTTTATGACAGTGAAACTGAAATTGCTTTGTTGTAAGCTATAGTCTCCTAAAATTCGGTTGCTCGATAATTCAGAATAAGCTAGTGCAAAAACGTTCATATTCTATGCACATTTGCGCAACTACTCTACATAAATGACTCCTCCATAAAAGCGTAAATTATTTTAGTTGGGGTTTAAGACCCCACACACTAACTATTTTCCATGTCAGTCAGAATGGCTAGTGCACTAACGTGCGGACATTTGCACATTCATTCCTTAAAAAATCGTAAATTATATGGGTGCACCAGTAAGGGAATGTCGTTTCTACAATCCCCCAAATTAACATGCCCATTATGAAGATTGGAGAAGTTCACAAATGTCAGTATATGTATTGTACACGTTCACCACCAGCAATGCATAAACAAGCTAAATATAATCAAAATTTTCTCTGATGAAAGCAGCCAATTCTACAGCCCCCCCCCCCCCCCAATTAATTTCTGCGAATACCAGTTTGAGAAAGTGTACTTACAGTGCACAAACGAATGACGGAGAGCAAAATTTAATTCTTAATAGGGAGAGAGGCGCTGCGAAATGGGCCTGCATGCTTTATCACCATGATCTCCTGGGTAATGATGGCCTATGAAAGAGGTCTAGAGTGAATCAACGTGTCTTTGGCAACCGAATGACCATCTGTAATAACAAGCTTGGGCTTTGAACATTCTGTTACATACTTCTATAGCTTCGGCGGAAGATGTTATTTCAACGATTTCAGAAATTTTTGGGTCTTATTAGCCAATACAATAGGCATTTAGGTAATTAATAACTTTACAATTACCGGACTTACATACTGGGTTCTCTGACGATTGGATGACAATATTCAGTTTCTACCAACGCACAACTAATTAAAAAATGGGAACGAAAATATACTTTTAAATATCCGTACTTATAACACATACAGAAACAGTTGAGCAAATTAATATTGGTACAAAGCCTGAATAAAAACTATAAAATGTAAGCATAAACAATTATTGAAGTTTAGAAACAATTAATATTTATAATCATTAATTGCAACAAGCTATTCTGCCATAAAATGCAGTACTTTTTAAATTGAACCACTGAGATAATAATCACGTGCAATATCCTTATTAATCACATCTTCTACATCAGGATTCAGGTTTTCATTACGCTCCACATAAGGTATTTTTTCGTGTTCTTTTTAGTATTATCGTTTTCCTTATTCTTTATATTTTTTCTCCATTGCTTTCTCTTGCATTCTTTCATCTGCGATGTTTTCTTTTGATTTCTTTCTTTGTCTTTTTCGACTACTTTTTAATTCTTGCCTGCTTCTCTTTGAACTTTTTCAATTTTACTTGATTTATTTTTTCTGGTTTTTCATTGTCGTTTTCTCGTAATAATCTCACCATGCTATCTAATTTAAGGCGTTTGAATGTTTTTCTTCTTGACTTTTTGGTTTATATAATTGTTTACCGGATCTGAAAAAATACGTAAGTAATAAAGAGAATAGATATAATAAAAAATAAATATTTTATAGTCCAATTTTGGTTTTCAGCGTATAATTAATTATGTTTTCCAGTAAATCTAATGACTTGTTCGTTTACATCTAACGTTTTATTCATTTTATGGGAGTGTTTAATTCGACATTTTTGATCGTTTTTGAAGCATCGGTAGTCTTTTAGCGTGTTCCGAATATTTGTTATTTCATTAATAAATGCATTATAGGTATTTACTTTCGAATTGATAGTCCACTCTTTAGTTCGTATACAATTTTTACCATATCGGAAAAAAATATAATCGTGCAAGGAATTCTTATTACAGTTTGTCACCTATCCGTGTTCTTCGATGTACGCATGGTATTTTACTAAACCGTTTTCTTATGCGTTCAATATTATCAAACCTTTCAACCTATTTAAAATTATGTTCCGCTAACGATAACAGTACAATGTTTCAATGATCGTTCTGGCATCTTCTAGTGTGATATACCCTCTACTTTAGAATACTTTCTGATAATTCTGCAGATATAGCTTGTACAAACTGAGGTGGTCCGTTGATGAGCTATAGGGAGGAGTTTGATGCATTAGAATATCACGCTCGAGATGTGGCGGATGCACCTTTATTTCGTCTGCGCACGATCATTTCATCTTGAACTATCTTTACTCTTTTATATTTAAATATTACAGTTCAAGATACATGTGCCTGTCCGCATAACATAGTACGACAGTCAATTTTTCTTCATCACTGCTTATACTGCAATAAATATATTTATCTCGTATGGTTCCCTAATGTTTACACTGCTGTAATAGTATAGCAAGCGAATTGGGAAATGTTTCGATGCTGCCGAGGCCGATATTACTTACTGACGCGTGAAGCGTAGAGGTTAACAAAACCTCGAGGAGGCAATCAGAACCATTATTTTTGTATTTTACGTAATAATTTTTGTGATATCAACTATCAAGTCAAATACTACGTATTGATTGAATATATACGTTGCACTTGTTTAGAAGGCATGGATATTGATATAATTTGTAAACCTTAACATACCTCGGTTTGCTCTTATCTGGCAAGTAAATTTTGAATCGCTGTTTCTATAGTTTCCTTTAATTCAGGAGGCATACTAAATTCAAATCCGCTATCGAATATACTAGGTATTAAATCTATCTGGCACAATTTTACTGCTTGAACGTGGAACTGTCAGTTTAACATTGACAATTTGTAACGTTCCTTAAGAAATAATTATAATCACAATTCATTTGAACAGTTTCTATATTAGTAAAGTCCACCAATAGGATTAGGTTATTACCTTTAAGAAATGTAAGTTTTAGGTTACTATAAATTTTAATCTAAGAGAAAATTATTTTGTATCATATTTGATCCATTTTCAAAGGTTATCAAATTCATATGTCAGTTTTTAAAGGTTAGAAATAATGTTATTGTAATTAGTACGGCCGTGATTTTATTTTGTTAACAAAGAAATAATGGCGCCAGATGATCTTTGGTCTGAAAACAAAGACAGGTCATTTATATTTTGTGCTGGCTCAAATAAATGTAAAATTCCAATTTCTGATTTTAGGTCGACAATACGTACATGTATATATATATATATATATATATATATATATATATATATATATATATATAGTAACAGGCTTTTAGGTCTGCTGGTTAATGAAATATACTCTTTATTATAAACTAAGCTTTCGGTTTTATTTTTAAACCATTATCAAAGATACTAAAAATTAAGAAACGTTAGTATGGGCGTAAAATAGTTAAAAACTTACTTACTAATGTGAGGTTTTATAATAAAGAGTATATTTCATTAACCAGCAGACCAAAAAGCCTGTTACTATATATATATTATATTTTATAATTGCAAGGTCGTTATACCACAAATATATATATATATATATATATATATATATATATATATATATATATATAATATATCCTCGTAAACTTCGGACGGATAGATTAAGCTTAATCTATCCGTCCGAAGTTTGGCGAGGAGGTCTTGAATGATTTAGAAAGGGTAGACCCGTATTTCATAGGGGACTTCGTTTGTAACATTCAAGCCGTCAACATGTCACTTTTACTATAGGTTATCGAGCAAGGCAGAATAGCCTAAGTATGTTCGGATAATTCCCTGTCGAGTGGATCAGTTTCATTTTTAGGGGCACATTGGTTCCCGTATATACAAACCTGTGTTGTAAGTAACCATGTTAGAATAGATGGAAGTCTATATCTACATTTATTAGAACAATAGTCAATCACCCGGGGAAAAAAATTACGAAAAACACTTCTGTAGCAGTACTAACAGAGAGATACAGTATGCAAAGTAACAAAAATATAAAGTGCTAGTATGTAAAAGAGAATAAAATAAAATCAAAAACCAGAATACAAATAGGAAACAAAAATTTACAAAAGGTTAAGGATTTATGCTACCTGGGAAGTCAAATAACGCAAGAAAAATGCAAAATATATAGAAAAAAGATTGGCACAAGACCGTGATGCATTTAACAAGAAAAATCAACTACTATATTCAAAGACAGGAAACATGGAAACAAGGAAATGATTGCTGAAATCAAATGTGCGGAGCACAACATTATACGGCTATGATATGAACGGTGGACAGTACGAGAAGCGAACAGGAAAAAGATAAGAAGCATTGGAAATGTGGTGCTACACGCGGATAATGAAGATATTATGGGCATGCAAGATTAAAAAGAAATGGGTACTAGAAATAGTAGAGGAAGCAAGAAATATGTAGAAACAGTAAAAAAAAAATAGAAGAGATAGGGAGATAAGATACGTTCCAAGGATTGAAGTGATAGTCCGGAATATATTAAAAGCAAAGAAAGGAAAAAAAGAGAGGTAGAGGTAGTCTTAATTAGACTATTGCACAAATATACTAAAAGATGTAGAATGTAAGAAATTCAGGAAAATATGTAGGTTAACTCAAAATAGGAAACACTAGAGGTACGCGTCCCAGTTCCAGAACCGAAAACCTAATGATGATATTAGTAATAATATGCATTTTGGTTAAACCGGTTATCATATTAAAAATAATTAAAAATTGCTTTGATAGACTAAGTAATAAACGCAAAACGCTGTTACTTAGAAAAATATTAGTTGATTTTACGTTAAATATTATATATGAGGTGTTAAGTGTCAATATCTAGTTCTTAATACTCGAAAGTATGACTTTTAGCCAAGACTTGTCTAAAATGAAATGTGGAATTAAAAGCGATCGTAACAAGTTTTCACTTACAAAAAAAAATGTTTAGAATTATTTTGTAGCATTTTGTGTTTAATATGATGATATTAAAGTCAGCTCCAAAGATATGAAGTTTAAACAAAAGTTCAAATTCACAAAAATATGTTAGAACTAGAGAAAAAATGAAAATCCTTCGCAAAAACTGGTGATTTCCATTAAATGCAAAACGGTTTGTATCATTTCTTGTTTAACCAAAACGAATCAAATTTGGACACCTTGGTTTGAACGAGCTTTTAAAACGGTTAACATTTCACTGTTTAACTAAATATTTCCTTTACAAATTTCGGTATATAACAATAAGAAAACTAAAAAAACCGTATAATGCAAAACCTCCAAAAGTATACACAACCCACAGCTGACCGCACTATCAGCTTCGGTTAAATAAATATTACGGGAACTTAAATCTGACCCAGCACTACCACTAAAGGCTGTTACGTTAACTTGTATTTATTTAAGAAAATACGAATTGAAAGTTATCTAGCAAATCTAGCAAAAGAAACAAGTTACGTAGTAACATTTCGTTGTTAAGAGCATCTAATCGCTTCGTAGAAAAAACCTACAGAACAACCAATATAACTCCACATACAAATGTCAAACATAATCGCAATCAACAGTTTATAGAGCGTCTCACATAACATGTTCTATACCCTTATTAAAAGCTATAAGAATTCATCATCATCATTAGGTCTTCAGTCCTGGAACTGGTTAAACGTGCACCCTCATTATTTCCTATTCTGAACTAACCCACACATTTCCCTAACTTTTGCACAGTCTGCATCTATAACTATCTGCGTGCGATAGTCTGATCTAGGTCTACCTCTACATCTTTCTTCCTATCTCTGCTTCAATTTCCCCTAATTTTTTTTTAGCTTTACAGATCTCTTTATTTCCCTACTATTTATACAACCTTTTCTTAGTAACTTTGTCTGTCCATGCAATCATCCTCTTACATCTGAAGCACAACATTCCAGAAGGCTTCTATCTCTTTCTGTCTGCTTTTCCTACTGCCCCTATTTCATAGACGTACCGTGCTGTGCTCCACACATATGCATTCAACAACTTTCTTCTTGTTTCTATGTTTGTTGTCTTGGAACATAGCCGCTGTTCTTTCTTACTAGATGTCGTTCGGTCCCCTTCCATTTTTTTACAACTATATACCCTTTTTCCTGGCCAATGTAGTACCTTCGGGTGGAGCATTGGAAAATCACACGTAAGGTATGTGAAGGGAGGTAAGCTGCCTGTGGCTGCCAAGTTCCCCCATAGCACTTGAACATTTGCCGAATTAACAGTTTTCCAATATATCCTTTCGCACAATAAACATTAATTGAATATATTTCAAAACCAGCACCTGTAGTTGTTTATAATAATCAGCAGATTTAAGTGGTCTTATTTTTTCGTCATTAGGTTTCCGCTTGAAACTGGTTGGACGCGTATCTCCACTAATTTATATTCTGAGCTAGCCTACACTTCCCTGAAATTCCCACAACAGCCTACATTCAGCTCCGTTCCCCTTCTATTGTTTTATAATTATATACCATATGTCACCGAGATTCGGTGATATGTGAAGGGGGTTAAGCAGCCTATGGCTGCCAAGATCCCCCCAACACTTACACATTTGCCGAATTAATAGTTTTCCAGTAAATCCTTTCGCACAATTAACATTACTCGAGAATATTGCACAACCAATACCTGTAGTTGCTTATAATAATCATCATGTTTAAGTACGGTTATTTTTTTCTTCATCATTTTTTCCATCTTGGGACTGGTTGGAAGCGTACCTCCATTGATTTCTATTTTGAGCTAGCCTACACATTTCTCTAAAATTCCCACAGCCTACATCTTTCACTATCTGTGTGCAATAGTCGAACCTAGGTCTACCTCTACTTCTCTTTTTTTCCTATCTTTACTTGTAATATATTCCCTCATGCCTTAGTATGTGCTTATCATCCTATCATCTCTCCTATTTTTTACTGTTTTCCACTGTACATGATATCTTCGTCATACGTCTGTAGCACCACATATCAAAGGCTTCTACCTTTTTTTTTGTCTGGTCCTACTGTCCAGGCTTCACAGCCATACAGTGCTGTGCTCCACGCATATGTTTTAAGCAATCTTTTCATTGTTTCTATGTTTGTTGTCTTCGAACGCAGTTGCTTTTTCTTATTAGATGTAGCGCAACCTTGTGCTAACCTTTGTTTTATATCTTTTGCGCTTTTCCCATCTTGCGTTATTTGGCCTATCATCCTATTTTTACTGTTTTCCACATACTTCTTTCTTCCCTTTCCATTTCTGGTACCTCTGTGTTCTTATCTTTGTCTGTCCATAATATTTTCATCACCACATTTTTTTTGTCCGCTTCTACTGTCCAGCCTTCACATCCGTACAGTGCTGTGCTCCACACATGTTTTAAGAATTCTTTTCCTTGTTTCTATGTTTGTTGCCTTTGAACACACTAATTGCTTTTTCTTGTTAAATGTAGCACAACCTTGTGCTAATCTTTGTTTTATGTCTTTTGTGCTCTTCCTACCATGCGTTATTTGGCTTCCTAGGTAGCAGAAATCCTTAACCTCTAATAAATTCCCGTTACCTATTTGTATTCTTGTTTTTAGTTTATTTTCCCGTTCTTTGCATACTAGTACTGTTTGGTCTCTTCGTTGCACGTTTTCGTGGTTAATTTTAAGTCAATGTAAATCAAATAGTAAAGCTGCCATCCATTGTCCCGTTATATCCTGTCATAAACCTCCTTTGTGCCGATGGAAATTAAGTTGGACTAAAGGGGTAGTGATAGACACTTGTTCATGGACATCGAAAAGAAACGGTTGTTCGTTTGGTAAAGTAAGTGAAGTCGTTGTCGCCGAATGTGATTTTATCGATAAACCCCTAAAAAACAGTGATACTGCGTAGATAACACGTCCAATAAATCGCCTCACAGTCCACTTCGTTGAAAGGTAAGAACGACACTTAGAACAATAGAATAACGCGGAGGTAAGTCGATATATAAAATTATAAGACGCCTCGCGCATTAAACTAGTACTTTAGTTTTATTTTTGTTAATTTTCATACCGTATCTCTCTGTTGGAACCGTTTCCATTTCATTAAAGCAGCTTCTAACTCATCTTTGCTAGATGCTAATACCGCTATATCATCTGCAAATTTAAGCATATCAATTTTTTGTCCCTGCATAGCAGTTCCAAATGTCTTCCTTTGAAAGTATTCACTACGTCTTCAATGTACAAGTTAAAAATTAATGAGGATAAGGCACATCCCTGTCTCGCTCCTTTTTTAATATTTACTTCTCTACGTTCCTGCTCTAATTCTATTACCGCTGTTTGCTCTTTGTATAAGCTATGTACTATCCGTCCATCTCTAAAATTCATTCCGATCTTTTTGAGTATTTCAAACATTTTTCCATTTTGCATTGCCGAATACTTTTTCCAGATCTACAAACCCTGTATACACGCTTTCCCCTTTTTCTATTGTTTTCTCCATGATCACCCTCAGAGCTAAAATAGTCTCCCGTGTTCCCCTGTTTCGCCTAAACCCAAAATTAATCTTCTCCTAGTATTTCTTCAGCTCCTTTTTCCATTCGTCTTTGTATAATTATAGTTAATATTTTTGACGTGTGCTGTCAAACTTATTGTTCGAAAATTTTCACATCTATCCACGCCTTTCTTTTTTGGTATAGTTACTATAATGTTACGTTTGAAATCTTGTGTATCTCGCCTGTCTCATATATATGTATACATATTATATATATATATATATAGATATATATATATATATATATATTGACGTGGTAAGGGGTCACGAGAGGTCATTGAACGCCAAATTCTAATAATAAGTCCCACTAAAATATAAAAGAAACTATAAAAAAAAGGAAAATTCGGTAAATTCATGGTTACGCCTTGTATAATACAAGCGTACCTTTATTCATTAAAGTGTCATGCAAAAACGCAGATTACGCGTGTATAAATAATCACCCTATATGATATAAGCATATTGTAAATACATAGCAAGTAACGTAAGTTGTATATGTAAAAATAATTAATTGTAAGATACCGTGAAACGCATTTCAATACGAACGCAAATCTATGCATATAAAAATATTTTTGATTTGCTCTAAATAGCATAGAATAGTATAGCTTTACGGATTTAGCATAAAAAACTACAAGGTTGTTAAAAGAAACTCCAATTCTAACCTTAATAGGTGTATTAAAAACACGTTTTGATGTTAAAAGCAAATATCTTCTATAAAATGCAACCCCTTTTGCATTAAAAAGCAATTAAAGTTTAAATTAATCACCCTGTGGATTACATAAATAAATTTTAAATAGAGAATTTTCTGGAATAGACGAAATTGGGAAAGAAGTTACGAGAGGAATTGGGGGAATACGTCAATTGGTATGAACTCATTAATCTAATAAAACATTTGCTCCGAGAAGCGACCGGAACACGAAAAAACCTGCAAAATCCGGGAAATAACTGATAAAAATTATTTATAATTTTCGCATCCACCGTTGGAGAGAAGCGATACGCCGCAATAATAGTATAAGGGAGCAGGACAAACAGAACATATCACGGATAACTGGACACAGATAACAAGGTAATAACACTCAAGCGATTTTAAACGCTAATGAGGATTTCCAAGAATATTACGTAAAATAAGCGTTTATTATTTAGAATGGAATCGCACACATTCTACAATCTTCTATTAGATCCAAAGTTTTCACTTCCTCCTACAATCAATGATACAACCATCATCAATTTACTAGCAGATACAGAACTCATAATATCCAATGTCAATACAGATGAAGAAAAGGACACATACAGAGCACTTACCACTAACGTTATCACCAATTTTATACACAAACACAATAACAAAAAGCCAAAACTGCTTTTGGATTTTATAGATTGTAGCAAATTTCTAAAAGAAAATCCAAATTTGATCATATTAAACTCAGACAAAGGCAACGTGACAGTAGCAATGTCAATTTTAGACTACAACCAGAAAATAAATGAACTCTTATGTGATCAAACAACGTACAAAGAGATTAAAAAGACCCCACCTCAAACTTGCAAAACGAACTTTAGATATAATCAAAAATTTAAAAATCATAAATATATTACTGAAAAACAAGCCAAAGAACTTAATAATTACTCCAGTACATTACCAAAATTATATGCATTACCCAAAATTCACAAGGACGGATATCCAATGAGACCTATAGTAGCATCAAACAACTGCGCTACCGAAAAATTATCCAAATTCATATCCGAAATTTTAAATAAATCTATAAAAAATAACTTATATTTCGTAAAAGATTCCTTCACATTTTCCGAATTCATAAAAGAATTCAAACTACCGGATAATTATGTACTTATAAGCTTAGACGTCGTCTCCTTGTTTACAAACATACCAAAAGAACTCGCTCTTAAAAATATCGACAACATTTGGATTGAATTAACAAAATTGCAACATCCCAAAAAGACCTTTTAGAGATTATAGATTTCATTTTCAACACAAGCTTTTCTCATATAAATACAAATATTATTGGCAAATATCAGGATGTCCAATGGGTTCAAATATAAGCCCAGTTATAGCAGAAGTTGTAATGAATTCACTTCTTGACAATGTCATACCATCTCTACCTTTTCATTTACCATTTATAAAGAAATTCGTTGATGATATAATAACAGCTGTACCTGAAGACCAAATACATGAAACGTTAGAAATATTCAACAAATACAATCCAAACATACAATTCACAATTGAAATTGAAAATAACAACACGATCCCATTTTTAGATATGTTATTAATAAGAAAAACAATTTAGTAATTACAGATTGGTATCAAAACCAATAAGTTCCAAACGTTACCTAAATTATAAATCAAATCATCCCTTTAGCATGAAAACAAACTTTATATTAGAATTCAAAACAGGGTCAAAAGGCTATCACACACTTCTCTACATACAAAAATTTATTACTTTTGGAAAACATATTATTAGATAACAATTATCCAAAACATTGATCAAGAAACTTCTATATAATCACACAACAACACCAACAAAAATAATCACAATACACCAAAATCCAGTACACCTCAAATTTATACACCCATACCATTTATTCAAAATTTAACTACTAAATTAAGCAAAGTATTCAAAACTTAAATATCAAAATTGCGAAAAGGAATTTACTAACAATAAGAAATCTACACTCCAAACTTAAAGACGCAACACCAGTCAAACTTCAAAGAAATGCCATCTACAAAATTAACTGTTTAGATTGTGATCAGTGTTACATAGGCCAAACGTCACAAAATATTGGTCAAAGAATTACCCAACACAAAAGTGACATTCGAGTAAAACCAAAAGCTTGTGCATTAACAACTCACACCCTCAATCAAAATCACAAAATGGACTTTTCAAATCCAAAACTAATAAAAGTGGAACAAAATCTTTTCAAAAGGACTTTCTTGGAGATGTGCTACATCTATAAAAGCTCAAACAACTTCAACAAAAAAACGGACATTGACAACCTAAGCGTCATATATTCATATTTATTAAAATTTAAACATTAAATGCCTTCAATAATACTCAAACCCCTCACCCTCAATCACTTTTTATTTTATTTTATTTTATTTTTTTTTTTTTTTTTTTTTTTTTTACATTTATATATACTAAATTGTTGATAACACAAATTCCAATTAAATCACTATTACAACACACACACACACACACACACACACACACACACACACAGACAAACATACAAAATTACACAAACACATTCACCCTCACATGCACACACACACCTACATGCACATACACTCACAAACCAACACTGTCGTTAAAAACAAATAAAAAACTTTTATCAAAAATGACACTGTCATTTTACTTTCACTATTTACATTAATATTTATTCTATAAAAAACATTATTTTATTCCAAACACTGATGTCAATTTCAACCATCCTCACTGTAAGTTTTTCTTATCTTTATTCATCCTTTATAAAGCGTTAATACAGTTGTAGCCTGTGATCAAGCATACAAAAAATATATGCGAAAATTTAGGCCATAAAAAAGAGTAATTATTTAAATCCAGCAGACCTAAAAAAACCTACAAAGAAAAAGTATTATTCTTGCAAGGTCGCCAAGCATTATATTATATATATATATATATATATATATATATATATATATAAGGAAGCGTTCATTCGATTGAGGCATTCATTGATTAGATTCGAAATTAGAAATATTATTTTGATTTAAGTCGCGATCTGTTGCTATGACAAAATAGTATTTGAAGTAAGTAGTAAACATACTGTAATTTAATAATTACAATGTTAAGATTAATATAGAAGTGATGTTTTCTTTTAAACGCAAATTACATACGAAAATGGAATTGTTAATTACAATTAATAAGAAAAATTCAATATAACGCTATTTTCAGATTTTATTAACTAATCGAAAGGAAGATTTAACCATAAATGTACTTTGGTAATTGCTGTTTAAAATGAGTATCTTTATGGAAAATCTTGTAAGCTGATTTGGTGTCAAATGAAAATTTAAAATTTACGAGGAGCATTTTTGAGGATTCCGCAAGTATTATTTGTAGATTTATTTTAACTGATATTAGAGTATTTTTATTTAGTTTAAGATAGTCCTAATAATTTTCTTTTGTGTAAAGGATTTTTACCAGGAGTTTTGTGTTCAGAGTTCGAAATACTCTCACCTTTTTGTAGATTATTTGTCAAGGATTTTTTGGCCAAAACAAATCTTACAAGCGTGGAAATAATTATAACCAGGTAAACCATCCTCAAAAGAATAAGTTTAATTCTGTAAATTTAAAATAAGGCAAGGAACAATTGTTATTTTATACAACAATTACTTCGTAGAAATAATTTTGTTTGAAAGAAATAATGTTGTAAAGGTTTTTGCATGAGAGAAAATATTTCATATTGTATAAATGCTTTGTGATATTGCTGTATTTTATTTCATTTTTAAAACTTCGTCAATTTCGTTGAGCTAGCCAGGCAAAGTTAAAAAAAAGGAAGGTAAGTGAACAATTTCAAGTTTACAAATTGTTGTATCTGTGTCACAGTACCCTTCTAGTAACGTCTCAAAGCGAGGCGTTATCACAGCATTCTTTTAGTGGCTCCCAACGCGATCCCATTTTCATATCACTCTTTTAGCGACGCTCAACGCGGACGTTGTCACAACATATATATATATATATATATATATATATATAACAGTATGTTCGATGTATAAATAAACACTAACTTTACGAAAAATCGAAAGGAAGTTTTTAATTATACAAAGCAAGCTAGTACTTTGCATAGTCATAAATGAAAGAATTTGTTTGTTTCATAAAGGGAATAAACATTCATCAACTAGTTTCGATCTCACTGGATCTCATCAGGATGAAGTGCTTTATAACCCTTATAAAACAACTAAAAACAATAAACAGAAATAACTTCGAAAGAACTTCTATAAGATGGCAAGAGTAAAGCAAGAACGCCATCAGGTAAGTAATCACTAATATTAGACTAGTCAAATACAGAAGAAAATTCGAAATTAAATCGATATTTCATAGATGGCCATAACAAATACGTTTCACCTTTTTGGGTTGTTAGGTATGCTAAATGCAAAAATTTTTGCAAAAATATAACACACCGTCCCTTGGCGGCGCTCGGCATAATACCCTAGAGGGGTAAAGATCAAAGTAAAAATGAAAACTAATTGCTTATAGCAAATTTAATAAATAAAACAGTATATACGATGTATAAATAAACACTAACTTTACGAAAAATAACAATATATATATATATATATATATATATATATATATATTATATGGCTTACAAGTTGGAAGAAACGTTCTGTTACTGCTTGTCCATTCGTTTTTAGAGTTTCTGCTTGCACCTTATCTGTACTCGGCACCTTAACATTTTTCAGACCCTTTAATACCAATTCAAACTCTTCTCGAAGTATAGGATATCCCAAGTCATCATTTTCAATGTCTGATTCCTGTTCTAATGATGTTAGTTCCTCTCCTGCATATAAATTCCCTATATATTCTTGCCATCTAACCACTTTCTCTACATTTTCTATAATGACGTTTCCTCTCGCGACCCTTATATTTTTGCTATATAGTTGTATATCACTAAAATTCATTCTAGTTAGTTTGTATGCTTCGTCTGTCTTTCCTATTTCCATCTTAGTTTGTACCTCTTTGCACTTTTCATCAATCCATTGTTCTTTAGCTTTCCTACATTTGCGAATAATTTCCTGTTTCATGGCTTTGTATCTCTGTTTTCCAGTTAAAAAATCAAAAACGGGCCGAAATAATGGGACACCCTGTATACACAGAAGACAAATAGTTTAAAAATTCGTTTTATCCTACACACCTTTTGTATTAAAACTTTTTTAAATATCCTATAAGTTTTGAAATAAGGAGATAAATGCGTAAGACACCCGGTACGCATGATAATACATGACATTGTTTAATGAAACAAACGACAATACTAAATATCAAGTGCCACTACCTTACATTTGAATATTTCAAATAATTTTAAATCAGGTCTCTAAATGTGTTGACAATGCAAAAACTATGTATATATTACGCATTCAAAGTGCCCTTTTTATTCTAGTGTGGTTTATGTTAACGGACCTGTCTTAAGCAACAAACTTCATCTGCTGAATTAATGCGGTCGCCACTTGGGTCAAACGTATTTTGCTTTCGAACTACAATAGCAGTAAATAAACTAGCATGGGGGAGGGTGGTACTACAAAGAATAACTTTATTTCGAATATAACTTCAAAGGAGAAAACGCCTTCATATATTTTATTTCATATAAGCATTCTGAATACGCATGGTCTGTCACCAATAGGTATTTGTTTATGCTAGTTTCCCACGTGTGCATGCAGTCCCATCGTGTGTATTGTTTGTTGTACTTGTGTGCTCATCCGGCAGGATATTCCATCCAACCGTTACTGTTTCCGGTACTCTACATCAACCTTGTCGCATTTATACTTCCTTGACCTTTTCAACTTAAGATTTAAATGGAGGTTTGGCGTAAGAATTATTAGTGTCTTCAAGTTATTTCTAAAACTACAAGTTAACCGGAATAACTTATATGGCATAATGACTAGTTTAAGCGTTCATTCACATAATTTTCATTAAAAAAAAGGTTCTAGACAAGAACACTACCTACACACGACCTTCCTTACTAGAATTATTTACATATATTACATTTCTATCCTATGAGGTAGGAAGAAGTTGGATTCTTAAATTCTTTACTTTCGTATACAAGTGCTCATTTATACACATCAAACATCTAACTAGAAATGAGAAAGAGTTAAAATTATACCAACGTAAGGATCACATGGATAAATAAGTTTCCAAAAATAAATTCAATTACAATTCCTTAACATTAAAGAATTAAATAGATGAAGTGATGGTAATATGGGGACCCCCCACTTTTATTTTAATCAAATATTGAACACTACGGCAAGGATTACCTTATTTGGTGCAGTTACATTCTTTTGATGGTTACGTAAGACATTACAGTGGTTTTCAAATATAAAAGTATTTTTATTATATTTATTTATTCTGAAGACAACAATTCTGAATACAAATAAGATGTGTAGGTAATATGACCCCATGGTGTTTGTAATATGGATCCCGTATTATTTTAGGAACTTCTGTATGAAAAAATATAGCTGATTTTGCATTAAAATGCATGCTTATTATTCAATAAAAAAAATCTATTAGCAGTTGACAATATTATAGTGCTAGCGACAGGAAGTCACAAACATAGTCCTCCGCACATTCGTTATGATCCCATAGAGAGCACATTAAGCATTGCACCCACAACTCACCATAAACTTCCTTTCGCAGGAAAGGCGCAAAGCGTTGTCTTTGTCGGCAGGGGGTCATCAATCGAAAGTTCAAAAGGAGTTTCAGCAGAGAAAGTTGAGAGCTCCAAGTCGCCGTTAACACTTTCTGAGTTGTCACTGCTGTCAATGTTATCTCACTTGATCGAAGACATCATACTACTCCATTTACCACGAGTTTGAGTAGAAGTCCCAGAACAAAGGTTGGGAAATATCATAGATCAGAATCATCTTCATATTTGTTGTTGATTTTCCTCGCCCACGTACACGACCCCGTAAATTTGCAGCAGCTTCTTTCTTTGCTATTAATGACTAAGTTATTTCTAAAAGGAAAACACGTCACAAAACTTGAGTTAACCGTAAGACGAGCGGACCAGTAAGAAAAGAACGAATTAACAATAAGGAATGAACTCACCCGAATTACGGTAACACAGAGGAAGGAAGAAAAACGACGACACTAACAGTTGGAGATGAGGGGGCCTAAAGAACGAAACGAAAGAACATAGAACCCAAACCGCTCATATATATATATATATATATATATATATATATATATTGCTTTGATAAGGGGTTGTTTAGGGGTGTATTGTATAGCAAGGGTCGTGTAGTAACCATAAATTGCAATGGGAACCACAAAACTCCATTCACTTAGCAGAAAATTTAATAATTCATACATTATGTAAATAGTAAACATTTAACACCCTGTATATAGATCATAGTTAGCTTTAAACAATGCGAATAAGCATATCTTACAAGAATAGTACTCGTATTTAGCATAGAAATAGGTAATTCATACATTAGGTAAATAACAAGTATTCAACACTCTGTATATAGAGCTTTATTAATTTAAACAATGCAAGTAAGAATATCTTTCAGTAAAAGTACGCTTATTTAGAAGAAGTGATAGTAAATGTAATTAAACACGCATTGAGAAGTGTTCTAATTAGTTATAAAACAAATACAAAGATGAGGGATAAAATTTAATAAAGCTTTGTGTAAGTGCGTGGAAACATTAAACATTTTTAATAAGAAAACGCAGTTCAAACACGCGTAAAATAAACGAAAGTAAAATTGAAATTACATCATTTATTTTTGTTTAATTATGGAAAAGGCAATATCTAAACAAAACAACGTATGGGCAAGATAACGAGGTATCTATAAGCAAATAGGTATTACACGGAAAACCGGTAATATTACATCAGAAACCACTTCAAATGCATGAAATACAAAGACCTTATTGGTTAAGATATCTACAGACTTGTTGAAAACCCAGCCCACATGCAAGTGAGATGAGCCTATATTAACACCGAGCAATGATAAGACAGTTCAGTTTTAAACTCAAGCAGGGCCAAGCTGCGTCACCGTGAACATAAAGTCACGCGTAATTTAATATTTAATAATATAATAGTGGAAGTTAGAGTGACAAATAAGTGCTACAAGTATGCAGACTTCTTTTGCCGTTTAACGTAAGTAGAATTTGGGGTAATTTATTTAAACTAATAAGGTAATAATAGGGCTTCGAATGTGATGTTAATAATTCGAATCTATGGTACATTTTTATAATCCTAATATGGTATAATGATCCGAATGTAGTATAATATTTCGAAGGTGTGGATAATTTAAATGTATGGATATAAAATACTTCGAATGTTGAGGATAAGAATTCTAATGGATGGTACACTTTTTTTATAATTCAAATTCGAGTGGATAGATATTATAGTTGATGATAATTCGAATGTGGGGATATTTTAAATGGATTAATATAATATTTCAAATCAGCGTCGACGATTTTGGAACAATTTTGAGTTGCGAGAATCAATGCAAATAAAATAAAAAAACAGGAAGTAATCTATGGAAAACGAGGGGTTCAATTAAGCAGAGCAGTGATAGACGAATGTAACAGGTCAGATCTAATTAGTTTTAAGATATTTTTTCTATTTAAATTTCAATACTGAATTTACTTAATTTATATAAAAGTGTAACCAAGTCAGCAACAAACACTGCATACGTTAAAAGTACGTAATATTATAAAGGGGTTTAGAACGTTCTAGATTTCTTTGGTAAAAAGAGGTAGTTTTTGGTGACTTTAGATTGGTTTCAAAGCATATAAATTTTGGGGATAAATAACACTTATGATATTGACTGATTGAAGGGTGTATTTTAATATTTTTCAAAACTTGTAAATAATATTTCTTTTCATTATATGGAATTAATTGACTTCGTTTTATAATTCAAACAAATAGGTAATCATAAAGGGGTGAAGAAGAAAAATTGATCATCGTAACGTTGTGCACTTTGTGTAAATTATAAAGGGCTAGCCGTGGCATAATAATAAAAATTAGTAAAATTAAATTTGATTAGAAAACACAGAGAGGTGGAGTTATAGAAAACGTCATAACACCGAGTACGGCGTTATCATATCAATTTATATATATATATATATATATATATATATATATATATATATATATATATTGCTACGATGTCACCACCTCTCTGTGCCTCGAACATAATCTAAAATAATTTTAAAATCAACATATTTAGATTTATGCCTCGACTAGCTCAGTTATACCCTACACGGAGTGAACGACGATATGATAACAGAGAATATTTACCCATTCCCCTCTAACACTTCATATACCTGAATAAGACAAACGAAATTCACTAAATTTTGTATTATAGACTAAGAAAATGTACAATTTATAATTCTACGTCCTTGTAATATTATTATTATTAGCTATAAAAACTTTTGAATCATATGAAGATAAATATTCTTATTAAATTTGTTCACTACAAAAATTTTAAGCAATTAAAACCTGCAAAAATAATTGTTTTATATTGAAAGCTTCGCTGAACGTTCAAAAAAACTATTCCCCTTTTAACGTAATTTTTACGTACCAACCAAGATTTTTTTGTTGACCTTTTAAACAAAAATTACCTATATTACATATGAGGTTTGTGGTTATGAAATATTCGAAATAAGATATGCAACATTCAAGAAAATACAAATTTAAATTCTGCCCTTGTATCTTTCTGTTGACTTCTGCGGAAGCTTCGTGACCCAA
The DNA here is from genome assembly GCA_036346225.1 of Platerodrilus igneus. Lineage (NCBI taxonomy): Eukaryota > Metazoa > Arthropoda > Insecta > Coleoptera > Lycidae > Platerodrilus > Platerodrilus igneus. The sequence continues at coordinate 8,590,140 of JARFIW010001303.1, forward strand.
ATCGATTGTTAGTTCCAGTCTTTGACCCATAGCTTGGCTTTTAACCCAGTAATCCACAGTTTACCAATAACTTGTAGACGTTCTTTAGTGAATCCTTTAGTTGCTTAATTAGTTTAACATCATCATTAAATCCTTATTTATATTATTACTCAGAACCTTACTCAGATAGTTTCTTAGAACATTACTTAGATGATTACTTAGAACCCTAAATTAATAAATGATAAAGATTATGTTTCTTTAATTAAATTTACACTTACGTTTTTAATACTAACAGCAAATTTTCTCTAACTCGTAATTCACGCGCACTTCTACTATTTTTCACTTGAATTTTATTTTATGTCACTTTTGACGTCACTTAATTTCAGATTTACATAATAAATTCGTCTAGACTGGTACAGCCGTGCGTCGTTAATGGACTGAATGACTTATCAGTTTCGGTTCCTTATATAGAACAAGTTCGTTCCCTCCTATCTCTTAAACCTGTTGGGGTTTTATTCGAAATTGCTTACTCTATGAGTTTAATTCTGCACGTATTTCAACGTTTTGTATTGGGATTTTCTAACAAGTCTTGTTATTTATGCTTGAAACATCACGTACGCCTTTTGTCCCAATATCTATACTTTATGGCGTTATGAAATATGCTCGTTTTTCTAAAGTTTGTTTTATGTGTTTTATTGCCTTCTATTCCTTGCGCAATGCGTTGAGTTTGAAAGAGATTTTTTTCACTTTTAAATATGCCTAATTTGTATTTATTTGGAGTTTATAAATGCTTTAAATGTTTCTAAAATGAATTTAGTTGCGCCCAGGGTTATTTATTTTACTAAATGTGGTTCAGTTATTACAGAATAAGCTTCCTTTTATTTTATACAAAGTGATTTGTATTTTCTTTGGCGCTTGAGAATGTTTTAAATGTTTAGAAATGTAGTGAATGACTTCCAAAATTATTTATTTTGATTAATGTTTTTAAGTCACTACAGAATGAGCCTCCTTTTATAATTATGATTAGTTGTTGATTTTATACAAGGAGATTGGAATTTACTTTTTGCATACTGGACGAATTATGTACTTTTTATGATTTAAATATGATTTTTGTGTTGTTCACATGAAGTATATCTCTCCTGTGATCTTATATACCAGTAAATAACCCTATTATCATAGCATTTTATATATATATATATTGACGTGACAACGGGTCACGAGAGGTCATTGAAACCCAAAGCATACAAATAAAACCCACCAAAAACAAAAGAAACCGGAAAATAGAAATTTCCTAAGATTCATTGTTCCAATCTGTATAATATAAACGTATTGTAATGTGCAAAGCGAAACACACTATTCCGTGCTTGTAAATAATCACTCTAAAATAAATACAAAGCCATTCGTTTGTCATAAAATTGCACGTTCCGTGAATAAAATAAATAATTTTGTGTATTAAAAACACATTTTAATTTACCGTGAAAGCAAATATTTTTCAATCGTTAAGAATGCAAATCTTTGATATGTGCAAATCCCGTTGGGTAAGCAATTAAAGCTTTAATGAATCATATAATTTGCCTCCCATGTGTGTGCAACAGATTCAATTTTAGGTAAGACATGTTCTCAAAGCTTCGGGATCAAGAAAGAATACGCCATTTAATAAGATATGTAGTATAAAGTAATTAAATAAAACAAAGGTTTATTCTAAGAAGCCGCGCGGTATCATTAAAAAAATCATAAGATCGTATTACTACATACAGGATAGAGAATGCGACGCCTCGTTAACCTCGTAGTGTTGGACAAGGTCGGGTAGCGCGCGTAAACCAAGCGATTCGAAGCTAATGAGATATTCCCAGAAATCTTGCATCAGATAGGTGTTTAATCCTTCGATTGAAATCCCATATAATCTAGAAAGAGTAACGTAATGATAATAAATTGTATATAAACGGGAAATTTGTTAAGAGATTCAATTTCAGTCATTCGATTTGATTAATTCCATTCATGTCGACAATGTAATAATTTATAATTTCGCGTCAATCACGTAAAAGTAACGTTGATTATGGCGTCAAAACAACATGCAGCGTTTACATATGAAATAGTTTGAAAAATAGAAAACGTTAAATACAGTTATTTGATATTGTAATATACAATGAGAGCTACTTTAAAGCTAAATTAATTATTAAATCGAAAATGCACTTTTGTTAACTGATGTTCTAAGTGGAGATTTTAAATGGAAAATTTTTGTGAATTTGGATTTTGACGTTAATTTAAAAATAAAAGTAGAATGTATTTAATGCTGTTAATTACGAATTGGATAAGCGCTTCGTGGATTTCGCTAGTATTAATTTTGGATTGTTTGTTTGTAACTGATATTTGAGTATTTGTCATTCGAATTTAAGGTAGAATGTCTTACTCATATATTTTTGTAAGAATATTTACCAGAAAGTTTGTGGTCAGAGTTGAAAACACTGACTTTTTGAATAGGCTGTCTGTTAATGATTTTTTGGCCAAACAAACCTTACAAACGTGGAAATAAAAACCAGGTAAACTATCCACAAGAGAAAAGATTTGAGTTCTGTCAATTTTAAGCAAGATTAGGTGAGGAACTTTTAGAATTAAGTAAATAGGTACTTGTTAGGAATAATTTTATGTTGAAAAAAACTATGCTGTATTTTCTCGAGTTTACAATATTGGATGTTTATGGGATGATGTTATGTGACCTCTCAATGAGCTCTAATCACAGCATATACACGTGGAAAGAACACTAGCCTATCCAATACAAAAACACCTGATAAATTTTCAGAATGTATTTTTTTCGTTAGAGAATACCAACTTAACAAACAAAAATATTATAAGAATCTTACCAACCTAATTACGATGTTGGCAATGACGAGCTCGTGTTAAATAGAATCTACTAAAAGATAAGACACAAAATACATATTTACAATAATACATTTAGATAAATCAATAAATCAGCACCAATAATAATTAATGAAATGTCAAAGTTGATGGATAAATAAATATCAAGCCTGTATACAATTTCGAACCTAAAACTAAGTTATTCATCGATATACAAAAGAGAGCGCTCTAAACCTACACTAAATCCTTATTCTAATAATCACAGCATTACATAATTCACAATGGTTTACTCGTCAATCTAGTAATATTTCTGTAATGCAAGCCAAAATTCACGTACCATAGATGAGCAAGGTATCGGTATCTCTCGACCATGATGACGAAATGACAAAATGTGTTATAACGATAAAGCGAAATCTCTGCATAAAATCTAAGTAAGCAGCGGTTCAAAGAACCTACAACCACCGGAATCTACAATTCGACCCCTCCAAGAATGCAGACGCAAGCACTAAACTTAAGAATGTGGGTTCAAATTCCGGGCTGAAAACATTAATTTTTCCACTAACACCTCTCACATACCGACCGGTTACGTAAAAAAGAATGTAAGTTACCACCATAAAGACTTTTGTAGTTGCCCGATTGAGTTTATATTATTTAACACAAAAGAACTCATGCCAACCAACACTCGAAAATATAGTGTACTCGTTCAGCGAATGTATCATAACATTGTTTTCTAAATAATCACGGAAAGCCCATAAAAACAACTTTTAAGCATATTACTATTTTCAAAGATAACAGTCGAACTTGCATAAGGACTACCTAAAAAAATTAAAAAATATTTTTCTTAGCTTCTGTAAGACCTGCGCTCTTGAAACTTGTTAGGCAGTTAGGGCAAATGTCCTTAGGCGGGTTCGGAAAAATTTGCGAACCGAGGCGAACGTTTCTGTAAAAGGTATGTGTTGTTTTAGTACATCTACAGTAGCTACCTAAAGTTGCAAAGGCGCGGGTCTTATAAAAACTATAAAAAAGTTTTATTATTTTTTTGTGCTTGGAAATTCACAAAAAATGCGATTGTTTGCAGTAAATTACTTCTCACATGCCGGCAATCCTATCAAGCTTGAATGGAGACACTGAATAAAGACTGATAAAAAATTGTTTTAATCCTTGCCAGCTGTGTTGTTAGGTGCACGGCTGTGTTTAAATTGGTATGTTTTTAAAATAATTATCGTTTTCCTATTATTTCTCGCAATGGCGCCTTATTCTAAACCCTAGTTAAATGTAATTGTTTTTTAAAATTTGCCATAGTTATTAAATTGTCATAGTTTTGTAGTTTTGTATGTACTGCTTCAGTTCAGTAGGCGTAGTTTTGTAGTGAATGGAATTGGTAGACTTCTCCATATTAAGCGGCCGGTAGATAGTGGTCGCTACTTTCACCGACTTAAAAATGCTATGGGATTACAGAATTTAAAGCTGCCAAAAGAAGGAATTGCATAACTTATTGCTGGCTTACTCCCAAGTGGAATTGCCTAAAGCATTAGCAACTGCAAATATTCGCACAGGAACAATTTATTTTGAAATTGATTGCATTTTCCACAATTCTAGTTAATATTTTACGAAATAAATAAGCAACGTAACCTTTGTTCAAAACGTAGTAAAGAATTCGAGGATACAATAGTACAGACACGTAATGAATTTGAAAAGTTATGTCAGACATCGAAAATGTAGAAGCGACAAGGAAGGAAAGAGAATTTGATTTTTCAATGAAATCGTGGACACGATAAGCTTACAAAATAACTGCGCTATTTAAAAATTTTACTAATTTGCAAATTTAGAATTCTGTAATTTTAGTAATTATCAAATAGGTCATGTCCAAAAAGTCTTTATATTTTTTCTAAAACAATACTGACAAGATTTTTGATTCAATTGCTTTGGGAACAAAACTATTAGTTATTTATTCATTTCGAAAAAGCAAAATTACAGAAAAAACAGAACAGTAAAGTAAAGACAGTGGCAAGGTATTCATCCAATGAAAAAAATTACTATAATTAACTTCAATCTCAGTTAAAAAAGACCATGTGACAGAAATTGTGTGGTTGGAAAAACAAGGGCGGCCCGTGGCGTAGCTGGTATGCGTGTGACTACCGAGGTTCCGGGTTCGGATCACGACACGGTCCGCTTGAAAAATGTTAGGCAAGCATTTTTCACAAAAATACGCCCTCGTTCGGATAAAAGATACAATGAAGGTCCCGTGTGTGAGTGGTGTCACGCACGTTAAAGATCCCTACCTTGCTTGGAACAGCTAGGGTTAGGCAAAAATCAAAATTTTTCAGGTAAAAAAAACTCGCTTCGTGACCAATGTAGTACCTTCGGGTGGAGCATTGTAAAATCACATGTAGGGTCGGAAAAACAAGGAGAATAAAAAAATTAGCTAGTTACGTCAAAAATGATGTCTTTTTTATGATCCAATTGAAAAAATGTGTAATTATTTAGATTTTAAGAAATAAATAAGAAATTAACGTACACACCGAATCAAAGAAGTGCACAGTTGCAGTACATCACACACTATAAGTAGGCCATGCCTAATTTGTCCCATCTACGCATTTGCGAACTGTAAAGGCAAAGTCCATCATCCCATGTCAGCACGCACTAAAAGTGTTCACTATACTACAATTATACAAAACAATACGAGTACGTTTACATTACACGATGACTGAACACCATTTTCACATAAGTATTCGTTTAGGTGATTTTTGTTAATAGTAAAGTATTTCTAGTGATAACCTAACCTCAACAATATTTTCGCCCTGCACCTTAGTCGATGTTTTGTCTTAGTAATTTTCATTCCCAACGGTAACTTAACCTCAACGGTAGTTTCGTACATGTACCCGTTTTAGTATTATCTGTTAGAAGTAAAGCGTTCCCAACCTTCCTTAACACATATTTTCGCACATTTGTCCTTTTAGGTAATTTTTTTAGTAGTAAAACATTCCTAACAGTAACCTAACTTATACGTGATTTTCACCTATGTAGATGTTTCGTAATTTGTTTCGAATAGTAAAACATTGCTAACGGTGATCTATCCTCAACATATTTTCGCCCAAGAGTATCTTGGGTGTCTCATCTTGGTATGAAAATATTCGTAACGATAACGTAACCTCAAGACTATATTAGTATATGTGCCCGTTTAATTATACTTTCCTAGTAGTAAAATATTTCTAACAGTAATCTTACCTCAACACTATTTACGCACATGTATCTGTTCGAATATTGTTACTTAGTAGTCCATTCCTAACAGTAACTTTACCGCAACATTATTTTCGCACATGTACCCGAAAGAGTATAGTTTCAGAGTAGTAAAACATTCCTAGCAGTTACATCAACACTATGTTCGCACATATGTCCGTTTGGGTATTTTTCCTTAGCAGTAAAACATTCCTAACAGGAACCTACCCTCAACAACTTTTCGTCCATGGAAACGTTCCATATTTTGTCTTAGTAGGAAAACATTAATAACATTCAACAATATATTAGCATATGTGCCCGTTTGAATATACGTTTTTAGTAGTAGTAGAATATTGTTTATTAGTAGTAAAATATTCCTAACAGTAACCTAACTTTAAAACTATTTTCAAATATATACAACCACTACAAACTGAAAAACCTACTTTTGACATATCTTCAAAAGAACGATTCACCATTACTTCCACGAATCATTCAATAATTATGATAACATCATTAGGAAATATCGTGTGTGCGGCAGTTGGGTCGAATCGTCTAAATTTAATTAATTTAACTCAGTACAATATTTCAGCCATCGAAATTTTAATTCTGGAATAGTTCAGTAAACTAAAATTATCAATGAGTCAATGTATATCTCACAATAACTACTTCTGGAACAGAAAGTCTAGAATATATTAACACAGGAGCTACCACAAATTTGTTCTAGAATCTACATAAACGCGTATGCACACATACCGTGCAATTTGTTCATAAACCTGCAACAAAATAGTATCTATAATTCACTACCGAGAGATAGTTCATGAAAGTACTTTGTTATTGAACTTCAACATCTCCGTTTTAGTTGTGTTAAAAGTAGAGTATAAAAATTATTATTCAAGTTTATTTCATCCTTTTATCATATCACAATAAATATTCAAAAAATTAAATAAATATAACCTCAAAATTGGGTACAAAAATTATGTTTTCACACAGAAGTCTATAAAAACACGCAATTTTTCTGTTGATTTATTATTATAGACATATTACAAAACGTTTATCACAAAGTAGGAGTCTTGCGGTTCCTCCAAGCTGTATGCTTTAAAAACCGACCTACTCAAAATAAGTTTGTGACAAATATTAAATTTCTTATTCAGTAATGTAGTATTTAACGCTACTGGTAAGCAAACCTAATGCAAAATCATTTTCATTTATGAGATTATGTGCCAAACTCAGAAAATTATAAATAATTGCTAGAAAACCTAAAAATTCACACTTATTTCAATTAATTATTTTCTTTTATATCGCTACGAATCGTTTAAAATATTATGAAGTTTCTACTTGCAACTCGGTTTTCCATACCGTAGCCGAAATGGCAGACGCGAAATATTTCAAAATGATATTTCGGATTTTGGAAAAAAGCAACCTAGTAAAATTATACATCGATACATATATTATTTGGTTCATTTTTAATGTATCTGCTTCTCTAAAGTAAAACACCAAAAAACGTTCCTAGTACATTGCAAAGTCCATCCTCAATAAAGATATAAAAGCTGGAATAAAATATGATTCTTTGAATTTTAAACAATTATATTAAAAATTAACTAGCAACAAAAAAATATACTTTCGGTTTTAAAATTTTCAAATCTGAAGGTTTTGCATGCTCACATTCTGAAGAGAAAATTGTATCAAGTATTGCATACCTTATTACCTTGTTCCAATTTTCACCAATTCAAACCTTAAGATGCAGGTTTACGCCAACGACAAAATATACTTTTAGGGAAAGCTAAAGTTGTGAGGCGGTGCACTCGGGGTCACTTATGTTAATAATAAACCAGATTCGGTTTTACATAACCATAACAGTCGTTCACGTAGGCTATAGTCACTTAAAATTTTATTAATAATAATTAATCCGTACGCTGACCACTACAAGAACTCCAGGAAAGCGTAGGTATATAATTGGCAATTTCATTGAAAATTCGCCCACGCAGACCTCTGACTCTCGTAAATACTCGGTGTTTATTATGCAAAACATGTCTTCGTAGAAATAATTAACTCAACCAGAGAATGTTATCGTAATACAATACTCCATGTTTATGGCAGATAAATATTTGATGAATTCTAATTATTGTATCTTATTGATGTTATATACTCTGGTATTTAAATAAACGGAACTTTACTTAACATCAAATATATCTAAAGAAAGAAGTAGCATAAAATGTGGGCGTTCAGCCTTCATATGAGAAGCGTTTAGGCAATGCACAACTCACGGTTTCTATGGAATCCACGCATTATATAAAAATTTATTACACAAATACCACTGAAAAGCTATAAGCATATTCATTTGAACCACTGTCTATAGAAATTTTTTAGAGCTGCATACCACGCACAAACATGGTTATGCATTAGATCCTAATAAAAATGTTCCAAATTTTCCAGTCTTTAGTGCATTCCCCATTCCACCGTCATCTAATGATAATATTTCTTAAACGTTAAACATTTTCAAACACTATTTTTGCAGACTAAATTTATCTGTGGTTGGTCAAAAACAACGTTCCATCAACTAATTGATAACGAACGACGTAAAAAGAACAAATAGACGTATATTCTGTTTGTATCGTTTACTAATAGAATGTGAATATTTCATTTAAGTATCTTGGTAACTAGGTTCGTTAGCCCTGTTTAAATACAATAGTGCAATGGAGTAAATCACACTATAGGTGAGCTAGTGCGGTTTTTACAACCGTAAGGCTATTATTGTCATGTTTTGTAAAACACGTATTGTCAAAAGGAGTAAAACTAGTAGTGTTCTAGATGTTGCTTGCTTAGAAAGATGTCTATTAGTCTTCACCAGGGGTCAGCAGATCGTGGATGGAAAAACGCGTGAGGTTGGTTGGCTCTTCGAAAACAACTCCGATTTCACCTTTCCTTAAACATTCCGCTGCCGTTCGTTCGTTCGGTTGAGCAGTTAAACCGAGAACGTGGTCGAAATTTTTCGGTCTCATTTGCTTACCGAATACATATCAGGTTCTTTGTTTTCAATTGTTTGAACGTTTTACCACAATAAGTTCATTTTATATTTTACGCGTATTTAATAAATTCGAAGTGCTTAGTTTTGTAAATGGTATATAGCCTCCTCAAGCGCAAAGTGGTTACATAAATATTTTTAAACGATTATTTTTGAGTTTTTAAGATCGTGATTCAAATTTATACGACTAAACTCTTAAAGAAGATGGCTTCGGTAACATCTCACAAATCAACTAATTGACGAAAATCGTGAATTTAACAAAGAATATAGTTATTTTTAGGTTCATTCCAAAATTGTAACGGACTTACAACGTGTCTGATCTGACAAAGCGTGCAAATAATAAGAAGTCAAACTTAGACAAACATTTCTTTACAAAATATAGTATATTCGTAAAAAAATATCCAACAGGTGATGCATAGGAAAATACGCTTAGCAAACTTCGGCATCAAAATTAGAAATCAAGTTCTATGTTAAACAAATAGGCACATACTGCAAATACTACTGTTAATCCTGAAAATATTGCGACGTCTCTGGAAATGGTCAAAAGCGAAAACCGCATTCACAGATACTGATTACATAAAATACTCTTTTATGAAAGCATTCGATGAACTCGTTTACAACTTTAAAAACAAAGCATCAATCACGAAAAAATGCGTTTATCTGCAAAAACAATGCAAGAAAGACATCAAAATGTCTTCCAATATCACAAGACAGCAAGTCGAAGACAGTAAATTACTTTCCGCATTATCAATTGTAACTGATGTTATGTGAAAGTGGCATAACACAAATATCACTCTTTATGCGATATATGTAGGCCCGCTATCTCAAACGACTGATGCCACTCAAAGAACAAACACGTGGAGAAGATATAAGCAATACCTGAGAAAAATACTTGAAACTTATTGTTACGATGAAGCTAAAAGTATGGCTTAGCGCTAAATACAGTAGTATTTATCATTATGTTATGTGTAGTAATCCCTGGCAAAGTGTGTGTGAACTTAATTGAATTGGTTGTCCTTACAAGAAAGACGAAACGTCAGTAGTACCGTTGCGATAAACGGTTTCCGCTGTGATGTATTGGTCTGGCTGGCGGTACGTGTTATCCGACTGATACAACCGCAATGTTTAGCTGTAGAGACGGTGAGGCGGCTCTGCGGCGTAGTTGGCATGCGTGTGACTACTACTCGCAAGTTCCCGGGTTCAAATCCCGACGCGGTCCGCTTGAAAAATGTTAGGCGAGCATTTTTCACAAAAATACGCCTCGTTCGTATGAGAGATAAAATGGAAGTCCCGTGTGTGAGAGTTGTCACACATATTAAAGATCCCTACCTTTTTTGAAACAGCAAAGATTCGGCAAAATTCAAAACTTTCAGGTAAAAAAACTCGCTTCCTTGCCAAGGTAGTACCTTTGAATGGAGCATCGGGAAATCAAATGTAGTGTCAAGACGGTGAAGGATCGACATCGGGTTTATACAGGAATTGCATCTGTATAACCATAAGGTAATGGGTTTCGGGAGGGGGTTACCGTATTACAATCACAAAGCAAGCGGCCGCGCAGCGGCTTAATAATAAACGATATATGCCCAGGGATAATTTTAAATAACCTATGAAGCGATTTTTTAACGGCGGCCGAAATAAAAATTGGGGCGTGTATCTCCCACCAGTCAATTTGCGACGTAAAATCCCACAACCCGAAGATTTAATAACTCAACTGGAAGAAGTGCCACGGAAAATCGGAAGGACGACAGGAGATCGCAGATCGGTAACTTGTTAATAAAATGGGATTGGGATTCGCTGACGTTTGAGGGGTATAGAGGCAGTAGTTTCATCGATGTCACAGCAGCATCTCACAGGAGGTCATTTGCACTTGGGAATTGAAGTCTGGCGAGGTCACGCTTTGTGATCATAAGTTAATAATATGAGATACTGATATCAGGACACGCGTAAACGAGCAAATTACTGTCTTCCCGCGGTTTGGTAATTAAAAAGCAAACTGGGAGCGGTTTAAACACAGATTCAACGAAAGCATCCCCGAGCTCGAGAACGAATTGGTAAACTGCCGAGAGACTGGTCAAATAGTAACAATCGCGAAAAAGTTAAACAACGCGGTGGTAGACTAAATGCCGCGAAAGAAAACATTCAAAAACATCCTACCTTGGTGGACCTTGGAGTTAACCACCAAGCGCACAGAAACGCGCAACCTAAGACGCCCCTATCGACGCGCCACTGGTGAAATAAGAGAACAAAGAAGAATCGAGTACAACCAAAGTAAATGAGAATATAAAACATTAATTGAAGATACGTGAACGAAAAATTTAAAAAATAACGCACGCGCAATTCTGAAAAAAACCCTGGGAGCCGGCGTACCGCGTAATAAGGTGCAAACAACGATAGATCTCGCTCATCAACGTCAAAAAAGATAATGGGGAGTATATAGAGGGATTTAAAGCTACAGCTGAATATTTGTTGAAAGATATTTTCCCATTAGATGATCCAGAGGACGATAAGGGGTTGCATGACACGATTCGTCGGTGTACAACAGATGCAAAAGGAATAGGTGCCGATAAAGCAATTCTTGGTCACGAGATCGTAAGGACTCTTAGGAGGATGAATCCTAGAAAAGCACTGGGACATGAAGGAATCATCTCAGGCGCAGCTCTGGAGGCATGCTTGTTGGACCCGCGCATCTTTCCCAAGTTATTTAATCTTTGCTTGGAGATGGAGTGTTTCCATGTTGCTGAAGAGTCCAGAACATGAAATTTATCCCTAAATCCAAAAAAACGGACGTGTCAAACGAGGATAGCTATCGTCCAATTATCTTGCTACTGGTACTGGGGAAAACTTTGGATAGAGTCATGACCATGCGCGTTGAGCACGCTATGCGAGACGGCGGCGGTTGCAGAAGGTAAGTCGACTATCGACGTGTTGGAGCTGATAGTCGGAGAAATCAAGCAGGCGAAGAAAGCAGTATTCTGTCGTCGTTGCTTTGGACATTTCAGCGGCATTTGATACAGCCTGGTGGCCATATATCGTTTGGGAGTTGGAGTGTAAGGATTGTCCGCAGAACCTGATGTCGGTAGTCAACAGTTATTTCTCGGGGCGACTGGCACAGATCGAAACGTCGGGCAAGTTGTATCGCGACCTGTAGAAAGGGGATGTCCGCGGGAGTCATGCTCTGATCCCACATTCTGGAAGTTGTATGAGAGTATCTTTAGGGTCAGATTGTCCAAAGGATTTTCTATTGTTGGGTTTGCAGACGATAAACTGTTAATTAACAGATTAAGATTGCTAATGGAGATGCGAACGAAACCGAACTAGGCTTTGAGTAGGTTGTATGAATGGTCAAGGGAGGTCAAATTGAAATTCTACACGACAAAGTCGGAGGCACTTTATTTCGGAACAAAGCCGGGACAACGTCCATTGGCAAATATATATTAGTTATCTAGATTTGGATAGTTTTAAGTCGAGCCTTCATGTCGCACCGGTAGACAGAGCTTTGGTTTTTGCTAGTGTCTTGTTGATCAAACACACTCCAAAGTCAACGCTACCCCCCCATCCCCACATTAGTTTTAGTTTTAGTTTATATACATTTTATTCATGGTTAATTCATTTTTAAGTCAGACTTATTTGAAGCACGTAAAATTTTTCGCGTTTAAATCCAAAGTAGTACCTTTGGCTGGAGCATTGGGGCCGTGGCTGCAAGTGTAATGGCCCTGACTTACATTATACTGTCAATGTCCGGGGTTCAAATCCCTACACGATCCGTTTGAAAAATGTTGGGCGAGCAATTTTCACGAAAATATACCCTCGTTCGAATGAGACATAAAATGGAGGTCCCGTGTAAGAGAGTTGTTTTGTTCAGCAAAATTCAACATTTTCTAGGTAAAAAAAACTCGCATCGTAACCGATGTAGTACCTTCGGATGGATCATTGAAAAATCAAATGTAGTGTCGCGACGGTGAGGCGGCTCCGTGGCGCAGTTGGTGTGCGTGTGATTACTGAGCCCAAGGTCTCGGGTTCGAATACCAACACGGCCCGCTTGAAAAATGTTAGGCGAGCATTTTTCACAAAAATACGCCCTCGTTCGGATGAGAGGTAAAATGGAGGTTCCGCGTGTGGCTGATGTCACGCACGTTTAAGATCCCCACCTTGCTTGGAACAGCAAGGGTTCGGCAACATTCAAAATTTTCCAGGTAAAAAACAACCTTTCTAATCAATGTAGTACCCTTGAGTGAAGCATTGGAAAATCGAATGCAGTGTATTAATTTAGACAGGTGGCACCGTGGCGTAGTTGGTATGCGTGTGACTACTAAGTTCAAAGTCCCGGGTTTGATTCCCGACACGGTCCACTTGAAAAATGTTAGACAAATGTTTTTCACAAAAATATGCCCTCGTTCAAATGAGAAGTAAAATGTAGGTCCCGTGTGTGAGTGTTGTCGCGCACGATGAAGATTCCAGGCTTGCTTAGAACAGCAAGGGTTTGGTAAAGTTCAATCACTGCCTCATACAGAACAGAAACTAAATGGGCAATAAACTTAAGGATGGGAAGAAACACAAACAAAAATTCTTATTGCGTTACAAACCAGGTCAGTAATGTATTTGCTATTTGTTAATATTGAAAATTATACTTCTTGGAATTTGTTTGGAAAGTAATTTTGCTGTTGTAATTAGAATAATGTTGTTGCTGTGCTATGTACTTTTTGGTTAATGTATTAGGTTATGTTACAAAAAAGGTGGCAAATTATTATCAGAAAATCATTATTGTGAAAGTTTGAAAGGCTGGCATTTTTTATTAATAAATTGATCAATTATCCTATTTGAAATATGGAATATTTTACTTGTACAAGCACAATTTTCGAGAAATACTTAATTAAAGATAAATATGTTTAGTAAAAATGAAAATTTGAAACTATAATCACCATAAGGTAATAAATTTTTATTTGATTTTATGATGTATACTGTAAATAACTGTATAGCTTTCAGAACATGCTGTTTTATGATATCGAAGTTAAATACCCGATAAAATGTGTGTAAATGACTAAGGGATTAGGTACTACAGTTTGTTTTTTATTTTAATTTAACGAGACTAAAGATACGTAAAATTGGAATTAACATCTTCTACGCGGCCACCTAAGAAAATGAGGCCGTGAGGCCGGCGCATATTGATACAGATTACACTCGCTAACAAAGAAAAATGACGGTAAAATCAACATAAATTAATGGGAACAGACATCGTCTCTATATGCACCGATATAACCAGACGCAAGTTAAGCAAGTTCGCATTTCTTTTGTATCAAAAAGAAAAAAAAATTGTTTAGAATTTTAAGATTAATATAATACTCTTTTTATACGTAAAATAGGTGTGTCATAATTTATTACAATTTTCGTTAAATGTATTACTTTTTTATCTTAAATTAAATTATGAAAGTGAAACATGTACCTCGGCCAAAAAGCTTTTTGCCGCCCATTGATATGCCACCCGCATGCACCGCACTCTTTGCACACATGCTCACGGAGCATGATTATATTCTATATACAGTTTTAAATTGTTTACCGTTACGATTTTCATTTGAAAAATTGCTTATCGGATGCGCATAAGTTTGGAGCAAATATTTTCGCTAGTATAAAATCCAAAAAATTGTATGTTTTAATAAATTTCACACTCTCATGACGTCACAAACACGTTAAGAATTGCTAACAGTTCTATCTCAGCATATCGCAAAAAAATTGTTCTCAAGCGTTCGACGTATTTACGCTGATGTAAATATTCTTGTATGTGTTAAGAGACATCCAGCTCTTGGACGGAATGAAGCTTTCTTTGAGAAATTCTCACACAGAAGACGAACGTGGGTGTACGTAATTGATTGATGTTTCTGAAATGTGGGCGTAAGGGCGCGGTGGAAGAGTTAATGAATGAATAGTTTGGATGCTTTCGTTGAGCACGATATGTTTAAATTTGTGGTTACGATATGGAATTTAATACAAATGCATGCGGATGTGTTTGAACTCTACACGATGATTACTTTACTTTTATTTTCTTAACCGAACTAATTTATTGAATCACCGTAACCGCAATATCTAGAAGTGGGGTTAAAGACAAAGATCTGAGCGATGAGCTAAGAATATTTATGAAACAAGCTCCAAAGAATCCTCTTACGTAAATTTAAACGTCACAAAGAAGCCTCTATTCCAACTAATATGACGTTATAGAAGACATTAATCTCTATTCTTCTGGAAAAAGGACGTGGCATGATGTTACGGTAACGAAATAGAATAATGTATGTTGGTACATTCATTCTAAGGTCAATTAAATAATTGGTGGATGTTCCAAGTCTTTTAATTATACTTCACTAACAGCAGAAAAGTTCATTTAATAGCAGCCTTTTATTAAAGCATCTAAAAATAGACTAGCTTAACCCTTGTGTTTACTTCACAAAATAAATATAAATATAACGTTAGAAAAGGGCCCACAGTGAAAAGAAAATAAAATTAGCGAAGAAATACCAAAATTTTATAATCTTTCAACACCACGTTGTTGCCACAATATTATGCTTGCTCTAGTTCAGAACAAAAACAAACAACATAACTTGAAAGCTAGAACAGATGTGCAGATTATACTACACCAACTGTGATTCCACGATGGGAAATCCAATCAGCTGGTACAAGTTACTACAAATAAGCAGTGTCGTAATAAATAAAAAGTATTTCGAAACATGTGTCATTCTAAACAATGCAAGGAACATTCATCTTCTCAGAGGTACTCTTGCTGTGAAAACAAATTTAAATCGCCATTCACCTCTTCTACATTGCTCCTTTTCGTGATTAAATGGAAAAAGAAGCAAAGGAAAGAATTAAAGCGGCATAAGACCCAAAAAACAGGTTATGGAAGGTAATGAGGCAATGCATTTCTACAATCATATTTTTTCAGTAGCAACAAAAAATTTTTTACAACTAATAAGTTTAATATTTATTAAAATTTTGTGTTTTTTTATTTTAAATCAAGTTCAATAATATTTTTGCAAATTTATTACTTTTGGAATACTTTACCATCCTGATGTATAAATCTTCTCTTATAGAAGCAGCTACAACAGTGGCGTTTCCAGGTAATAAATGCAAGGTGCGCGGTGGCAACTATATAAGAACTGGAAGTGGTTCTTAGGTATACACAGAAATCACAGATTTTAGTGCATCTTAGGACAATGGCATGGTGCAAAGGACACGTTGTTTAACCATTCAAGGTCACAAAACTTATCGAAACTTGAAGTAGAATAAACTGCAGATTTCCAAACCACTATAGTAACAGATATCTAAATGGCGGTTACTTTGTATTATAGCGGGTTGTTCGCCAGTAACCCATTTCCCACTTATTAATTTAAAAGTATACAGAAACTACACAAATTCTTCAATTATATAATTGAAAAATTTTAAAATGAAAATAAATTTCTTATGGAAAAATATGTAAAAATTAACGTTCAATAAGCATCATCATTTTGTTCTCATTTTGTATTTGACCTTACTTAAGATCCGTGTTCGGTCTCTTTATCGCACGTTGTCGTGGTTAAATTTATTTTAAATTCTTAGTTGTAAATCAAATCCTAAAGCTGTCATCCCGTGTCCCGTTACATCCTGTAAAACCTCCTTTGTGCATGTGAAAATTAAGCAGAAAAGGGGTAGTGACAAAACACTCTCTCTCATCGATATCGGAGCGAAACAATGGTTCGGTTCGGTAAAGTGAGTTAGTCAACAGTGCCGCCAAATTTATCGATAAACCCCTAAAAAACTCAGTGAAAGTGCAAAGGTAACACGTACTATAATTCGCATACAGTCCACTTAGTTGAAGAGTAGGAACTACATTTTAGAACAATAAAACAAGCGCGGAGGTAAGTCGATATACAAATTTATAAGACGCTCCGGGCATAAACAATCCGTTTGACGCAGCTCTAGCTTATTTTCTATTCTGTGCTAATCTAAAAAATTCTACATACCTACCCCTCACAACCTAAATTTCTAATAATATGACTAATATAGCTTGGTCTAGGTCTTCCTATACTCCACTATCTTTTTGTTACCTACCTGGCTCTACATAGACATTAGCAACCTGACGGTTGTTAAAGAACTCCAACAAGTTTATATGATTCCCATTTATAAAGAAATGAAATATTACCTGATTATCCCCGCCAAAAAAGGAAAAGTGTTAAATTGTATGTTATGGTAAGGTTTAAGCAGCGAATCGCTGCCAACATGCCAGACCGCTAATTAATTGCGAGTTATGTCATGGTGACGTTTATTAAATTATATGTTATGGTAAAGTTTAAACAACAAATCGCTACCAACATGCCAGATCGCTACCTAATTGTGAATTATGTCATGGAGAGTTTATTAAGTTATATCTTATGGTAGGGCTTAAGCAGCGAATCGCTGCCACCATGCCAGACCGCTACCTAATTGTGAGTTATGTCATGGTGACGTTTATTAAATTATATGCTATGGTAAGGCTTGAGCAACGAATTGCTACCAATAAGCATAAGAAAGAAAAAATTTTTAATTTAATTCTTATAGATTTACGTAGGGTGAAACTCTGATAAGAAGTCTGTATTGTGACAAATGATAATTGCATGTGTGATAACAACATTATTTGTACATAAAATACAACATCCGTCGTATTCCAACAATTTATTTATAACTGATTCATAAAACCTTTCATTATTATTTTGTAACTTAATAAGACTACTATTTTCAATTGATATCAATGCGGATCCGGAAAGCCTCTCTCTGTGTTGTGTTGCACGGTTGTAAGTTTTATTCGCTTCAGAGCTGAAAATGATTTTTCTACGGATGCCCTAGTTGGGGGTATTGTTAAAATTAAAACTGCTAATTTATGAATTTCCCTAAGTCCCACGTTAAGTTTATTCTTATACATAAAATCAACGAGCTTGTGTACTGATTAATTTTCAAATTTTGAAAATGATTAGATAATGTTAATTCACTTTTAAGTCTCATAAAATCACTTGGGCTGTTCAAATTCACTGTCGGGAAATTTTGTTTTAAAAATAGGAAATTTTTCACAGTGTATCAAGATAAAATCACTCAATGTCTCAATTGAATAATACCTCGTATAAATTTGAAAACAAGCATTGCCTATAACTTCATAAAATACTCTGTGAAAATTCTTTTATGGGTTGAAATCGCGGAATTTATCAGCAACACATATTGTACGGTAACATTTTTTTTTATTTACATTTTAAATTCATTTATAGATGCGTTTAGGATATTTACTGCTGTTTACATTCCAATGATGAGTCACCTACCAGATTACGTTCGTTACAATATATTACTCACTGTAAACTGTCTTGTGTGGCTTCGTAGTCAAGTGGTTGGCCTAATTTAACTTATACATCGGTTTCCGCTTATAAACGGTTTGAGTTGAACTCTTCCAGAAGATACTTTTCCTACTGAATCGCATTGCAGTGACATCAACGCTCCAATACAAAAAGCGCAATATTGTGACAGCCCCACGGGGTACAGGCTAACCACAAGTTTTAAAAAAATCTAAATTTTTATCTTTTACAATACCTCACTTTGTTCTACTGTTAATACTTACGCAGTAAACCAAAGTAGAAAATATCTTCTTTTCATCTTCTTAGCCCCACAATTGTGGTAAGCCGTCTTTTGTCTAAAATCTCAAAATATCTTCCTCTATATCGACTTATTTTTACCTATTCGTCAACTTTCTATTCTACGTCGTTGTTATCAGTACTGGATGTGTTCGTATGTTATGTGTTCTAAGTAAATACACAATGGCTACAGTTACTGTAAGATTTAGATTCAATATTTAACCGTTCCATATCGGTACAGATTTTGATCTCTACAAAAACTCGTTAGATTATTATTAAGAAGATATTGGTTAATTGAGCGGGAGCTGTAGCTCAAAATCCCATCTTCAACATCCCTAAAGAAATGTAAAGCAAACATGCCTTCTAAATATGTTCTCTTTCAAGTGAGAAAACCTTTGAATCAGTGTCGTCCTGCATAATAAAGGCTCCTACATTGCTTGGAGCAAAGGGTTTCGGTCAAAATTTTAAATCCCCAGATGTGCTAGTTCTCGTATCATGACGTAGGTGATTAGTCAGAATAACAGGAATAGAGCGACGTTAAATACATAAAACAAAATAAGAAGAACTAATACTATTAATCCAACTACTCAAACTCCTGCACTCTCAGCTCAGTCAGAATCTCAAGGTTGATTTGCAAAGAGTATCATAAGCTAACTCTTTCAGCGTCCTTTACTTACATCTTTCTTAATCTGGCCTCTATGCTTGATCGCTTACCTTCCTCCACATACTTTACCTATTGCTGCGCCCTCTATTGTTGTTCTACCATTCTTTTATGCCTTATACCGTATCCAATCATACTGTCACGTTTTCTTTTAATTACATTTGTGACACTTCTGTTCCTGAACAATTTATAGTATCCTATAATTACGACCAGAGTTCTACATCTCGAAAGCTTCTAGTCCTCTAACTTCTCTTTTACCTAATGTCATTGCTTCGCAGCCGTATAGTGTTACAATTTAAACATAGGCTTTCAAAATTCTTTTGATAACAGCTACAACTGTCGTAGATTTTATTTTAGCGCTTTGTACCTTAAAGCAGTTCCATCGTTGGGTTATTTTACTATCTGCATCTTTTTTATTCCTATAGGCATTTGTAGTCCAACTTCCTAATTCACAAAACTCCTTTACTATTCGTAATTTTCCTGACTTTTAGGTTTTTACTATAACTTTTCTACCGCTATCTTGTTTACTATATCTCATAATTTTTGTTTGAGTTTAGATAGGGTGTCCATACGTCCCGGTTTTCTGAGATTTGTCCCGGATTTAACATTGTTGTCCTAATGTACCCACAGATACTTACGGGACAATCATTTGTCCCGGTTTTGTAATCCATACGACACAAAAATCAAGCTTTAGCAAAATTAAAAGCAATCTAAATGTACTGTCATGGCTGAGGTTATTTGGAAAAATTTAATATTTGGAACAAAAAAACGAATTTGTTCGCTTATGTAGTTATGTATTTTCTATTCCTAGTCGCAATGCAGGTTGTGAACTGTTCGTTTTCGCTGATATCTAGTCAATGAACGAATGAGAGAAACACACTCTAAATGCTACATTAACATGAGTATTTAATATGTGAAAAATAAAGTGTATTGATTTTTTGAAGGAAGTAGAAAGTAATAAGAAAGTGTTCATTGCAGCAAGCGTTCAGCAAAATAGTCGTGGTACAATACTGAATAAGTGGGTACCTCATTTTATAAACTTTATATGTTTAAATATTTAATATAATTGATTCTTTTGTCATAATTATTTTTCTGTTATACACTAATTGTAATACTGATAACGAATTCGAGCTACCAGCACTTTTGCACGACAATGACGTCATGCACTCCACGCGGTTTGTATGTTGTTAGTGCGAGTGCAGTTTGGGTTCGAACACAAATTTACCGTTCAGTTTGACTTCCCGCTTTAGCAGCTTAACTTGTAGTAAAACCTAACCTTTTAATTGTGATGAAAAAATAATTTATATTTGTGTAAATGGGGATATATATTTCTAATTAGATGTAGATGAAGAAACATTTAATCCTCTCTGGTTATAACGACCTGTAAAACACTAACTTTGGTGAGTTCGATTATGGGCTACCCAGTACAGATCACGCTTGGGTGTTAAAACTCCATAATCGAAAGCAGCTATATTTGCACTAAACAGCACGAGCTACCAGAGCGGGTGCAGAAAAGTGTGCATCGAGTGCAGAACTGAATTGCACCGCTCACTGCTCGAACACGATAAAACTAAAAAAGTGCGCACTTAAAAAGTTCGATCGAACACGTCGGAATAAAGAGTGCACAACAGTGCAGTCTAGTGCAGTTGCACGAATTTGTCTTGAATGAAATATGTGGTGCAATAATCTAATTCTTTATAATTTTTTATCATGCGTCCCGGTCATATCCTGGGGAAATATAGACGCCCTAGGTTTAGGTGAAATTCATGATTTTATTTCAAATTCAATTTCTTTCAATTTATTAATTCATACTTTTAACCTTTTCTTTGTTTCTGCTAATACTACAACATCCGTAAACTCTAGCATTTGTGTTCTTTTCTTGAATTGAAACACTATCTCGTCTATGTCGTTAATTTTATTTATTTCTTGCTGCATATACAATTAAATTGGACTAATGATCAAACTCGGCACTAACAAGCAATCTTACCAATGCCAGATTCTGCTACCTCATTATTTATTTCTATAAAGGCGTTTGCTTTCTATAGAAGACTAAATTAACCGCCTGTCTTTGTAATATACTCTTGCTTCCTTAAATTCTAAATATGAATTCCAATCAACATTATCGAAAGCCTACACCACATCTGTAAAATGTATTACCGTAATTCTTACTTTTTACTTCTGATACAGAAATGGCAATTACAAAGTATGGTGAAGTGAAACGATCAACCTGAAACCGGAACCTTCAAATTTATTTCCAAAACATCAACACGAAATGATAAAGAATTGTAGTAGCATATTCAAATTGGTATAGTTCTCGCAATTTCTAAACCGACTTTCGTCACAAATGACGTCACGCTATATCAACTACAAATAATATTCATGTCTTATTCTAAATCCAGAAAAAGTTTCCTTCTCGGTTTGAAAATTTTGCAATGTTGCCGCCTTCATTTGAGACATTTCTTGACAACTAATATTACTTGTATTGGTAATGATAGATTTTCGTTGGCGTTCTTATTTCATGTCATTAACCTCTTGCGTAGTTTTTGTCTCGCATTATGTGTTATCTTGTTTACATTTAAAATTGTTCTTTTCAGAACAGACTAGCGTTATTTTTGTTTGGGTGAATAAATCATGTCCGGTTCACGTATAGGAAGTAGAGGGAAGCTACTTGTAGCTAATTGATAGCGTTTTTGAAAAAGAACGAGATAACGGTGGTCCATTTATACCTTTGACGGCAGTTCGCGAGGTAATTTAATTATTTATTTCAATTTGTAGTTCATTAATTCTATTTTAGCGTGTAGCAGCTGCTTTAAATATCAATCTGTCCACGGTAACTGCTGTGTCGCAGGCAGTTAAAAACAATGAACCCTTCACTTCCAAGAAACGAGTTAAAAAAAACAATTACTAAAGTTGACGAATTTACTAAATGTGGTTATTCGTAATGTAATTTACAGAATGTATGAAAATCGTGAGTGAATTTTATTAATTTTGAAATAGTTTATATAACTTTCAAATAATTTTAGGCCAGCATATTTCTGTAAAAACCTTGTGGCAAAAGGTAACACACGCTGGGCTCTTTGAGGATATCGAAAGATCGTTGAATACAGTTCTACATAATATGAGTTTTAAGTGGAAACAGATAATTCAAGACGGGGACTTATGGAGTTGCCCGATGTTGTCAATAGAAGAGTGCGATTTCTGACAGGAAAACTTGTATGAATTTGTTTTTTCTTGGATGAAACATGAATTTTTCAAAATGGATCTGTAAGCCGTTCTTGGCAAGATAACAATCTGAAAAGTGTAAAAAGTACAAGAGTTGACGGAAAAAGGTTAATGAGATTTACATTTGATAATGTGAATGCATGAAGTAGTTCTGCATTTTAGGTCCATAGTGTTACATACAGGCAATATAGATGGTTTTATTGATGGTAGTGAATTGGTCTTTAGTGGATCGGCAAAAAATCAAGATTATCATGGCGAAATGAATGAGGATAATTTTTTACGTTGGTTTGAAAATCAGCTACTAAAAATTTAGAAACACCATCTGTAATTGTCTTGGATAATGCTTCGTATCACAGTACTACAGAACAAAAAATACCAAACACTTCGTGGAAGAAAACGGAAATAGCAGAATGGCTTAATAAAAATGGAATCCGTTTTGAAGTAGCATCTTTAAAAAGTGATGTTTGTAAATTAATTAATTATTGGCATTTAGTTTATTGTGTATTAATACATATCTTTAACTTTCTGTATAATAAATAAATACAAAACGAAATAGAATTTCTATTGCTAGATATCAAACTTTTAATAGGTACTTTATTAATTTCTTTGGTTACTTTCATCTTTAAAACATTGGCTGCAAACTCACACTTTTCGTTCGTGATATAATTGAACAATTTCGGATTGCGCTTTTATAATCTTCGACACTATTCTACTGCTAAAGTTGTTTACTTACATCTTATCAATAGCCAAGTGTAATGTATTTTCAAATTTAATGTGTACTTGAGCTATTGTTGAGGAGGTTACTTATTTTACTTACATTTACTTACATTTTACTTACATCTATCTCATACTGTTCAAATTTAGCAAAGCTATCACACCACGTACACCAAGCCTGTATTTTCGTATAACAACCAATGCAATAAAACTTCCACACTACATTTGTTGTATGGACTTAAAAATTAGATTTAACAATGTAGTGCATCATGATGGTCCTGGATTTGAATTACACATTATCAGTAGTTTCTAAATCTACCAATTTCAACAGTTCCCAAATACCAGCTAGTTTTCACAATATTGTGTTGGGTTGTTTAACATCCGATAAACCTTAAAAACAAATTTTCATAACTGTTCGTCCTCTTACTTTAGTTTAATAAACATAACCTCTGGAAGTCTTGATTATTGGTGGCTATTATTCCGTGCCCGATATAACATGCGTATGGCTATTTAATTAAGAATATATAACACATTAAACACATTCAATTTTATTTAAAATATGCTCACTAGTACAAATTCCCACATACTAAAATTTATTATTAAGCTAAACAGCTTAGACTGCAATTTTGTCAGTTACCTTTTAAAAAGTAACAAACTACATTCCGTCACCAATTACTAAATAAATGCAAAATCTATATTGTACCAATAGCGTCATTTAGTTACGAGGAATTGCTATTTTGATAGTGGCAACGACGTCAATAAACGACTTCACAACTATTGTTGACGAAAGTCGGTTTAGAAATTGCAAGAACTATAAGTGGACTGTCACGTACAAATGAATCCTCGAGGATACTAAATGTATGCATCTGAGACCGATAGTTAGGCTTCGTGTTTCTGAAGATGATGTAAAATAATCACGCCGTATCTGTATAGAAGCACGAGCTGTATGTGATGTAGAGCCATCTTGCTAGAATCACTGGTGTTCCAAGTCTAGATTACGAATGTGAAAGGAACATGGCAAATCTTCCACGAACCTACGCAAGATCAATTCCTTGTAACACTGTTACAGTTGGGCATTTGTTATACTATTGCACAATGGTTATAGTTTTACGCGGTATATTTCCCGTCAATTGTAACTTATACCGGCCACGTTTTAAAAGTGATGCAACCGCTTTTTAAGTCAATTTGCAAGCACAATTTAAATCAATACAAATTACTTACATGGCGGCATCTCGTAAATTCGTCTCAAGGTCCCACGATGATTTTGCAGGTTGGGTTCACAGTTACGCCATATTGAACCAAATTACGATCCGTCCTTCCTTTTACTGCTGTACGCGTAGGGGAACGACAAGAATTAGGCAACAGGCCCACAAAGGCAAAAGGTAGAAGGAATCTACATCCCTAAAAAGAAAAGACACACGACACAGATAGATGTTGCTTCGTCGAGGGCTCATAACTTAATGGCGTCTTATAATACCACGCGCGCACTCCGCATCCGTTTGCGCAGACGCGGCTGTCAGGGACGACGGAAATTGACGTATTCATTTAAAAATACGCGGCAATTTATTTACAAATTAAATCTAACGTGATGCATGCCGGTTGGCATGTAAAAACACACTTGATTTAAGGTAACAATGGGTCATTCACGACTTCAACAAAATAAGGCTGAATGATACCGTGACCCATGCAGCAAACCAAAACTGACGTACCCGCTGTAAGGGGGTGCATTAAAATTATTCCCGATCGACTGAAACCGAGGAACAGTGGCAGTTGATGTATCCTTCTATAGGAACATATATCACATTTGTAAACTACACATTATACAAAAAGTTTCCATTGGCGTAGATATTGGCCAGCATTCGTGTACAGGTTAGCATGGTACACTTGACGCGTGAAAGTATCTATCCAATTTGAATTCTGTACGAGAAAGTCTTGATATTGGACACCGGGTGTCTCAATGTCTCCTCGCCAATTCTAGTTTATACCGTACGCTTGGATTGGTTTCGAATATTTCATAAGTTACAAAGGCTTGGCCCCATTCTCAGAATTATGTACAGTGACTGGCCTACTTAATTCCCCTGGTACTGACATGGATAATCAGTACAAACATTAAACCACTACAGCATCTGCTATAGAAATAGTCTCTCGAAATTTTGTTCAGCATACGTATAGGTGGGTTTCCACCTCTATCACTACCGTAGAACTAAAAACAATATTCACATAATACGTTTTCTAGACTATTAGCGTCGCATTTAAACAGTGAAGCAGGTCAAAGCGAAAAATACCACTCACTTCATCATTACACAAAATGCATGCTATTAATAGACGCATTGGGCTTGCAAACACGGGAATGTTGATTACACTAAAGTGCGCTCAATAGTGTACTAACCTAAGTATTAGGTTTGCTTCACAATAACTTCTGTTGTTGATAAATCCAAACTGATTTTCTACCAATTTCGCATAAATTAAACTATATTATTCAATAATGGCTCAGCACACTAATGGTTATTAAAGTTTTGCATACCTTTGATCTTGTCTTCCTTGAAAACAAATAATTTATTCTTTATAAAGTCTTTAAGGTGGTTCTGTTTCTTCATATGTCCCGTTTATCAGCATTTAACTTAAATTCACAAAATAAATATCTGAAAAATATTAAAACAAAATCGAAAGTGCGTTTGGATCAAAAGTAACATGACTGAGAGAATTTGTGACATTCCTTTGAAATGTCTATAATCATATTTCATTTTAATAGTTTCTGAATTTGTAGATACCACCAGTAGGGTTTAAGTTGGTTGTTTCCTTTAAAAAATATAATTTTTAGGCTACTTGCATTCTTGATTTAAAGAAAAATTATTTTAGTATATCTTGTAATATTAAAGTGTTTATACTTATATTGTTCTTACTCTAAGGTTGTCAATTAATGATAGCGGTTGTATGTTAGAAATGATATGATGGCGCTACTTGGTACTGTTAATTATTACAAATTTATGAATCATTTGTTTTGATTAATAATGTATTATGCTGGCGTCTATGACAACATCGTCTTGGTACGCAGAACATTCACCCGCAAAATTATGCTTATTCAAAAATATCACTGGTTTTAGTTAACCTTTCAAGTAATATAATATTTCATACATTAGATAGAAAAAAGACTCAAGTAATTTCAATTTGCAGAATTCATTTCTCCGAATTATGCTGAAGATATCTTGAACTTTTGTATAGAGAGAAAACTTTTTGGTTAAGGCCTTCGTCATTACTGTCCAAAGAAATAACATGTAACTTGAGTAGGTCAGTTAACTTTGAAGAAAAGGTATCGAATTTATTAGTCAAGTTCGGAATCATATCCTACCATATTGGTCACTTTTAATTTTAGGAACACCTTGGTTCTGATTATATCGACAACTTTATGTTGGACAGAAACATGTGAGTCATAATATCTAGTTTTCCTTTCGAAGTCCCAATAGGATCTGGTCGAAACAAATTAAGTCCAGGAGATAGAGGTTTTTAGTTATTTCCAAGTTATCTACAGTTAAAAATCACCCCTGTTCTGAAACTGTAAATAAATGAACTTTTTTTTCTATTTAACTGTATAAATTTATAAACGCATCCATGGTACGTTCTTGTTGTTGGATTAAGAACATAGAAAGTAATTTTGTTGGTCGAAAACGTTTTCCATTGGGCAAAGTAATTTTTGACATATG
Organism: Platerodrilus igneus; assembly: GCA_036346225.1. Taxonomy (NCBI): domain Eukaryota; kingdom Metazoa; phylum Arthropoda; class Insecta; order Coleoptera; family Lycidae; genus Platerodrilus; species Platerodrilus igneus. The sequence goes on from JARFIW010001303.1 coordinate 8,617,128, forward strand.
TGATTTCTAATTTTTGCTTAAGAATGTTTATCTTGTACTTGTGATTGAAAGCATAATTGTGTAATAGACTCAAAAACATGATTGTGTAATAGATAAAAAACTTTTATATTGGTGTTATTTACAACTAATGTAAAGGTAATAGTTCCAGCTTTGTTGTAATAGATTACATTGCAATTACCCAGAAGCATGATTAATATTCGTGTAATTTAACATTTGATTTCGGAAACCTTTTTTTAGCAAGCAGTTTTTTAATAGGTATATTACTGTTCTTATTGCTAACGTTTATTTTAGGTTGGTTTTAGTATTAATGTACTGGATTATTTCTCAAATGAATTTAAGGCTAGAATCACTTTCCTGATCTCGGGTTTTGGCATCCTCTTGTTATGTCTTCTGGGGTGGTGTCCAAGATACTTCCCAATTAAGACGTATTTCACACACGACACCATTTCGAGACCCTTTTCAAACACTTACACCACCCGTTCCATTAAGTTAGTCGGCAACCATTTTTGTTAGTACAATCAAGGTATTCGGTACTATATCGCAACAGAATTTATAGCGGGGTACTTTCCCTAGTTGGTATGCGTGTGACTACTATGCCCAAGGTCACAGGTTCGAATCTCGACGCGGTCCGCTTGAAAAATGTTAGGCGAGCTTTTTTCACAAAAGTACGCCCTCGTTCGGATGAGAGGTAAAATAGGTTCCTTGTGTGTGTTGTCATGGACGTTAAAGATCCCGACCTTGCTTGTATCAGCAAGGGTTTGACAAAATTCAAAAATTTCCAGTCTCGTTATTTACTTGTCACACTTCGTATATTTACTTGACACGTAAGCCCGATTTTATCTAAAAATGAAATTACTCTAGTAAGGTCCTCATTTTTTAAACGCGAATTTTTGAAAATGGTGTTTGACTGATCGGACTGGAAATTTTTTTATAACATCCATTGAGCATTATTGTCGTAAGAATTCGTCAAGAGCGCGAAGTTTATAATATCTAAAATAATGTTTGGGCGACTGAGGTTCATTATTTAAAAATGAAGTGCTATGTCCTATATAAATTAATTTAAAACTAATTTTAATATTTCAATGCAACGACAACACGATGAAATTTTAGATATGACAATAAGCATCAACTGGAAGTTCGTTAATACAGAAACTAAATAATTATTATTTCTCCACTGAATACACGTCCGGTATATTTTCGTTATGTTCTTATTTGAAAGAGATTCTTTTATGATCTTATTCTATAGAGGATATCCTCTTTACGCAACGATTATTATTTTTATTGCTACTGAACTTGCTGAACACAATAGCATGCACTTCCTTTACAGTTTATCCAGTAAATATTGCGATGATAGATACGTAATTAGGATTTATCATTGTACCAGCATAGGTTATTATATACAATTATGCAGTAATTTTGCATTTTATGGAAATATGCAAAACAAATGAGTCATATAATGCTCCATAAATCTTTATGGGAGATGAACTGCTAACAAGGATTAAATTGGGTTTTGCGTTTTATAATTTGTCAGTCGCTGCAAACCTTTTTATAAACAACCCAAAACACTTCTTTCGTTACTCAACAAATAAACAATTGAGAGAGGCCCAAAACGCTCGACAAACGAACCAATGTAACAATCAATTCGGTATACTCTTGATATAAAAAATTGTTTCCTTTTTCTTCGTTTCTTCGTCTAAATTTCCAAAATAAAATCATATAAATACTCTGTATATTAATATGCACTGGTTAATCCGTAGACTCCAAAAGTGACTCCTACGGGATCCTGGGGTTCTTAGAACGGCTGAAAGAATCCTTGGCAAATTAAAATTATTTTGGGCAGGCATGTAGGACCAACGCCAATGGAATGTTATTGACAAAAATGAAACCAAATCTGGAAAAGCTGATACTATTCCATCAGATGGGCCCTGCTCAGTAATAATATTATTTTCTCGTATTTCTAAGTATTCAATTTAAACGTAAAGATTTTAAGTTAACCTAACAAATTTTAATTAAAATTCGTTTAAATTTCAAGAAGTTTCATTAATATGTTATTTTCTATCGTTAACATTCAAATGATTATAGTAAAATTTGAAAATTTGCAGATCATGTGCGTTTCTTTTGCTGTTACAACAAAACTTTTGAAGCATTCGTGACCATTTCTACACCGATTCAACTGATCGTTTCCTAATCCTTCGCGCAACTCCTAAGACTCTTTTCTTATTTTGTCAATCTTGACTTCGCGAATGTTTCCAGCGTGAGTTTTAATCATCAGTCAGGTTTTTGCTACCAACGTTTTAGTTGTTTTCACATTTTGACATACTTTCCATCACTTGCCATCATTATATCCCGTTCAATTAATAACGATGTACTATTAAAGCGAACAAGTGATTGTGTTTTCGAGAAAACCTATGTCATAAAATCTGCTTAAAATATCTTTAGAAGTAAAACAATTTTTTTGAAAGAAAAGATCTATAACTACACATGTTTGAATAATACAAGCCATAGTTCATTTAATTTGAAGAAGTTCAATGTGACACCGTGTATTGCATTTGTTCAATTATTAATTTTATTTATTTTTCTTAGTTGTTATTTACATTAGGCTCATCTGTTTCGGAGACTATGGTTAATCACCGGTGCCAAAATGCAAAAACAACCACAGCTAGAAACTTAAAACTATTACAAAATCTTTGTTCTACACAAGGTAAGAAATATTTAACATGCACGACAACGTACACACACGGGGCTTTGTCTTTACCTTTCATTCGAAAGAGGGCATATTATTTAGAAAAAATGCTCTCCTTACATTTTTCAGAGGTGCAGTGTCTGGAACCTGCAAACTTTATGCAGCAAAAAATTAACTCTTAAAATTTTATGAATTTTTCGTGCTAAATAATTCATGAATGCCATAATCGTGTTTTCAGTTCTGGGACTGGTTAAACGCGTACCTCCATTGCTTCCTATTCTGGCTCGACCTACACATCTTCCGATTATTCCCAAGCCTACATCTTTCGCTATCTGCGTGCAATAGTGTCATCTAGGTCTTCCTCTTCCTCTCTATTTTCCTTTTTCTGCTTCTAATTTATCCCGCACTATTCCCTCTTGCCTTAGAACGTGTCCTATCATCCTATCTCTCCTATTTTTTTTACTGTTTTCTACATATTTCTTTCTTGTTCTAATATTTCTAGTACCTCCTTGTCTTAATCTTGTCTGTCCATGATATCTTCATCGTACGTCTCTAGCACCACATTTCAAAGACTTCAATCTTTTTACTGTCCGCTCTCCTACTGTCCACGTTTTGCAGCCCTACAGTGCTGCACGCAGATGCTTGTAAGAACATTTTCTTTGTTTCCTCTTGTAAATTCTCACCTTTTTCATACATACAGCTGACAAGTTGAACGAGTAGTTCTGTTACTACTTGTCCAACGGTTTTTAGAGTTTCTTCTTGCACTTTATCTATACTCGGCGCCTTATTAATTTTCACGGTCTTTATTGTTAGTTCAAACTCATTTAATTATAGGATATCCCAAGTCATCGTTTTCAATGTCTGATTCTTGTTCTAGTGCTTCAGGTTCGTGTCTTGTATACAAATTCCCAATATATTCTTGCCATCTATTTTCTCTACATTTTCTATAATGATGCCTACTATCGCGCCCCTTATATTTATGCTACACGGTTTTATATTCTTTAAAATCATTCTAATTTGTATGCTTCATCTGTCTTTTCTATTTCCATCTTAGTTTGTACCACTTTGCACCTTTCCTCAATCCGTTGTTCTTTAGCATTTGCGAATAATTTCCCATTTTATGGCTTTGTACCTATGTTCCCTGCTTCGCCTTATCTGTTTCTGTATTTTTGCATTTCTAATATTAAATTCAGAATATCCTTTGTCACAAATGGTCTCTTATTTTCTTTTTGTGTATACCCCAGAATATCCACGGCTGCAATGTCTAAACTGGATTTAATGTTATTCCATTATGCTTCTACTTCCTTAGTATCTGAAATTTTTCCGATGTCTTTCAACAATTCATTTGACTTCTTCTCAAATATTTTGTAAGTTCTATCTTTTAGTTTCTCAAAGTCAAAGTGCCTTTTTCCGTTCCTTTTTTTAAATTTTAAATTTGAGACGGCTTTCATAATTTCTATGTTGTGGACTGCGTCTATATCTACTTCCGGATAACTTCTACAGTCTTTTATTTGATTCCTAAGCCGTTGTCTAACAAGAATGTAATCTTTTTGATATCTCCTGAGTAGGGTAAAATCAAGAATCCTGGAACCTCATTTGCTCCCAAATCCCTCATTTGCTCCCAAATTTACATGTAAATTCGCACTATAAAGTCTTATTTTAGATGAATCTCCACCTTGCTCCACCTGACTCCGCCTTGCTCGGACACCCCCCCCCCAACCATTTTGATTACATCACACCCGCATTCTTTCCACCCGCGAGATAAATCTTTTTCCACACTTCCACCCACGAGATAAACCTATCTTGTTTGGTATCAATCAATATTAGATTTTTCTCAGCTACCCGAATCTCTAGGAATTTTTTAGATTGCATCCCCCCCCCCAGGCAACTACCCCATTTTTAAGATTTCTTACCTGTAGCGACTTTTGAGCGTTCTTATAAATTTTTCTCAGCTACCCAAATCTCTTTAAATTTTTTAGATTGCGCCATCCCCAAAGGGAGCTACCCCATTTTAAGATTTTTACCTGTAGCGACTTTTGAGCGTCCTTATAAATTTTTTAGTCATGCAATACATCTTGTTAGCTTAGAATTTTATGCACATCCCGAATCTGTAAACAGATTTAAAATCGGACTACTCCTTACAAAGTTACCCCTTTAAAGCTCTCAAACCTCTAAAATTTGCTCTTTGCTTCCAAAACTAACAAATAGTTTTCTTTGTCTAGCCAATGCATCTTTCGAGATAAACCTATCTTGTTTGGTATCAATCAATATTAGAATTTTCTCAGCTACCCAAATCTCTAGGAATTTTTTAGATTGCACCATCCCCAAGGGAGCTACCCTAATTTTAAGATTTCTTACCTGTAGCGACTTTTGAGCGTTCTTATAAATTTTTTTAGTCACGCGATACATTAAATTAGCTTAGAATTTTACAGAATTCGAATCTGTAAACAGATTTGAAATCGGACCACGCCCTGTAAAGTTACACATATACCCTCTGCGAGATAAATCTTTCTCACATTTCCACCCACGAGATAAATGTACTTTGTTTGGTATCAATCAATATTAGAATTTTCTAAGCTATCCAAATCTCTTTAAATTTTCATAGCACCACCCCCAGAGAGCTACCCCATTTTAAGATTTCTTACCTGTAGCGACTTTTGAGTGTTCTTATAAATTTTTTATACATGTAGCACATCTTGTTAGTCTAGAATTTTATGCACAATCCGAATCTCTAAATAGATTTAAAATCGAACGACCCTTACCATTTACACACACCTTTAAATTATAAATTTCCTGCGGCTTATACATAAAAGAAAATCTAAAACCATTCTTAAAACTTTTATTACAGACAATTTTACTAATACAGTTTAAATTTTTTAAAACCACATTTCTAAATACATATTCACAATTTTTTATTTTTAACCTAGAACTTGTCATATCGGGTCATACTTATTAATATTTATTTCTAAATAGAGCACTTTTTCCAAAGACCAACCGGACTCGCATGTTTCAAATTCCTCTGATTTTGTTCGCATGGTTTCGCTTAAGACCTCGTACGTATTTTCCAGATTACTAGAAGACGTTATAACCACATTTTTTGTGTTAAAGGATTTCACATCGGTAGCCTCTTCTCCCATTTTGATGTAAACGCCGTAGAGTTCGCAGTAGACTTTTACTGCTGTATGTTGTATTCTTTTTTCATTTATTAATCGAATAAATCGCTCTTTCTGCTTCCAAAGAAACTCGGGCACTCCATCGTCGACACTGGCGTTATTTATGCGATAGCTAGCCATACGGTTGTTAAACGCAGTGCTAATCATTTCTACACCATCGTCGCTAGTAGCGGTAACTGATGCATTTTTATGTCTGTTGCTTCTCAAGTGTGCGGCATATGTATTCTTTTCCATCTCGAAATCGCATACTTTACACATAATTCGTGGTTGTTTCGTACAAGACCCTTTAACAGCTGGCGGAGCTGAACGTTTACGGCTTAATGACATACCATGCTGTTTTTCCTTGTGTCGCTGTAAGCTATCCATTCTCGTAAAAGCGATACCGCAAGTCCCACAGTTTAAGTACTTTGCTGCGGGCGGATGTATAAGCTTAACCGTGGACGATGTTGCACCACGACATTTGTTCTGGTGCCGTTTGAGCATTTTTCCAGGTATAGGAAGCACCGCAAGAGTTGCGCCAAAAACGTTTGCAGATACCATTTTAGTACAAAACAAAATCCGCACTATAGCACTTGACTTGTAAGCGAACTAACTTATAACTAAAGAGTTTATTCTTGCGCACCTGCTTTATGTACCCTATAGAATGCAAACCGAAGGTTTCGAAGACGCCGAACGAAGTCTCGGATTCAGCGAGGAACTAAATGACGTCATCTTGAGCCAATCCTCGCAGCTCATCCAATACATTTAGCACCAATGTATGCGCCCGGCTCGCTTTGTCCTGCTTCTGTAGGCTATTACACTTTTGCATAGCGGTCAGCCGCACGTAATGATTTCTAGAACCGGTAAGTACTCGATATCGTCCAAATAGAGAATTAGATGCTCGATGTCTGTCAACTTCCAATTCCCTCGTAAAAGGTAGAAAAACTCAGTCAATCATCCATCTAACTTAAACTTCGACCTGTTCCTGTTCTGATAATTTACAAACATTTTCAAACGACAATGGGCCGAGAATTTTTAACCTCCGGGGATCTTTAAGTCGTGATCAATTACACATCCGAGCTACGCGTAAACTAACATATTTTGAACTGTATAATACATGCATACCCCTTTCTGCGCTACTGCTATTCTTGTAGTTGCTTGGAAAAGTCAGTCCCCTTTTTACTGTAGGGCCGCTAAAAGCACCATTCCATACTTTCTTTATAAGTGTAGCACATCGCGTACTTTTTGTCGGATAATTAAATCTTTGTTTATGTAGGCATTTACACTTTCGCTTATTTAAACATCTAATACGAGGATTAACCACTTTCGATTATTCTAACGGAGACCACCATACGCACCGTTCTTTTGAATCCAACGATCCTATGGGCTTACGCACTAACACCTGACGTATTTTTCTTACTATTTGTTAAACAAAAACTACCGGTATCGCCATTGTGGACGTAAACAGATGTTTGCGGACGTGTACGAGAATATGTAACCATATACATTAACCAGTCTAA